>CM043119.1:7165861-7760676 GCA_023701765.1 Hylyphantes graminicola | reverse complement strand
TGCTTTCGCGCCGGAGCCCTAATCGCACCGGTCTGCCGAGGTTATGAGAAACTTCCAGTTGATGACTATAGATTTGGAAGTTTTAAGGAGAGTGAATTTTCAGATTTTTCGCCATAGTCGCTGAACCTACCATTCCACTTCAGCTTATATGGGCGATGTATGTACTAACCAACCAACCAACCATAAATTGAACTACATTTATATCATCACGTGTCCCAGAACTTAGACTCTTCTTTTGAAAACCCATTTTCTATTTCGTTTCCACACAGACCCAAGGGTAGAAATAGCCCTGTGCGTTTTTTTTATAGGTGCTTTCGCCCGGAGCCCTAATGCACCGTCTGCCGAGATATGAAGAAACTTCCGTTGATGACTATAGATTTGCAAAGTTTTAAGGAGAGAATTCAGATTTTTCGCCATAGTCGCTGAACCTACCATTCCACTTCAGCTCTATGGCGATGCATGTACTAACCAACCAACCAACCATAAATTGTACTGATTTTATATCATCACGTGCCCAAGAACTTTGACTCTTCTTTTGAAAAACCATTTTCTACTTCGTTTCCACACAGACCCAAGGGGTAGAAATAGCCCTGTGCGTTTTTTTTAAGGTGCTTTCGCCCGGAGCCCTAATGCACCGTCTGCCGAGATATGAAGAAACTTCCGTTGATGACTATAGATTTGCAAGTTTTAAGGAGAGAATTCAGAGATTTTGCCATAGTCGCTGAACCTACCATTCCACTTCAGCTATATGGCGATGCATGTACTAACCAACCAACCAACCATAAATTGTACTAATTTTATATAATCACGTGTCCCAGAACTTAGACTCTTCTTTTGAAAACCCATTTTCTATTTCGTTTCCACACAGACCCAAGGGGTAGAAATAGCCCTGTGCGTTTTTTTTAAGGTGCTTTCGCCCGGAGCCCTAAGCACCGTCTGCCGAGAGATGAAGAAACTTCCAGTTGAGAACTATAGATTTGCAAGTTTTAAGGAGAGAATTCAGAGATTTTTCCATAGTCGCTGAACCTACCATTCCACTTCAGCTATATGGCGATGCATGTAATAACCAAACAACCAACCATAAATTGAACTAATTTTATATCATCACGTGTCCCAGAACTTAGACTCTTCTTTTGAAAACCCATTTTCTATTTCGTTTCCACACAGACCCAAGGGGTAGAAATAGCCCTGTGCGTTTTTTTTTTTAAGGTGCTTTCGCCCGGAGCCTAATGCACCGTCTGCCGAGATGAAGAAAACTTCCAGTTGAGAACTATAGATTTGCAAGTTTTAAGGAGAGAATTCAGAGATTTTGCCATAGTCGCTGAACCTACCATTCCACTTCAGCTATATGGCGATGTATGTGCTAACCAACCAACCAACCATAAATTGAACTAATTTTATATCATCACGTGTCCCAGAACTTAGACTCTTCTTTTGAAAACCCATTTTCTATTTCGTTTCCACACAGACCCAAGGGGTAGAAATAGCCCTGTGCGTTTTTTTTAAGGTGCTTTCGCCCGGAGCCCTAATGCACCGTCTGCCGAGAGATGATGAAACTTCCAGTTGAGAACTATAGTTTGCAAGTTTTAAGGAGAGAATTCAGAGATTTTCCCATAGTCGCTGAACCTACCATTCCACTTCAGCTATATGGCGATGCATGTACTAACCAACCAACCAACCATAAATTGCACTAATTTATATCATCACGTGTCCCAGAACTTAGACTCTTCTTTTGAAAACCCATTTTCTATTTCGTTTCCACACAGACCCAAGGGGTAGAAATAGCCCTGTGCGTTTTTTTTTATAGGTGCTTTCGCCCGGAGCCCTAGTGCACCGTCTGCCGAGATATGAAGAAACTTCCAGTTGAGAACTATAGATTTGCAAGTTTTAAGGAGAGAATTCAGAGATTTTTCGCCATAGTCGCTGAACCTACCATTCCACTTCAGCTCTATGGCGAAGCATGTACTAACCAACCAACCAACCATAAATTGTACTGATTTTATATCATCACGTGTCCCAGAACTTTTGACTCTTCTTTTGAAAACCCATTTTCTATTTCGTTTCCACACAGACCCAAGGGTAGAAATAGCCCTGTGCGTTTTTTTTAAGGTGCTTTCGCCCGGAGCCCTAATGCACCGTCTGCCGAGATATGAAGAAACTTCCGTTGATGACTATAGATTTGCATGTTTTAAGGAGGTGAGAATTCAGATTTTTCGCCATAGTCGCTGAACCTACCATTCCACTTCAGCTATATGGCGATGCATGTACTAACCAACCAACCAACCATAAATTGTACTAATTATATAATCACGTGTCCAAGAACTTAGACTCTTCTTTTGAAAAACCATTTTCTATTTCGTTTCCACACAGACCCAAGGGGTAGAAAATAGCCCTGTGCGTTTTTTTTTTAAGGTGCTTTCGCCCGGAGCCCTAATGCACCGTCTGCCGAGAGATGATGAAACTTCCAGTTGAGAACTATAGATTTGCAAGTTTTAAGGAGAGAATTCAGAGATTTTGCCATAGTCGCTGAACCTACCATTCCACTTCAGCTATATGGCGATGCATGTACTAACCAACCAACCAACCATAAATTGAACTAATTTTATATCATCACGTGTCCAGAACTTAGACTCTTCTTTTGAAAACCCATTTTCTATTTCGTTTCCACACAGACCCAAGGGGTAGAAATAGCCCTGTGTGTTTTTTTTTAAGGTGCTTTCGCCCGGAGCCCTAATGCACCGTCTGCCGGGAGATGATGAAACTTCCAGTTGAGAACTATAGATTTGCAAGTTTTAAGGAGAGAATTCAGAGATTTTGCCATAGTCGCTGAACCTACCATTCCACTTCAGCTATATGGCGATGCATGTACTAACCAACCAACCAACCATAAATTGAACTACATTTATATCATCACGTGTCCCAGAACTTAGACTCTTCTTTTGAAAACCCATTTTCTATTTCGTTTCCACACAGACCCAAGGGGTAGAAATAGCCCTGTGCGTTTTTTTTTTAAGGTGCTTTCGCCCGGAGCCCTAATGCACCGTCTGCCGGGAGATGATGAAACTTCCAGTTGAGAACTATAGATTTGCAAGTTTTAAGGAGAGAATTCAGAGATTTTGCCATAGTCGCTGAACCTACCATTCCACTTCAGCTATATGGCGATGCATGTACTAACCAACCAACCAACCATAAATTGTACTAATTTTATATAATCACGTGTCCAGAACTTAGACTCTTCTTTTGAAAACCCATTTTCTATTTCGTTTCCACACAGACCCAAGGGGTAGAAATAGCCCTGTGCGTTTTTTTATAGGTGCTTTCGCCCGGAGCCCTAATGCACCGTCTGCCGAGATATGAAGAAACTTCCAGTTGAGACTATAGATTTGCAAGTTTTAAGGAGAGAATTCAGAGATTTTTCGCCATAGTCGCTGAACCTACCATTCCACTTCAGCTCTATGGCGATGCATGTACTAACCAACCAACCAACCATAAATTGTACTAATTTTATATCATCACGTGTCCAAGAACTTAGACTCTTCTTTTGAAAAACCATTTTCTATTTCGTTTCCACACAGACCCAAGGGGTAGAAATAGCCCTGTGCGTTTTTTTTAAGGTGCTTTCGCCCGGAGCCCTAATGCACCGTCTGCCGGAGATGATGAAACTTCCAGTTGAGAACTATAGATTTGCAAGTTTTAAGGAGAGAATTCAGAGATTTTGCCATAGTCGCTGAACCTACCATTCCACTTCAGCTATATGGCGATGTATGTACTAACCAACCAACCAACCATAAATTGTACTAATTTTATATCATCACGTGTCCCAGAACTTAGACTCTTCTTTTGAAAACCCATTTTCTATTTCGTTTCCACACAGACCCAAGGGGTAGAAATAGCCCTGTGCGTTTTTTTTTAAGGTGCTTTCGCCCGGAGCCCTAATGCACCGTCTGCCGGGAGATGATGAAACTTCCATTGAGAACTATAGATTTGCAAGTTTTAAGGAGAGAATTCAGAGATTTTGCCATAGTCGCTGAACCTACCATTCCACTTCAGCTATATGGCGATGCATGTACTAACCAACCAACCAACCATAAATTGTACTAATTTTATATAATCACGTGTCCCAGAACTTAGACTCTTCTTTTGAAAACCCATTTTCTATTTCGTTTCCACACAGACCCAAGGGGTAGAAATAGCCCTGTGCGTTTTTTTTATAGGTGCTTTCGCCCGGAGCCCTAATGCACCGTCTGCCGAGATATGAAGAAACTTCCGTTAATGACTATAGATTTGCAAGTTTTAAGGAGAGAATTCAGATTTTTCGCCATAGTCGCTGAACCTACCATTCCACTTCAGCTCTATGGCGATGCATGTACTAACCAACCAACCAACCATAAATTGTACTGATTTTATATCATCACGTGCCCAAGAACTTTGACTCTTCTTTTGAAAACCCATTTTCTATTTCGTTTCCACACAGACCCAAGGGGTAGAAATAGCCCTGTGCGTTTTTTTTATAGGTGCTTTCGCCCGGAGCCCTAATGCACCGTCTGCCGAGATATGAAGAAACTTCCGTTAATGACTATAGATTTGCAAGTTTTAAGGAGAGAATTCAGATTTTTCGCCATAGTCGCTGAACCTACCATTCCACTTCAGCTCTATGGCGATGCATGTACTAACCAACCAACCAACCATAAATTGTACTAATTTTATATCATCACGTGTCCCAGAACTTAGACTCTTCTTTTGAAAAACCATTTTCTATTTCGTTTCCACACAGACCCAAGGGGTAGAAAATAGCCCTGTGCGTTTTTTTTAAGGTGCTTTCGCCCGGAGCCCTAATGCACCGTCTGCCGGGAGATGATGAAACTTCCAGTTGAGAACTATAGATTTACAAGTTTTAAGGAGAGAATTCAGAGATTTTGCCATAGTCGCTGAACCTACCATTCCACTTCAGCTATATGGCGATGCATGTACTAACCAACCAACCAACCATAAATTGAACTATTTTTTATCATCACGTGTCCCAGAACTTAGACTCTTCTTTTGAAAACCCATTTTCTATTTCGTTTCCACACAGACCCAAGGGGTAGAAATAGCCCTGTGCGGTTTTTTTAAGGTGCTTTCGCCCGGAGCCCTAATGCACCGTCTGCCGGAGATGATGAAACTTCCAGTTGAGAACTATAGATTTGCAAGTTTTTAAGGAGAGAATTCAGAGATTTTGCCATAGTCGCTGAACCTACCATTCCACTTCAGCTATATGGCGATGTATGTACTAACCAACCAACCAACCATAAATTGAACTACATTTTATATCATCACGTGTCCCAGAACTTAGACTCTTCTTTTGAAAACCATTTTCTATTTCGTTTCCACACAGACCCAAGGGGTAGAAATAGCCCTGTGCGTTTTTTTTAAGGTGCTTTCGCCCGGAGCCCTAATGCACCGTCTGCCGGGAGATGATGAAACTTCCAGTTGAGAACTATAGATTTGCAAGTTTTAAGCAGAGAATTCAGAGATTTTGCCATAGTCGCTGAACCTACCATTCCACTTCAGCTATATGGCGATGCATGTACTAACCAACCAACCAACCATAAATTGTACTACATTTATATCATCACGTGTCCCAGAACTTAGACTCTTCTTTTGAAAACCCATTTTCTATTTCGTTTCCACACAGACCCAAGGGGTAGAAATAGCCCTGTGCGTTTTTTTTAAGGTGCTTTCGCCCGGAGCCCTAATGCACCGTCTGCCGGGAGATGATGAAACTTCCAGTTGAGAACTATAGATTTGCAAGTTTTAAGGAGAGAATTCAGATTTTTTGCCATAGTCGCTGAACCTACCATTCCACTTCAGCTATATGGCGATGCATGTACTAACCAAACCAACCAACCATAAATTGTACTAATTTTATATCATCACGTGTCCCAGAACTTTGACTCTTCTTTTGAAAACCCATTTGGGTAGAAATAGCCCTGTGCGTTTTTTTTTATAGGTGCTTTCGCCCGGAGCCCTAATGCACCGTCTGCCGAGATGATGAAACTTCCGTTAAGAACTATAGATTTGCAAGTTTTAAGGAGAGAATTCAGATTTTTCGCATAGTCGCTGAACCTACCATTCCACTTCAGCTCGATATGGCGATGTATGCTAACCAACCCAACCAAATTTGTACATTTATATCATCACGTGTCCAAAACTTTGACTCTTCTTTTGAAAACCCATTTTCTATTTCGTTTCCACACAGACCCAAGGTAGAAATAGCCTTTTTTTTTAAGGTGCTTTCGCCCGGACACAGACCCAAGGGGTAGAAATAGCCCTGTGCGTTTTTTTTAGTGCTTTGCCCGGAGCCCTAATGCACGTCTGCCGAGATATGAAGAAACTTAGTTAGTTGACTATAGTTTTAAGGAGAGAATTCAGATTTCGCCATAGTCGCTGAACCTACCATTCCACTTCAGCTATATGGCGATGCATGTACTAACCAACCAACCAACCATAAATGTAATTTTATATCACGTGTCCCTTTAGACTCTTCTTTTGAAAACCCATTTTCTATTCGTTTCCACACAGACCCAAGGGGTAGAAATAGCCCTGTGCGTTTTTTTTTTAAGGTGCTTTCGCCCGGAGCCAGTGCTTTCGCCCGGAGCCCTAATGCACCGTCTGCCGAGATATGAAGAAACTTCCGTTGATGGACTATAGATTTGCAAGTTTTAAGGAGAGAATTCAGAGATTTTGCCATAGTCGCTGAACCTACCATTCCACTTCAGCTATATGGCGATGCATGTACTAACCAACCAACCAACCATAAATTGTACTACATTTATATCATCACGTGTCCCAGAACTTAGACTCTTCTTTTGAAAACCCATTTTCTATTTCGTTTCCACACAGACCCAAGGGGTAGAAATAGCCCTGTGCGTTTTTTTTAAGGTGCTTTCGCCCGGAGCCCTAATGCACCGTCTGCCGGGAGATGATGAAACTTCCAGTTGAGAACTATAGATTTGCAAGTTTTAAGGAGAGAATTCAGAGATTTTGCCATAGTCGCTGAACCTACCATTCCACTTCAGCTATATGGCGATGCATGTACTAACAACCAACCAACCATAAATTGTACTAATTTTATATCATCACGTGTCCCAGAACTTAGACTCTTCTTTTGAAAACCCATTTTCTATTTCGTTTCCACACAGACCCAAGGGGTAGAAATAGCCCTGTGCGTTTTTTTTAAGGTGCTTTCGCCCGGAGCCCTAATGCACCGTCTGCCGGGAGATGATGAAACTTCCAGTTGAGAACTATAGATTTGCAAGTTTTAAGGAGAGAATTCAGAGATTTTGCCATAGTCGCTGAACCTACCATTCCACTTCAGCTCTATGGCGATGCATGTACTAACCAACCAACCAACCATAAATTGTACTAATTTATATCATCACGTGTCCCAGAACTTAGACTCTTCTTTTGAAAACCCATTTTCTATTTCGTTTCCACACAGACCCAAGGGGTAGAAATAGCCCTGTGCGTTTTTTTTAAGGTGCTTTCGCCCGGAGCCCTAATGCACCGTCTGCCGGGAGATGATGAAACTTCCAGTTGAGAACTATAGATTTGCAAGTTTTAAGGAGAGAATTCAGAGATTTTGCCATAGTCGCTGAACCTACCATTCCACTTCAGCTATATGGCGATGCATGTACTAACCAACCAACCAACCATAAATTGAACTAATTTTATATCATCACGTGTCCCAGAACTTAGACTCTTCTTTTGAAAACCCATTTTCTATTTCGTTTCCACACAGACCCAAGGGGTAGAAATAGCCCTGTGCGTTTTTTTTTAAGGTGCTTTCGCCCGGAGCCCTAATGCACCGTCTGCCGGGAGATGATGAAACTTCCAGTTGAGAACTATAGATTTGCAAGTTTTAAGGAGAGAATTCAGAGATTTTGCCATAGTCGCTGAACCTACCATTCCACTTCAGCTATATGGCGATGCATGTACTAACCAACCAACCAACCATAAATTGTACTACATTTATATCATCACGTGTCCCAGAACTTAGACTCTTCTTTTGAAAACCCATTTTCTATTTCGTTTCCACACAGACCCAAGGGGTAGAAATAGCCCTGTGCGTTTTTTTTAAGGTGCTTTCGCCCGGAGCCCTAATGCACCGTCTGCCGAGATATGAAGAAACTTCCGTTGATGACTATAGATTTGCAAGTTTTAAGGAGAGAATTCAGATTTTCGCCATAGTCGCTGAACCTACCATTCCACTTCAGCTATATGGCGATGCATGTACTAACCAACCAACCAACCATAAATTGTACTAATTTTATATCATCACGTGTCCCAAGAACTTAGACTCTTCTTTTGAAAAACCATTTTCTATTTCGTTTCCACACAGACCCAAGGGGTAGAAATAGCCCTGTGCGTTTTTTATAGGTGCTTTCGCCCGGAGCCCTAATGCACCGTCTGCCGAGATATGAAGAAACTTCCGTTGATGACTATAGATTTGCAAGTTTTAAGGAGAGAATTCAGAGATTTTGCCATAGTCGCTGAACCTACCATTCCACTTCAGCTATATGGCGATGCATGTACTAACCAACCAACCAACCATAAATTGAACTGATTTTATATCATCACGTGTCCCAGAACTTAGACTCTTCTTTTGAAAACCCATTTTCTATTTCGTTTCCACACAGACCCAAGGGGTAGAAATAGCCCTGTGCGTTTTTTTTTATAGGTGCTTTCGCCCGGAGCCCTAATGCACCGTCTGCCGAGATATGAAGAAACTTCCGTTGATGACTATAGATTTGCAAGTTTTAAGGAGAGAATTCAGATTTTTCGCCATAGTCGCTGAACCTACCATTCCACTTCAGCTCTATGGCGATGCATGTACTAACCAACCAACCAACCATAAATTGTACTGATTTTATATCATCACGTGCCCAAGAACTTTGACTCTTCTTTTGAAAAACCCATTTTCTATTTCGTTTCCACACAGACCCAAGGGGTAGAAATAGCCCTGTGCGTTTTTTTTATAGGTGCTTTCGCCCGGAGCCCTAATGCACCGTCTGCCGAGATATGAAGAAACTTCCGTTAAGAACTATAGATTTGCAAGTTTTAAGGAGAGAATTCAGAGATTTTGCCATAGTCGCTGAACCTACCATTCCACTTCAGCTATATGGCGATGCATGTACTAACCAACCAACCAACCATAAATTGAACTAATTTTATATCATCACGTGTCCCAGAACTTAGACTCTTCTTTTGAAAACCCATTTTCTATTTCGTTTCCACACAGACCCAAGGGGTAGAAATAGCCCTGTGCGTTTTTTTTAAGGTGCTTTCGCCCGGAGCCCTAATGCACCGTCTGCCGAGAGATGATGAAACTTCCAGTTGAGAACTATAGATTTGCAAGTTTTAAGGAGAGAATTCAGAGATTTTGCCATAGTCGCTGAACCTACCATTCCACTTCAGCTATATGGCGATGCATGTACTAACCAACCAACCAACCATAAATTGAACTACATTTATATCATCACGTGTCCCAGAACTTAGACTCTTCTTTTGAAAACCCATTTTCTATTTCGTTTCCACACAGACCCAAGGGGTAGAAATAGCCCTGTGCGTTTTTTTTTAAGGTGCTTTCGCCCGGAGCCCTAATGCACCGTCTGCCGGGAGATGATGAAACTTCCAGTTGAGAACTATAGATTTGCAAGTTTTAAGGAGAGAATTCAGAGATTTTGCCATAGTCGCTGAACCTACCATTCCACTTCAGCTATATGGCGATGCATGTACTAACCAACCAACCAACCATAAATTGTACTAATTTTATATCATCACGTGTCCAGAACTTAGACTCTTCTTTTGAAAACCCATTTTCTATTTCGTTTCCACACAGACCCAAGGGGTAGAAATAGCCCTGTGCGTTTTTTTTTAAGGTGCTTTCGCCCGGAGCCCTAATGCACCGTCTGCCGGAGATGATGAAACTTCCGTTGAGACTATAGATTTGCAAGTTTTAAGGAGAGAATTCAGAGATTTTGCCATAGTCGCTGAACCTACCATTCCACTTCAGCTATATGGCGATGCATGTACTAACCAACCAACCAACCATAAATTGTACTACATTTTATATCATCACGTGTCCCAGAACTTAGACTCTTCTTTTGAAAACCCATTTTCTATTTCGTTTCCACACAGACCCAAGGGGTAGAAATAGCCCTGTGCGTTTTTTTTAAGGTGCTTTCGCCCGGAGCCCTAATGCACCGTCTGCCGGGAGATGAAGAAACTTCCAGTTGAGAACTATAGATTTGCAAGTTTTAAGGAGAGAATTCAGAGATTTTGCCATAGTCGCTGAACCTACCATTCCACTTCAGCTCTATGGCGATGCATGTACTAACCAACCAACCAACCATAAATTGTACTGATTTTATATCATCACGTGTCCAAGAACTTTGACTCTTCTTTTGAAAACCCATTTTCTATTTCGTTTCCACACAGACCCAAGGGGTAGAAATAGCCCTGTGCGTTTTTTTTTATAGGTGCTTTCGCCCGGAGCCCTAATGCACCGTCTGCCGAGATATGAAGAAACTTCCGTTAATGACTATAGATTTGCAAGTTTTAAGGAGAGAATTCAGAGTTTTTGCCATAGTCGCTGAACCTACCATTCCACTTCAGCTATATGGCGATGTATGTGCTAACCAACCAACCAACCATAAATTGAACTACATTTATATCATCACGTGTCCCAGAACTTAGACTCTTCTTTTGAAAACCCATTTTCTATTTCGTTTCCACACAGACCCAAGGGGTAGAAATAGCCCTGTGCGTTTTTTTTATAGGTGCTTTCGCCCGGAGCCCTAATGCACCGTCTGCCGAGATATGAAGAAACTTCCGTTAATGACTATAGATTTGCAAGTTTTAAGGAGAGAATTCAGATTTTTCGCCATAGTCGCTGAACCTACCATTCCACTTCAGCTCTATGGCGATGCATGTACTAACCAACCAACCAACCATAAATTGTACTGATTTTATATCATCACGTGTCCAAGAACTTTGACTCTTCTTTTGAAAACCTATTTTCTATTTCGTTTCCACACAGACCCAAGGGGTAGAAATAGCCCTGTGCGTTTTTTTTAAGGTGCTTTCGCCCGGAGCCCTAATGCACCGTCTGCCGGGAGATGATGAAACTTCCAGTTGAGAACTATAGATTTGCAAGTTTTAAGGAGAGAATTCAGAGATTTTGCCATAGTCGCTGAACCTACCATTCCACTTCAGCTATATGGCGATGTATGTACTAACCAACCAACCAACCATAAATTGAACTACATTTATATCATCACGTGTCCCAGAACTTAGACTCTTCTTTTGAAAACCCATTTTCTATTTCGTTTCCACACAGACCCAAGGGGTAGAAATAGCCCTGTGCGTTTTTTTTTTAAGGTGCTTTCGCCCGGAGCCCTAATGCACCGTCTGCCGGGAGATGATGAAACTTCCAGTTGAGAACTATAGATTTGCAAGTTTTAAGGAGAGAATTCAGAGATTTTGCCATAGTCGCTGAACCTACCATTCCACTTCAGCTCTATGGCGATGCATGTACTAACCAACCAACCAACCATAAATTGAACTACATTTATATCATCACGTGTCCCAGAACTTAGACTCTTCTTTTGAAAACCCATTTTCTATTTCGTTTCCACACAGACCCAAGGGGTAGAAATAGCCCTGTGCGTTTTTTTTAAGGTGCTTTCGCCCGGAGCCCTAATGCACCGTCTGCCGGGAGATGATGAAACTTCCAGTTGAGAACTATAGATTTGCAAGTTTTAAGGAGAGAATTCAGAGATTTTGCCATAGTCGCTGAACCTACCATTCCACTTCAGCTATATGGCGATGCATGTACTAACCAACCAACCAACCATAAATTGTACTAATTTTATATCATCACGTGTCCCAAGAACTTAGACTCTTCTTTTGAAAAACCATTTTCTATTTCGTTTCCACACAGACCCAAGGGGTAGAAATAGCCCTGTGCGTTTTTTTTATAGGTGCTTTCGCCCGGAGCCCTAATGCACCGTCTGCCGAGATATGAAGAAACTTCCGTTGATGACTATAGATTTGCAAGTTTTAAGGAGAGAATTCAGAGATTTTGCCATAGTCGCTGAACCTACCATTCCACTTCAGCTCTATGGCGATGCATGTACTAACCAACCAACCAACCATAAATTGTACTAATTTTATATCATCACGTGTCCAAGAACTTTGACTCTTCTTTTGAAAACCCATTTTCTATTTCGTTTCCACACAGACCCAAGGGGTAGAAATAGCCCTGTGCGTTTTTTTTATAGGTGCTTTCGCCCGGAGCCCTAATGCACCGTCTGCCGAGATATGAAGAAACTTCCGTTGATGACTATAGATTTGCAAGTTTTAAGGAGAGAATTCAGATTTTTCGCCATAGTCGCTGAACCTACCATTCCACTTCAGCTATATGGCGATGTATGTACTAACCAACCAACCAACCATAAATTGTACTAATTTTATATCATCACGTGTCCCAGAACTTAGACTCTTCTTTTGAAAACCCATTTTCTATTTCGTTTCCACACAGACCCAAGGGGTAGAAATAGCCCTGTGCGTTTTTTTTATAGGTGCTTTCGCCCGGAGCCCTAATGCACCGTCTGCCGAGATATGAAGAAACTTCCGTTGATGACTATAGATTTGCAAGTTTTAAGGAGAGAATTCAGATTTTTCGCCATAGTCGCTGAACCTACCATTCCACTTCAGCTCTATGGCGATGCATGTACTAACCAACCAACCAACCATAAATTGTACTGATTTTATATCATCACGTGCCCAAGAACTTTGACTCTTCTTTTGAAAAACCATTTTCTATTTCGTTTCCACACAGACCCAAGGGGTAGAAATAGCCCTGTGCGTTTTTTTTATAGGTGCTTTCGCCCGGAGCCCTAATGCACCGTCTGCCGAGATATGAAGAAACTTCCAGTTGAGAACTATAGATTTGCAAGTTTTAAGGAGAGAATTCAGATTTTTCGCCATAGTCGCTGAACCTACCATTCCACTTCAGCTCTATGGCGATGCATGTACTAACCAACCAACCATAAATTGTACTAATTTTATATCATCACGTGTCCCAAACTTAGACTCTTCTTTTGAAAACCCATTTTCTATTTCGTTTCCACACAGACCCAAGGGGTAGAAATAGCCCTGTGCGTTTTTTTTAAGGTGCTTTCGCCCGGAGCCCTAATGCACCGTCTGCCGAGATATGAAGAAACTTCCGTTGAGACTATAGATTTGCAAGTTTTAAGGAGAGAATTCAGAGATTTTCGCCATAGTCGCTGAACCTACCATTCCACTTCAGCTCTATGGCGATGCATGTACTAACCAACCAACCAACCATAAATTGTACTACATTTTATATCATCACGTGTCCCAGAACTTAGACTCTTCTTTTGAAAACCCATTTTCTATTTCGTTTCCACACAGACCCAAGGGGTAGAAATAGCCCTGTGCGTTTTTTTTAAGGTGCTTTCGCCCGGAGCCCTAATGCACCGTCTGCCGAGATGATGAAACTTCCAGTTGAGAACTATAGATTTGCAAGTTTTAAGGAGAGAATTCAGAGATTTTGCCATAGTCGCTGAACCTACCATTCCACTTCAGCTATATGGCGATGCATGTACTAACCAACCAACCAACCATAAATTGAACTACATTTATATCATCACGTGTCCCAGAACTTAGACTCTTCTTTTGAAAACCCATTTTCTATTTCGTTTCCACACAGACCCAAGGGGTAGAAATAGCCCTGTGCGTTTTTTTTAAGGTGCTTTCGCCCGGAGCCCTAATGCACCGTCTGCCGGGAGATGATGAAACTTCCAGTTGAGAACTATAGATTTGCAAGTTTTAAGGAGAGAATTCAGAGATTTTGCCATAGTCGCTGAACCTACCATTCCACTTCAGCTATATGGCGATGTATGTACTAACCAACCAACCAACCATAAATTGTACTACATTTTATATCATCACGTGTCCAAGAACTTAGACTCTTCTTTTGAAAACCCATTTTCTATTTCGTTTCCACACAGACCCAAGGGGTAGAAATAGCCCTGTGCGTTTTTTTTTTAAGGTGCTTTCGCCCGGAGCCCTAATGCACCGTCTGCCGGGAGATGATGAAACTTCCAGTTGAGAACTATAGATTTGCAAGTTTTAAGGAGAGAATTCAGAGATTTTGCCATAGTCGCTGAACCTACCATTCCACTTCAGCTATATGGCGATGTATGTACTAACCAACCAACCAACCATAAATTGAACTAATTTATATCATCACGTGTCCCAGAACTTAGACTCTTCTTTTGAAAAACCCATTTTCTATTTCGTTTCCACACAGACCCAAGGGGTAGAAATAGCCCTGTGCGTTTTTTTTTTAAGGTGCTTTCGCCCGGAGCCCTAATGCACCGTCTGCCGGGAGATGATGAAACTTCCAGTTGAGAACTATAGATTTGCAAGTTTTAAGGAGAGAATTCAGAGATTTTTGCCATAGTCGCTGAACCTACCATTCCACTTCAGCTATATGGCGATGCATGTACTAACCAACCAACCAACCATAAATTGAACTAAATTTATATCATCACGTGTCCCAGAACTTAGACTCTTCTTTTGAAAAACCATTTTCTATTTCGTTTCCACACAGACCCAAGGGGTAGAAATAGCCCTGTGCGTTTTTTTTAAGGTGCTTTCGCCCGGAGCCCTAATGCACCGTCTGCCGGGAGATGATGAAACTTCCAGTTGAGAACTATAGATTTGCAAGTTTTAAGGAGAGAATTCAGAGATTTTGCCATAGTCGCTGAACCTACCATTCCACTTCAGCTATATGGCGATGTATGTACTAACCAACCAACCAACCATAAATTGAACTACATTTATATCATCACGTGTCCCAGAACTTAGACTCTTCTTTTGAAAACCCATTTTCTATTTCGTTTCCACACAGACCCAAGGGTAGAAATAGCCCTGTGCGTTTTTTTTTAAGGTGCTTTCGCCCGGAGCCCTAATGCACCGTCTGCCGGGAGATGATGAAACTTCCAGTTGAGAACTATAGATTTGCAAGTTTTAAGGAGAGAATTCAGAGATTTTGCCATAGTCGCTGAACCTACCATTCCACTTCAGCTATATGGCGATGCATGTACTAACCAACCAACCAACCATAAATTGTACTACATTTATATCATCACGTGTCCCAGAACTTAGACTCTTCTTTTGAAAACCCATTTTCTATTTCGTTTCCACACAGACCCAAGGGGTAGAAATAGCCCTGTGCGTTTTTTTTAAGGTGCTTTCGCCCGGAGCCCTAATGCACCGTCTGCCGGGAGATGATGAAACTTCCAGTTGAGAACTATAGATTTGCAAGTTTTAAGGAGAGAATTCAGAGATTTTGCCATAGTCGCTGAACCTACCATTCCACTTCAGCTATATGGCGATGCATGTACTAACCAACCAACCAACCATAAATTGTACTAATTTTATATCATCACGTGTCCCAGAACTTAGACTCTTCTTTTGAAAACCATTTTCTATTTCGTTTCCACACAGACCCAAGGGGTAGAAATAGCCCTGTGCGTTTTTTTTTATAGGTGCTTTCGCCCGGAGCCCTAATGCACCGTCTGCCGAGATATGAAGAAACTTCCGTTGAAGACTATAGATTTGCAAGTTTTAAGGAGAGAATTCAGATTTTTTGCCATAGTCGCTGAACCTACCATTCCACTTCAGCTCTATGGCGATGCATGTACTAACCAACCAACCAACCATAAATTGTACTAATTTTATATCATCACGTGTCCCAGAACTTTGACTCTTCTTTTGAAAACCCATTTTCTATTTCGTTTCCACACAGACCCAAGGGGTAGAAATAGCCCTGTGCGTTTTTTTTAAGGTGCTTTCGCCCGGAGCCCTAATGCACCGTCTGCCGGGAGAAGATGAAACTTCCAGTTGAGAACTATAGATTTGCAAGTTTTAAGGAGAGAATTCAGAGATTTTGCCATAGTCGCTGAACCTACCATTCCACTTCAGCTCTATGGCGATGCATGTACTAACCAACCAACCAACCATAAATTGTACTAATTTTATATCATCACGTGCCCAAGAACTTTGACTCTTCTTTTGAAAACCCATTTTCTATTTCGTTTCCACACAGACCCAAGGGGTAGAAATAGCCCTGTGCGTTTTTTTTAAGGTGCTTTCGCCCGGAGCCCTAATGCACCGTCTGCCGAGAGATGATGAAACTTCCAGTTGAGAACTATAGATTTGCAAGTTTTAAGGAGAGAATTCAGATTTTTCGCCATAGTCGCTGAACCTACCATTCCACTTCAGCTCTATGGCGATGCATGTACTAACCAACCAACCAACCATAAATTGTACTAATTTTATATCATCACGTGTCCAAGAACTTTGACTCTTCTTTTGAAAAACCATTTTCTATTTCGTTTCCACACAGACCCAAGGGGTAGAAATAGCCCTGTGCGTTTTTTTTATAGGTGCTTTCGCCCGGAGCCCTAATGCACCGTCTGCCGAGATATGAAGAAACTTCCGTTGATGACTATAGATTTGCAAGTTTTAAGGAGAGAATTCAGATTTTTCGCCATAGTCGCTGAACCTACCATTCCACTTCAGCTATATGGCGATGTATGTACTAACCAACCAACCAACCATAAATTGTACTACATTTATATCATCACGTGTCCCAGAACTTAGACTCTTCTTTTGAAAACCCATTTTCTATTTCGTTTCCACACAGACCCAAGGGGTAGAAATAGCCCTGTGCGTTTTTTTTATAGGTGCTTTCGCCCGGAGCCCTAATGCACCGTCTGCCGAGATATGAAGAAACTTCCGTTGATGACTATAGATTTGCAAGTTTTAAGGAGAGAATTCAGAGATTTTTCGCCATAGTCGCTGAACCTACCATTCCACTTCAGCTCTATGGCGATGCATGTACTAACCAACCAACCAACCATAAATTGTACTAATTTTATATCATCACGTGCCCAAGAACTTTAGACTCTTCTTTTGAAAACCCATTTTCTATTTCGTTTCCACACAGACCCAAGGGGTAGAAATAGCCCTGTGCGTTTTTTTTAAGGTGCTTTCGCCCGGAGCCCTAATGCACCGTCTGCCGAGAGATGATGAAACTTCCAGTTGAGAACTATAGATTTGCAAGTTTTAAGGAGAGAATTCAGAGATTTTTGCCATAGTCGCTGAACCTACCATTCCACTTCAGCTATATGGCGATGCATGTACTAACCAACCAACCAACCATAAATTGTACTAATTTTATATAATCATATAATCACGTGTCCCAGAACTTAGACTCTTCTTTTGAAAACCCATTTTCTATTTCGTTTCCACACAGACCCAAGGGGTAGAAATAGCCCTGTGCGTTTTTTTTAAGGTGCTTTCGCCCGGAGCCCTAATGCACCGTCTGCCGGGAGATGATGAAACTTCCAGTTGAGAACTATAGATTTGCAAGTTTTAAGGAGAGAATTCAGAGATTTTCGCCATAGTCGCTGAACCTACCATTCCACTTCAGCTATATGGCGATGTATGTACTAACCAACCAACCAACCATAAATTGTACTACATTTATATCATCACGTGTCCAAGAACTTAGACTCTTCTTTTGAAAACCCATTTTCTATTTCGTTTCCACACAGACCCAAGGGGTAGAAATAGCCCTGTGCGTTTTTTTTAAGGTGCTTTCGCCCGGAGCCCTAATGCACCGTCTGCCGGGAGATGATGAAACTTCCAGTTGAGAACTATAGATTTGCAAGTTTTAAGGAGAGAATTCAGAGATTTTGCCATAGTCGCTGAACCTACCATTCCACTTCAGCTATATGGCGATGCATGTACTAACCAACCAACCAACCATAAATTGAACTACATTTATATCATCATGTGTCCCAGAACTTAGACTCTTCTTTTGAAAACCCATTTTCTATTTCGTTTCCACACAGACCCAAGGGGTAGAAATAGCCCTGTGCGTTTTTTTTATAGGTGCTTTCGCCCGGAGCCCTAATGCACCGTCTGCCGAGAGATGATGAAACTTCCAGTTGAGAACTATAGATTTGCAAGTTTTAAGGAGAGAATTCAGAGATTTTCGCCATAGTCGCTGAACCTACCATTCCACTTCAGCTATATGGCGATGTATGTACTAACCAACCAACCAACCATAAATTGTACTAATTTTATATCATCACGTGTCCAAGAACTTTAGACTCTTCTTTTGAAAAACCATTTTCTATTTCGTTTCCACACAGACCCAAGGGGTAGAAATAGCCCTGTGCGTTTTTTTTTTAAGGTGCTTTCGCCCGGAGCCCTAATGCACCGTCTGCCGAGATATGAAGAAACTTCCAGTTGAGAACTATAGATTTGCAAGTTTTAAGGAGAGAATTCAGATTTTTCGCCATAGTCGCTGAACCTACCATTCCACTTCAGCTCTAAGGCGATGTATGTACTAACCAACCAACCAACCATAAATTGTACTAATTTATATCATCACGTGTCCCAAGAACTTGACTCTTCTTTTGAAAAACCATTTTCTATTTCGTTTCCACACAGACCCAAGGGGTAGAAATAGCCCTGTGCGTTTTTTTTAAGGTGCTTTCGCCCGGAGCCCTAATGCACCGTCTGCCGGAGATGATGAAACTTCCAGTTGAGAACTATAGATTTGCAAGTTTTAAGGAGAGAATTCAGAGATTTTGCCATAGTCGCTGAACCTACCATTCCACTTCAGCTATATGGCGATGCATGTACTAACCAACCAACCAACCATAAATTGAACTAATTTTATATCATCACGTGTCCCAGAACTTAGACTCTTCTTTTGAAAACCCATTTTCTATTTCGTTTCCACACAGACCCAAGGGGTAGAAATAGCCCTGTGCGTTTTTTTTAAGGTGCTTTCGCCCGGAGCCCTAATGCACCGTCTGCCGGGAGATGATGAAACTTCCAGTTGAGAACTATAGATTTGCAAGTTTTAAGGAGAGAATTCAGAGATTTTGCCATAGTCGCTGAACCTACCATTCCACTTCAGCTATATGGCGATGTATGTACTAACCAACCAACCAACCATAAATTGTACTACATTTATATCATCACGTGTCCAGAACTTAGACTCTTCTTTTGAAAACCCATTTTCTATTTCGTTTCCACACAGACCCAAGGGGTAGAAATAGCCCTGTGCGTTTTTTTTAAGGTGCTTTCGCCCGGAGCCCTAATGCACCGTCTGCCGAGATATGAAGAAACTTCCGTTGATGACTATAGATTTGCAAGTTTTAAGGAGAGAATTCAGATTTTTGCCATAGTCGCTGAACCTACCATTCCACTTCAGCTCTATGGCGATGCATGTACTAACCAACCAACCAACCATAAATTGTACTAATTTTATATCATCACGTGTCCCAGAACTTTGACTCTTCTTTTGAAAACCCATTTTCTATTTCGTTTCCACACAGACCCAAGGGGTAGAAATAGCCCTGTGCGTTTTTTTTTTAAGGTGCTTTCGCCCGGAGCCCTAATGCACCGTCTGCCGAGATATGAAGAAACTTCCGTTGATGACAATAGATTTGCAAGTTTTAAGGAGAGAATTCAGATTTTTCGCCATAGTCGCTGAACCTACCATTCCACTTCAGCTCTATGGCGATGTACGTACTAACCAACCAACCGATCATAAATTGTACTAATTTTATATCATCACGTGTCCAAGAACTTAGACTCTTCTTTTGAAAAACCCATTTTCTATTTCGTTTCCACACAGACCCAAGGGGTAGAAATAGCCCTGTGCGTTTTTTTTATAGGTGCTTTCGCCCGGAGCCCTAATGCACCGTCTGCCGAGATATGAAGAAACTTCCGTTGATGACTATAGATTTGCAAGTTTTAAGGAGAGAATTCAGATTTTCGCCATAGTCGCTGAACCTACCATTCCACTTCAGCTATATGGCGATGTATGTACTAACCAACCAACCAACCATAAATTGTACTAATTTTATATCATCACGTGTCCAAGAACTTAGACTCTTCTTTTGAAAAACCCATTTTCTATTTCGTTTCCACACAGACCCAAGGGGTAGAAATAGCCCTGTGCGTTTTTTTTAAGGTGCTTTCGCCCGGAGCCCTAATGCACCGTCTGCCGAGATATGAAGAAACTTCCGTTGATGACTATAGATTTGCAAGTTTTAAGGAGAGAATTCAGAGATTTTGCCATAGTCGCTGAACCTACCATTCCACTTCAGCTCTATGGCGATGCATGTACTAACCAACCAACCAACCATAAATTGAACTAATTTTATATCATCACGTGTCCCAGAACTTAGACTCTTCTTTTGAAAAACCATTTTCTATTTCGTTTCCACACAGACCCAAGGGGTAGAAATAGCCCTGTGCGTTTTTTTTATAGGTGCTTTCGCCCGGAGCCCTAATGCACCGTCTGCCGAGATATGAAGAAACTTCCAGTTGATGACTATAGATTTGCCGGTTTTAAGGAGAGAATTCAGAGATTTCGCCATAGTCGCTGAACCTACCATTCCACTTCAGCTCTATGGCGATGTATGTACTAACCAACCAACCATAAATTGTACTAATTTTATATCATCACGTGTCCCAAGAACTTAGACTCTTCTTTTGAAAACCCATTTTCTATTTCGTTTCCACACAGACCCAAGGGGTAGAAATAGCCCTGTGCGTTTTTTTTTTAAGGTGCTTTCGCCCGGAGCCCTAATGCACCGTCTGCCGAGATATGAAGAAACTTCCAGTTGATGAACTATAGATTTGCAAGTTTTAAGGAGAGAATTCAGAGATTTTTGCCATAGTCGCTGAACCTACCATTCCACTTCAGCTCTATGGCGATGCATGTACTAACCAACCAACCAACCATAAATTGTACTAATTTATATCATCACGTGTCCAAGAACTTTGACTCTTCTTTTGAAAAACCATTTTCTATTTCGTTTCCACACAGACCCAAGGGGTAGAAATAGCCCTGTGCGTTTTTTTTTTTAAGGTGCTTTCGCCCGGAGCCCTAATGCACCGTCTGCCGAGATATGAAGAAACTTCCGTTGATGACTATAGATTTGCAAGTTTTAAGGAGAGAATTCAGATTTTTCGCCATAGTCGCTGAACCTACCATTCCACTTCAGCTCTATGGCGATGTATGTACTAACCAACCAACCAACCAACTGTAAATTGTACTAATTTTATATCATCACGTGTCCAGAACTTAGACTCTTCTTTTGAAAACCCATTTTCTATTTCGTTTCCACACAGACCCAAGGGGTAGAAATAGCCCTGTGCGTTTTTTTTAAGGTGCTTTCGCCCGGAGCCCTAATGCACCGTCTGCCGGGAGATGATGAAACTTCCAGTTGAGAACTATAGATTTGCAAGTTTTAAGGAGAGAATTCAGAGATTTTGCCATAGTCGCTGAACCTACCATTCCACTTCAGCTATATGGCGATGCATGTACTAACCAACCAACCATAAATTGTACTAATTTTATATCATCACGTGTCCCAGAACTTAGACTCTTCTTTTGAAAACCCATTTTCTATTTCGTTTCCACACAGACCCAAGGGGTAGAAATAGCCCTGTGCGTTTTTTTTAAGGTGCTTTCGCCCGGAGCCCTAATGCACCGTCTGCCGAGATATGAAGAAACTTCCAGTTGAGAACTATAGATTTGCAAGTTTTAAGGAGAGAATTCAGATTTTTGCCATAGTCGCTGAACCTACCATTCCACTTCAGCTATATGGCGATGCATGTACTAACCAACCAACCAACCATAAATTGTACTACATTTATATCATCACGTGTCCCAGAACTTAGACTCTTCTTTTGAAAACCCATTTTCTATTTCGTTTCCACACAGACCCAAGGGGTAGAAATAGCCCTGTGCGTTTTTTTTTAAGGTGCTTTCGCCCGGAGCCCTAATGCACCGTCTGCCGGGAGATGATGAAACTTCCAGTTGAGAACTATAGATTTGCAAGTTTTAAGGAGAGAATTCAGAGATTTTGCCATAGTCGCTGAACCTACCATTCCACTTCAGCTCTATGGCGATGTATGTACTAACCAACCAACCAACCATAAATTGTACTAATTTTATATCATCACGTGTCCCAGAACTTAGACTCTTCTTTTGAAAACCCATTTTCTATTTCGTTTCCACACAGACCCAAGGGGTAGAAATAGCCCTGTGCGTTTTTTTTAAGGTGCTTTCGCCCGGAGCCCTAATGCACCGTCTGCCGAGATATGAAGAAACTTCCAGTTGAGAACTATAGATTTGCAAGTTTTAAGGAGAGAATTCAGATTTTTGCCATAGTCGCTGAACCTACCATTCCACTTCAGCTATATGGCGATGCATGTACTAACCAACCAACCAACCATAAATTGTACTAATTTTATATCATCACGTGTCCCAGAACTTAGACTCTTCTTTTGAAAACCATTTTCTATTTCGCTTCCACACAGACCCAAGGGGTAGAAATAGCCCTGTGCGTTTTTTTTAAGGTGCTTTCGCCCGGAGCCCTAATGCACCGTCTGCCGGGAGAAGATGAAACTTCCAGTTGAGAACTATAGATTTGCAAGTTTTAAGGAGAGAATTCAGAGATTTTGCCATAGTCGCTGAACCTACCATTCCACTTCAGCTATATGGCGATGTATGTACTAACCAACCAACCAACCATAAATTGTACTACATTTATATCATCACGTGTCCCAGAACTTAGACTCTTCTTTTGAAAACCCATTTTCTATTTCGTTTCCACACAGACCCAAGGGGTAGAAATAGCCCTGTGCGTTTTTTTTTAAGGTGCTTTCGCCCGGAGCCCTAATGCACCGTCTGCCGGGAGATGATGAAACTTCCAGTTGAGAACTATAGATTTGCAAGTTTTAAGGAGAGAATTCAGAGATTTTGCCATAGTCGCTGAACCTACCATTCCACTTCAGCTATATGGCGATGCATGTACTAACCAACCAACCAACCATAAATTGTACTAATTTTATATCATCACGTGTCCCAGAACTTAGACTCTTCTTTTGAAAACCATTTTCTATTTCGTTTCCACACAGACCCAAGGGGTAGAAATAGCCCTGTGCGTTTTTTTTATAGGTGCTTTCGCCCGGAGCCCTAATGCACCGTCTGCCGAGATATGAAGAAACTTCCGTTGAGAACTATAGATTTGCAAGTTTTAAGGAGAGAATTCAGATTTTTCGCCATAGTCGCTGAACCTACCATTCCACTTCAGCTCTATGGCGATGCATGTACTAACCAACCAACCAACCATAAATTGTACTAATTTTATATCATCACGTGTCCAAGAACTTTGACTCTTCTTTTGAAAACCCATTTTCTATTTCGTTTCCACACAGACCCAAGGGGTAGAAATAGCCCTGTGCGTTTTTTTTTAAGGTGCTTTCGCCCGGAGCCCTAATGCACCGTCTGCCGAGATATGAAGAAACTTCCGTTGATGACTATAGATTTGCAAGTTTTAAGGAGAGAATTCAGATTTTTCGCCATAGTCGCTGAACCTACCATTCCACTTCAGCTATATGGCGATGTATGTACTAACCAACCAACCAACCATAAATTGTACTAATTTTATATCATCACGTGTCCCAGAACTTAGACTCTTCTTTTGAAAACCCATTTTCTATTTCGTTTCCACACAGACCCAAGGGGTAGAAATAGCCCTGTGCGTTTTTTTTTATAGGTGCTTTCGCCCGGAGCCCTAATGCACCGTCTGCCGAGATATGAAGAAACTTCCGTTGATGACTATAGATTTGCAAGTTTTAAGGAGAGAATTCAGAGATTTTGCCATAGTCGCTGAACCTACCATTCCACTTCAGCTATATGGCGATGCATGTACTAACCAACCAACCAACCATAAATTGTACTAATTTTATATCATCACGTGTCCCAAGAACTTAGACTCTTCTTTTGAAAACCATTTTCTATTTCGTTTCCACACAGACCCAAGGGGTAGAAATAGCCCTGTGCGTTTTTTTTTAAGGTGCTTTCGCCCGGAGCCCTAATGCACCGTCTGCCGAGATATGAAGAAACTTCCGTTGATGACTATAGATTTGCAAGTTTTAAGGAGAGAATTCAGATATTTCGCCATAGTCGCTGAACCTACCATTCCACTTCAGCTCTATGGCGATGCATGTACTAACCAACCAACCAACCATAAATTGTACTAATTTTATATCATCACGTGTCCCAGAACTTTGACTCTTCTTTTGAAAAACCATTTTCTATTTCGTTTCCACACAGACCCAAGGGGTAGAAATAGCCCTGTGCGTTTTTTTTAAGGTGCTTTCGCCCGGAGCCCTAATGCACCGTCTGCCGGGAGAAGATGAAACTTCCAGTTGAGAACTATAGATTTGCAAGTTTTAAGGAGAGAATTCAGAGATTTTGCCATAGTCGCTGAACCTACCATTCCACTTCAGCTATATGGCGATGTATGTACTAACCAACCAACCAACCATAAATTGTACTAATTTTATATAATCACGTGTCCCAGAACTTAGACTCTTCTTTTGAAAACCCATTTTCTATTTCGTTTCCACACAGACCCAAGGGGTAGAAATAGCCCTGTGCGTTTTTTTTTTAAGGTGCTTTCGCCCGGAGCCCTAATGCACCGTCTGCCGAGATATGAAGAAACTTCCAGTTGAGACTATAGATTTGCAAGTTTTAAGGAGAGAATTCAGATTTTTCGCCATAGTCGCTGAACCTACCATTCCACTTCAGCTCTATGGCGATGCATGTACTAACCAACCAACCAACCATAAATTGTACTAATTTTATATCATCACGTGTCCCAGAACTTTGACTCTTCTTTTGAAAACCATTTTCTATTTCGTTTCCACACAGACCCAAGGGGTAGAAATAGCCCTGTGCGTTTTTTTTTAAGGTGCTTTCGCCCGGAGCCCTAATGCACCGTCTGCCGAGATATGAAGAAACTTCCGTTGATGACTATAGATTTGCAAGTTTTAAGGAGAGAATTCAGATTTTTCGCCATAGTCGCTGAACCTACCATTCCACTTCAGCTCTATGGCGATGCATGTACTAACCAACCAACCAACCAACCATAAATTGTACTAATTTTATATCATCACGTGTCCAAGAACTTTGACTCTTCTTTTGAAAACCCATTTTCTATTTCGTTTCCACACAGACCCAAGGGGTAGAAATAGCCCTGTGCGTTTTTTTTTTTAAGGTGCTTTCGCCCGGAGCCCTAATGCACCGTCTGCCGAGATATGAAGAAACTTCCGTTGATGACTATAGATTTGCAAGTTTTAAGGAGAGAATTCAGATTTTTCGCCATAGTCGCTGAACCTACCATTCCACTTCAGCTATATGGCGATGCATGTACTAACCAACCAACCAACCATAAATTGAACTACATTTATATCATCACGTGTCCCAGAACTTAGACTCTTCTTTTGAAAACCCATTTTCTATTTCGTTTCCACACAGACCCAAGGGGTAGAAATAGCCCTGTGCGTTTTTTTTAAGGTGCTTTCGCCCGGAGCCCTAATGCACCGTCTGCCGAGATATGAAGAAACTTCCAGTTGAGAACTATAGATTTGCAAGTTTTAAGGAGAGAATTCAGAGATTTTCGCCATAGTCGCTGAACCTACCATTCCACTTCAGCTATATGGCGATGTATGTACTAACCAACCAACCAACCATAAATTGAACTACATTTATATCATCACGTGTCCCAGAACTTAGACTCTTCTTTTGAAAACCCATTTTCTATTTCGTTTCCACACAGACCCAAGGGGTAGAAATAGCCCTGTGCGTTTTTTTTTTAAGGTGCTTTCGCCCGGAGCCCTAATGCACCGTCTGCCGAGAATGATGAAACTTCCAGTTGAGAACTATAGATTTGCAAGTTTTAAGGAGAGAATTCAGAGATTTTGCCATAGTCGCTGAACCTACCATTCCACTTCAGCTATATGGCGATGCATGTACTAACCAACCAACCAACCATAAATTGTACTAATTTTATATCATCACGTGTCCCAGAACTTAGACTCTTCTTTTGAAAACCCATTTTCTATTTCGTTTCCACACAGACCCAAGGGGTAGAAATAGCCCTGTGCGTTTTTTTTTATAGGTGCTTTCGCCCGGAGCCCTAATGCACCGTCTGCCGAGATATGAAGAAACTTCCGTTGATGACTATAGATTTGCAAGTTTTAAGGAGAGAATTCAGATTTTTCGCCATAGTCGCTGAACCTACCATTCCACTTCAGCTCTATGGCGATGCATGTACTAACCAACCAACCAACCATAAATTGTACTAATTTTATATCATCACGTGCCCAAGAACTTTGACTCTTCTTTTGAAAACCATTTTCTATTTCGTTTCCACACAGACCCAAGGGGTAGAAATAGCCCTGTGCGTTTTTTTTTTAAGGTGCTTTCGCCCGGAGCCCTAATGCACCGTCTGCCGAGATATGAAGAAACTTCCGTTGATGACTATAGATTTGCAAGTTTTAAGGAGAGAATTCAGATTTTTCGCCATAGTCGCTGAACCTACCATTCCACTTCAGCTCTATGGCGATGTATGTACTAACCAACCAACCACCAACCATAAATTGTACTAATTTTATATCATCACGTGTCCCAGAACTTAGACTCTTCTTTTGAAAACCCATTTTCTATTTCGTTTCCACACAGACCCAAGGGGTAGAAATAGCCCTGTGCGTTTTTTTTATAGGTGCTTTCGCCCGGAGCCCTAATGCACCGTCTGCCGAGATATGAAGAAACTTCCGTTATTGATGACTATAGATTTGCAAGTTTTAAGGAGAGAATTCAGATTTTCGCCATAGTCGCTGAACCTACCATTCCACTTCAGCTATATGGCGATGTATGTACTAACCAACCAACCAACCATAAATTGTACTACTTTTATATCATCACGTGTCCAAGAACTTAGACTCTTCTTTTGAAAAACCATTTTCTATTTCGTTTCCACACAGACCCAAGGGGTAGAAATAGCCCTGTGCGTTTTTTTTAAGGTGCTTTCGCCCGGAGCCCTAATGCACCGTCTGCCGAGATATGAAGAAACTTCCGTTAATGACTATAGATTTGCAAGTTTTAAGGAGAGAATTCAGATTTTTCGCCATAGTCGCTGAACCTACCATTCCACTTCAGCTCTATGGCGATGCATGTACTAACCAACCATCCTACCATAAATTGTACTAATTTTATATCATCACGTGTCCCAGAACTTAGACTCTTCTTTTGAAAAACCATTTTCTATTTCGTTTCCACACAGACCCAAGGGGTAGAAATAGCCCTGTGCGTTTTTTTTTAAGGTGCTTTCGCCCGGAGCCCTAATGCACCGTCTGCCGGGAGAAGATGAAACTTCCAGTTGAGAACTATAGATTTGGAAGTTTTAAGGAGAGAATTCAGAGATTTTGCCATAGTCGCTGAACCTACCATTCCACTTCAGCTATATGGCGATGTATGTGCTAACCAACCAACCAACCATAAATTGTACTAATTTTATATAATCACGTGTCCCAGAACTTAGACTCTTCTTTTGAAAACCCATTTTCTATTTCGTTTCCACACAGACCCAAGGGGTAGAAATAGCCCTGTGCGTTTTTTTAAGGTGCTTTCGCCCGGAGCCCTAATGCACCGTCTGAACCGAGATGATGAAACTTCCAGTTGAGAACTATAGATTTGCAAGTTTTAAGGAGAGAATTCAGAGATTTTGCCATAGTCGCTGAACCTACCATTCCACTTCAGCTATATGGCGATGCATGTACTAACCAACCAACCAACCATAAATTGTACTAATTTTATATCATCACGTGTCCCAGAACTTAGACTCTTCTTTTGAAAACCCATTTTCTATTTCGTTTCCACACAGACCCAAGGGGTAGAAATAGCCCTGTGCGTTTTTTTTATAGGTGCTTTCGCCCGGAGCCCTAATGCACCGTCTGCCGAGATATGAAGAAACTTCCGTTGATGACTATAGATTTGCAAGTTTTAAGGAGAGAATTCAGATTTTTCGCCATAGTCGCTGAACCTACCATTCCACTTCAGCTCTATGGCGATGCATGTACTAACCAACCAACCAACCATAAATTGTACTAATTTTATATCATCACGTGCCCAAGAACTTTGACTCTTCTTTTGAAAAACCATTTTCTACTTCGTTTCCACACAGACCCAAGGGGTAGAAATAGCCCTGTGCGTTTTTTTTTAAGGTGCTTTCGCCCGGAGCCCTAATGCACCGTCTGCCGAGATATGAAGAAACTTCCGTTGATGACTATAGATTTGCAAGTTTTAAGGAGAGAATTCAGATTTTTCGCCATAGTCGCTGAACCTACCATTCCACTTCAGCTCTATGGCGATGTATGTACTAACCAACCAACCAACCATAAATTGAACTACATTTATATCATCACGTGTCCCAGAACTTAGACTCTTCTTTTGAAAACCCATTTTCTATTTCGTTTCCACACAGACCCAAGGGGTAGAAATAGCCCTGTGCGTTTTTTTATAGGTGCTTTCGCCCGGAGCCCTAATGCACCGTCTGCCGAGATATGAAGAAACTTCCGTTGATGACTATAGATTTGCAAGTTTTAAGGAGAGAATTCAGATTTTTCGCCATAGTCGCTGAACCTACCATTCCACTTCAGCTCTATGGCGATGCATGTACTAACCAACCAACCAACCATAAATTGTACTGATTTTATATCATCACGTGCCCAAGAACTTTGACTCTTCTTTTGAAAAACCATTTTCTATTTCGTTTCCACACAGACCCAAGGGGTAGAAATAGCCCTGTGCGTTTTTTTTAAGGTGCTTTCGCCCGGAGCCCTAATGCACCGTCTGCCGGGAGAAGATGAAACTTCCAGTTGAGAACTATAGATTTGGAAGTTTTAAGGAGAGAATTCAGAGATTTTGCCATAGTCGCTGAACCTACCATTCCACTTCAGCTATATGGCGATGTATGTGCTAACCAACCAACCAACCATAAATTGAACTACATTTATATCATCACGTGTCCCAGAACTTAGACTCTTTTTTGAAAACCCATTTTCTATTTCGTTTCCACACAGACCCAAGGGGTAGAAATAGCCCTGTGCGTTTTTTTTAAGGTGCTTTCGCCCGGAGCCCTAATGCACCGTCTGCCGGGAGATGATGAAACTTCCAGTTGAGAACTATAGATTTGGAAGTTTTAAGGAGAGAATTCAGAGATTTTGCCATAGTCGCTGAACCTACCATTCCACTTCAGCTATATGGCGATGTATGTGCTAACCAACCAACCAACCATAAATTGAACTACATTTATATCATCACGTGTCCCAGAACTTAGACTCTTCTTTTGAAAACCATTTTCTATTTCGTTTCCACACAGACCCAAGGGGTAGAAATAGCCCTGTGCGTTTTTTTTTAAGGTGCTTTCGCCCGGAGCCCTAATGCACCGTCTGCCGGGAGATGATGAAACTTCCGTTGAGAACTATAGATTTGCAAGTTTTAAGGAGAGAATTCAGATTTTTTGCCATAGTCGCTGAACCTACCATTCCACTTCAGCTCTATGGCGATGCATGTACTAACCAACCAACCAACCATAAATTGTACTGATTTTATATCATCACGTGCCCAAGAACTTTGACTCTTCTTTTGAAAAACCATTTTCTATTTCGTTTCCACACAGACCCAAGGGGTAGAAATAGCCCTGTGCGTTTTTTTTAAGGTGCTTTCGCCCGGAGCCCTAATGCACCGTCTGCCGGGAGAAGATGAAACTTCCAGTTGAGAACTATAGATTTGGAAGTTTTAAGGAGAGAATTCAGAGATTTTGCCATAGTCGCTGAACCTACCATTCCACTTCAGCTATATGGCGATGTATGTGCTAACCAACCAACCAACCATAAATTGAACTACATTTATATCATCACGTGTCCCAGAACTTAGACTCTTCTTTTGAAAACCCATTTTCTATTTCGTTTCCACACAGACCCAAGGGGTAGAAATAGCCCTGTGCGTTTTTTTTTATAGGTGCTTTCGCCCGGAGCCCTAATGCACCGCCTGCCGAGATATGAAGAAACTTCCGTTGATGACTATAGATTTGCAAGTTTTAAGGAGAGAATTCAGATTTTTCGCCATAGTCGCTGAACCTACCATTCCACTTCAGCTCTATGGCGATGCATGTACTAACCAACCAACCAACCATAAATTGTACTAATTTTATATCATCACGTGTCCCAGAACCAAGACTCTTCTTTTGAAAACCCATTTTCTATTTCGTTTCCACACAGACCCAAGGGGTAGAAATAGCCCTGTGCGTTTTTTTTATAGGTGCTTTCGCCCGGAGCCCTAATGCACCGTCTGCCGAGATATGAAGAAACTTCCGTTAATGACTATAGATTTGCAAGTTTTAAGGAGAGAATTCAGATTTTTCGCCATAGTCGCTGAACCTACCATTCCACTTCAGCTCTATGGCGATGCATGTACTAACCAACCAACCATAAATTGTACTGATTTTATATCATCACGTGCCCAAGAACTTTGACTCTTCTTTTGAAAAACCATTTTCTACTTCGTTTCCACACAGACCCAAGGGGTAGAAATAGCCCTGTGCGTTTTTTTTTTAAGGTGCTTTCGCCCGGAGCCCTAATGCACCGTCTGCCGGGAGATGATGAAACTTCCAGTTGAGAAGACGGTGGTGCGGCGAACCTTGCAAGCAGGCCTCCCATCTCTACTGAGAAGACGGTCCCACCTCGATCAGGATGGAGTCGCCCATCCCCCTGCCCCCCGTTGTAGTAAAACGTATACACATAGGATTTCTCTTTCGGGCAGGCCACCCGTCTCCACTGAGGAGACGGCCCAACCTCGGGATGGCGTCATCCATCCCCCTGCCCCCCGTTGGTGCGGCGCACCTTGCAGGCAGGCCACCCGTCTCCACTGAGGAGACGGTCCCACCTCGATCAGGATGGAGTCGCCCATCCCCCTGCCCCCCGTTGTAGCAAAACGTATACACCTTGGATTTCCCTTTCGGGCAGGCCACCCGTCTCCACTGAGGAGACGGCCCAACCTCGGGATGGCGTCATCCATCCCCCTGCCCCAGGTTGGTGCGGCGCACCTTGCAGGCAGGCCACCCGTCTCCACTGAGGAGACGGTCCCACCTCGATCAGGATGGAGTCGCCCATCCCCCTGCCCCCCGTTGTAGCAAAACGTATTCACCTTGGATTTCCCTTTCGGGCAGGCCACCCGTCTCCACTGAGGAGACGGCCCAACCTCGGGATTGCGTCATCCATCCCCCTGCCCCCCGTTGGTGCGGCGCACCTTGCAGGCAGGCCACCCGTCTCCACTGAGAAGACGGTCCCACCTCGATCGGGATGGAGTCGCCCATCCCCCTGCCCCCCGTTGTAGCAAAACGTATACACATAGGATTTCCCTTTCGGGCAGGCCACGCGTCTCCACTGAGAAGAAGGTCCCACCTCGATCAGGATGGAGTCGCCCATCCCCCTGCCCCCCGTTGTAGTAAAACGTATACACATAGGATTTCCCTTTCGGGCAGGCCACCCGTCTCCACTGAGGAGACGGCCCAACCTCGGGATGGCGTCATCCATCCCCCTGTCCCAGGTTGGTGCGGCGCACCTTGCAGGCAGGCCACCCGTCTCCACTGAGAAGACGGTCCCACCTCGATCAGGATGGAAACGCCCATCCCCCTGCCCCCCGTTGTAGTAAAACGTATACACATAGGATTTCCCTTTCGGGCAGGCCACCCGTCTCCACTGAGGAGACGGCCCAACCTCGGGATGGCGTCATCCATCCCCCTGCCCCCCGTTGGTGCGGCGCACCTTGCAGGCAGGCCACCCGTCTCCACTGAGGAGACGGTCCCACCTCGATCAGGATGGAGTCGCCCATCCCCCTGCCCCCCGTTGTAGCAAAACGTATACACCTTGGATTTCCCTTTCGGGCAGGCCTCCCGTCTCCACTGAGGAGACGGCCCAACCTCGGGATTGCGTCATCCATCCCCCTGCCCCCCGTTGGTGCGGCGCACCTTGCAGGCAGGCCACCCGTCTCCACTGAGAAGACGGTCCCACCTCGATCAGGATGGAGTCGCCCATCCCCCTGCCCCCCGTTGTAGTAAAACGTATACACATAGGATTTCCCTTTCGGGCAGGCCACCCGTCTCCACTGAGGAGACGGCCCAACCTCGGGATGGCGTCATCCATCCCCCTGCCCCCCGTTGGTGCGGCGCACCTTGCAGGCAGGCCACCCGTCTCCACTGAGAAGACGGTCCCACCTCGATCAGGATGGAGTCGCCCATCCCCCTGCCCCCCGTTGTAGTAAAACGTATACACATAGGATTTCCCTTTCGGGCAGGCCACCCGTCTCCACTGAGGAGACGGCCCAACCTCGGGATGGCGTCATCCATCCCCCTGCCCCCCGTTGGTGCGGCGCACCTTGCAGGCAGGCCACCCGTCTCCACTGAGAAGACGGTCCCACCTCGATCGGGATGGAGTCGCCCATCCCCCTGCCCCCCGTTGTAGCAAAACGTATACACATAGGATTTCCCTTTCGGGCAAGCCACGCGTCTCCACTGAGAAGAAGGTCCCACCTCGATCAGGATGGAGTCGCCCATCCCCCAGCCCCCCGTTGTAGTAAAACGTATACACATAGGATTTCCCTTTCGAGCAGGCCACCCGTCTCCACTGAGGAGACGGCCCAACCTCGGGATGGCGTCATCCATCCCCCTGCCCCCCGTTGGTGCGGCGCACCTTGCAGGCAGGCCACCCGTCTCCACTGAGAAGACGGTCCCACCTCTATCAGGATGGAGTCGCCCATCCCCCTGCCCCCCGTTGTAGTAAAACGTATACACATTGGATTTCCCTTTCGGGCAGGCCACCCGTCTCCACTGAGGAGACGGCCCAACCTCGGGATGGCGTCGTCCATCCCCCTGCCCCCCGTTGGTGCGGCGCACCTTGCAGGCAGGCCACCCGTCTCCACTGAGGAGACGGTCCCACCTCGATCAGGATGGAGTCACCCATCCCCCTGCCCCCCGTTGTAGCAAAACGTATATACACATAGGATTTCCCTTTCGGGCAGGCCACCCGTCTCCACTGAGAAGACGGTCCCGACTCGATCAGGATGGAGTCGCCCATCCCCCTGCCCCCCGTTGTCGCAAAACGTATACACATAGGATTTCCCTTTCGGGCAGGCCACTCGTCTCCACTGAGGAGACGGCCCAACCTCGGGATTGCGTCATCCATCCCCCTGCCCCCGTTGGTGCGGCGCACCTTGCAGGCAGGCCACCCGTCTCCACTGAGAAGACGGTCCCACCTCGATCAGGATGGAGTCGCCCATCCCCCTGCCCCCCGTTGTAGTAAAACGTATACACATTGGATTTCCCTTTCGGGCAGGCCACCCGTCTCCACTGATTAGACGGCCCAACCTCGGGATGGCGTCATCCATCCCCCTGCCCCCCGTTGGTGCGGCGCACCTTGCAGGCAGGCCACCCGTCTCCACTGAGGAGACGGTCCCACCTCGATCAGGATGGAGTCGCCCATCCCCCTGCCCCCCGTTGTAGCAAAACGTATACACATAGGATTTCCCTTTCGTGCAGGCCACCCGTCTCCACTGAGGAGACGGCCCAACCTCGGGATGGCGTCATCCATCCCCCTGCCCCCCGTTGGTGCGGCGCACCTTGCAGGCAGGCCACCCGTCTCCACTGAGAAGACGGTCCCACCTCGATCAGGATGGAGTCGCCCATCCCCCTGCCCCCCGTTGTAGCAAAACGTATACACATAGGATTTCCCTTTCGGGCAGGCCACCCGTCTCCACTGAGAAGACGGTCCCACCTCGATCAGGATGGAGTCGCCCATCCCCCTGCCCCCCGTTGTTGCAAAACGTATACACATAGGTTTTCCCTTTCGGGCAGGCCACCCGTCTCCACTGAGAAGACGGTCCCACCTCGATCAGGATGGAGTCGCCCATCCCCCTGCCCCCGTTGTCGCAAAACGTATACACATAGGATTTCCCTTTCGGGCAGGCCACCCGTCTCCACTGAGAAGACGGTCCCACCTCGATCAGGATGGAGTCGCCCATCCCCCTGCCCCCCGTTGTAGTAAAACGTATACACATAGGATTTCCCTTTCGGGCAGGCCACCCGTCTCCACTGAGGAGACGGCCCAACCTCGGGATGGCGTCATCCATCCCCCTGCCCCCCGTTGGTGCGGCGCACCTTGCAGGCAGGCCACCCGTCTCCACTGAGAAGACGGTCCCACCTCGATCAGGATGGAGTCGCCCATCCCCCTGCCCCCCGTTGTAGCAAAACGTATACACATAGGATTTCCCTTTCGGGCAGGCCACCCGTCTCCACTGAGAAGACGGTCCCGACTCGATCAGGATGGAGTCGCCCATCCCCCTGCCCCCCGTTGTCGCAAAACGTATACACATAGGATTTCCCTTTCGGGCAGGCCACCCGTCTCCACTGAGGAGACGGCCCAACCTCGGGATTGCGTCATCCATCCCCCTGCCCCCCGTTGGTGCGGCGCACCTTGCAGGCAGGCCACCCGTCTCCACTGAGAAGACGGTCCCACCTCGATCAGGATGGAGTCGCCCATCCCCCTGCCCCCCGTTGTAGTAAAACGTATACACATTGGATTTCCCTTTCGGGCAGGCCACCCGTCTCCACTGATTAGACGGCCCAACCTCGGGATGGCGTCATCCATCCCCCTGCCCCCCGTTGGTGCGGCGCACCTTGCAGGCAGGCCACCCGTCTCCACTGAGGAGACGGTCCCACCTCGATCAGGATGGAGTCGCCCATCCCCCTGCCCCCCGTTGTAGCAAAACGTATACACATAGGATTTCCCTTTCGTGCAGGCCACCCGTCTCCACTGAGGAGACGGCCCAACCTCGGGATGGCGTCATCCATCCCCCTGCCCCCCGTTGGTGCGGCGCACCTTGCAGGCAGGCCACCCGTCTCCACTGAGAAGACGGTCCCACCTCGATCAGGATGGAGTCGCCCATCCCCCTGCCCCCCGTTGTAGCAAAACGTATACACATAGGATTTCCCTTTCGGGCAGGCCACCCGTCTCCACTGAGGAGACGGCCCAACCTCGGGATGGCGTCATCCATCCCCCTGCCCCCCGTTGGTGCGGCGCACCTTGCAGGCAGGCCACCCGTCTCCACTGAGAAGACGGTCCCACCTCGATCAGGATGGAGTCGCCCATCCCCCTGCCCCCCGTTGTAGCAAAACGTATACACATAGGATTTCCCTTTCGGGCAGGCCACCCGTCTCCACTGAGAAGACGGTCCCACCTCGATCAGGATGGAGTCCCATCCCCCTGCCCCCCGTTGTTGCAAAACGTATACACATAGGTTTTCCCTTTCGGGCAGGCCACCCGTCTCCACTGAGAAGACGGTCCCACCTCGATCAGGATGGAGTCGCCCATCCCCCTGCCCCCGTTGTCGCAAAACGTATACACATAGGATTTCCCTTTCGGGCAGGCCACCCGTCTCCACTGAGAAGACGGTCCCACCTCGATCAGGATGGAGTCGCCCATCCCCCTGCCCCCCGTTGTAGTAAAACGTATACACATAGGATTTCCCTTTCGGGCAGGCCACCCGTCTCCACTGAGGAGACGGCCCAACCTCGGGATGGCGTCATCCATCCCCCTGCCCCCCGTTGGTGCGGCGCACCTTGCAGGCAGGCCACCCGTCTCCACTGAGAAGACGGTCCCACCTCGATCAGGATGGAGTCACCCATCCCCCTGCCCCCCGTTGTAGCAAAACGTATACACATAGGATTTCCCTTTCGGGCAGGCCACCCGTCTCCACTGAGAAGACGGTCCCACCTCGATCAGGATGGAGTCGCCCATCCCCCTGCCCCCCGTTGTCGCAAAACGTATACACATAGGATTTCCCTTTCGGGCAGGCCACTCGTCTCCACTGAGGAGACGGCCCAACCTCGGGATGGCGTCATCCATCCCCCTGCCCCCCGTTGGTGCGGCGCACCTTGCAGGCAGGCCACCCGTCTCCACTGAGGAGACGGTCCCACCTCGATCAGGATGGAGTCGCCCATCCCCCTGCCCCCCGTTGTAGCAAAACGTATACACATAGGATTTCCCTTTCGTGCAGGCCACCCGTCTCCACTGAGGAGACGGCCCAACCTCGGGATTGGGTCATCCATCCCCCTGCCCCCCGTTGGTGCGGCGCACCTTGCAGGCAGGCCACCCGTCTCCACTGAGAAGACTATCCCACCTCGATCAGGATGGAGTCGCCCATCCCCCCGTTGTAGTAAAGTGTATACACATTGGATTTCCCTTTCGGGCAGGCCACCCGTCTCCACTGAGGAGACGGCCCAACCTCGGGATGGCGTCCTCCATCCCCCTGCCCCCCGTTGGTGCGGCGCACCTTGCAGGCAGGCCACCCGTATCCACTGAGGAGACGGTCCCACCTCGATCAGGATGGAGTCGCCCATTCCCCTGCCCCCCGTTGTAGCAAAACGTATACACATAGGATTTCCCTTTCGGGCAGGCCACCCGTCTCCACTGAGGAGACGGCCCAACCTCGGGATGGCGTCATCCATCCCCCTGCCCCCCGTTGGTGCGGCGCACCTTGCAGGCAGGCCACCCGTCTCCACTGAGAAGACGGTTTCACCTCGATCAGGATGGAGTCGCCCATCCCCCTGCCCCCCGTTGTAGCAAAACGTATACACATAGGATTTCCCTTTCGGGCAGGCCACCCGTCTCCACTGAGGAGACGGCCCAACCTCGGGATTGCGTCATCCATCCCCCTGCCCCCCGTTGGTGCGGCGCACCTTGCAGGCAGGCCAACCGTCTCCACTGAGAAGACGGTCCCACCTCGATCAGGATGGAGTCGCCCATCCCCCCGTTGTAGTAAAGTGTATACACATTGGATTTCCCTTTCGGGCAGGCCACCCGTCTCCACTGAGGAGACGGCCCAACCTCGGGATGGCGTCATCCATCCCCCTGCCCCCCGTTGGTGCGGCGCACCTTGCAGGCAGGCCAACCGTCTCCAATGAGAAGACGGTCCCACCTCGATAAGGATGGAGTCGCCCATCCCCCTGCCCCCCGTTGTAGCAAAACGTATACACATATGATTTCCCTTTCGGGCAGGCCACCCGTCTCCACTGAGGAGACGACCCAACCTCGGGATTGCGTCATCCATCCCCCTGCCCCCCGTTGGTGCGGCGCACCTTGCAGGCAGGCCACCCGTCTCCACTGAGAAGACGGTCCCACCTCGATCAGGATGGAGTCGCCCATCCCCCTGCCCCCCGTTGTAGCAAAACGTATACACATAGGATTTCCCTTTCGGGCAGGCCACCTGTCTCCACTGAGGAGACGGCCCAACCTCGGGATTGCGTCATCCATCCCCCTGCCCCCCGTTGGTGCGGCGCACCTTGCAAGCAGGCCACCCATCTCCACTGAGAAGACGGTCCCACCTCGATCAGGATGGAGTCGCCCATCCCCTGCCCCCCGTTGTAGTAAAACGTATACACATAGGACTTCCCTTTCGGGCAGGCCACCCGTCTCCACTGAGGAGACGGCCCAACCTCGGGATTGCGTCATCCATCCCCCTGCCCCCCGTTGGTGCGGCGCACCTTGCAGGCAGGCCACCCGTCTCCACTGAGAAGACGGTCCCACCTCGATCAGGATGGAGTCGCCCATCCCCCTGCCCCCCGTCGTAGTAAAACGTATACACATAGGATTTCCCTTTCGGGCAGGCCACCAGTCTCCTCTGAGGAGACGGCCCAACCTCGGGATGGCGTCATCCATCCCCCTGCCCCCCGTTGGTGCGGCGCACCTTGCAGGCAGGCCACCCGTCTCAACTGAGGAGACGGTCCCACCTCGATCAGGATGGAGTCGCCCATCCCCCTGCCCCCCGTTGTAGTAAAACGTATACACATAGGATTTCCCTTTCAGGCAGGCCACCCGTCTCCACTGAGGAGACGGCCCAACCTCGGGATGGCGTCATCCACCCCCTGCCCCCCGTTGGTGCGGTGCACCTTGCAGGCAGGCCACCCGTCTCCACTGAGAAGACGGTCCCACCTCGATCAGGATGGAGTCGCCCATCCCCCTGCCCCCCGTTGTAGTAAAACGTATACACATAGGATTTCCCTTTCGGGCAGGCCACCCGTCTCCGCTGAGAAGACGGTCCCACCTCGATCAGGATGGAGTCGCCCATCCCCCTGCCCCCCGTCGTCGCAAAACGTATACACATAGGATTTCCCTTTCGGGCAGGCCACCCGTCTCCACTGAGAAGACGGTCCCACCTCGATCAGGATGGAGTCGCAAATCCCCCTGCCGCCCGTTGTAGTAAAACGTATACACATAAGATTTCCCTTTCGGGCAGGCCACCCGTCTCCACTGAGGAGACGGCCCAACCTCGGGATGGCGTCATCCATCCCCCTGCCCCCCGTTGGTGCGGCGCACCTTGCAGGCAGGCCACCCGTCTCAACTGAGGAGACGGTCCCACCTCGATCAGGATGGAGTCGCCCATCCCCCTGCCCCCCGTTGTAGTAAAACGTATACACATAGGATTTCCCTTTCAGGCAGGCCACCCGTCTCCACTGAGGAGACGGCCCAACCTCGGGATGGCGTCATCCACCCCCTGCCCCCCGTTGGTGCGGTGCACCTTGCAGGCAGGCCACCCGTCTCCACTGAGAAGACGGTCCCACCTCGATCAGGATGGAGTCGCCCATCCCCCTGCCCCCCGTTGTAGTAAAACGTATACACATAGGATTTCCCTTTCGGGCAGGCCACCCGTCTCCGCTGAGAAGACGGTCCCACCTCGATCAGGATGGAGTCGCCCATCCCCCTGCCCCCCGTCGTCGCAAAACGTATGCACATAGGATTTCCCTTTCGGGCAGGCCACCCGTCTCCACTGAGAAGACGGTCCCAAATCGATCAGGATGGAGTCGCAAATCCCCCTGCCGCCCGTTGTAGTAAAACGTATACACATAAGATTTCCCTTTCGGGCAGGCCACCCGTCTCCACTGAGGAGACGGCCCAACCTCGGGATGGCGTCATCCATCCCCCTGCCCCCCGTTGGTGCGGCGCACCTTGCAGGCAGGCCACCCGTCTCCACTGAGAAGACGGTCCCACCTCGATCAGGATGGAGTCGCCCATCCCCCTGCCCCCCGTTGTAGCAAAACGTATACACATAGGATTTCCCGTTCGGGCAGGCCACCCGTCTCCACTGAGGAGACGGCCCAACCTCGGGATTGCGTCATCCATCCCCCTGCCCCCCGTTGGTGCGGCGCACCTTGCAGGCAGGCCACCCGTCTCCACTGAGAAGACGGTCCCACCTCGATCAGGATGGAGTCGCCCATCCCCCTGCCCCCCGTTGTTGTAAAACGTATACACATAGGATTTCCCTTTCGGGCAGGCCACCCGCCTCCACTGAGGAGACGGCCCAACCTCGGGATGGCGTCATCCATCCCCCTGCCCCCCGTTGGTGAGGCGCGCCTTACAGGCAGGCCACCCGTCTCCACTGAGAAGACGGTCCCACCTCGATCAGGATGGAGTCGCCCATCCCCCGGCCCCCCGTTGTAGCAAAACGTATACACATAGGATTTCCCTTTCGGGCAGGCCACCCGTCTCCACTGAGGAGACGGCCCAGCCTCGGGATGGCGTCATCCATCCCCCTGCCCCCCGTTGGTGCGCTAACAATTATTGCGCTGTAACTGGTGAGGGTTCGATTCCCGCCTTCGCCCTGGGTGTACTTTCTCTCACTATGTCAGTAAAAATTCTGCCTTTTTCTGTCTTACTTACGGAGGTTTATGAGCGATTATCTGATCAAGCACAAAAACATGAAAATATATGTACCAACCAACCAACCAGTATATATAGAAACGATCAGCCTGAATTAGTTTTTGATATCGGTCACAATCGATAAAAGGAAGTTGAACAACCTCTTGGAGTACTTTGCTATTTACTGATTTTACACTTTTGGTCTAACCCTATGTTGAACCATTATTTGGACAAACTGTTTGTAAATGGACAATTTTCGTTGGTGCTACGTTGAATTACAATTGTTTGCAGTACAAACAGAGTCGATTTGAAAATTTACTTACATTTTTATTTAAAATTGCATACATTTAAGCAATTATTGTAAATAAATCGCAGTAATTTGGGTATTTGTCAAAGATACTTATTTCATTTTGTATGAAAATATTCGTATCCATATTATTATTGTCTAATTTCTCCTCGTATTAAAAAAAAATGCTTAATGCCAACCGCGGCTGCTTAATGCGTAGACAGATTAATTTTTCGCAGTATTCTTTTTGCGACCTTAACTGAAAACTATTGAGTTGATAGATCTATCAGAATGGTCAACATATCTCTTAGCCGAACAAAGGAACCACCCGGCAGCTAAATCGTCTAAACTACAACGGACACGACTATGGTGACGCCACAGCTAGATCGAGCATTGTCTCTTATCAAACAAATAAACCACTCGTCGCCACATTTGAATCCTTCTTTCAGAAATTTAACTCATTAACGATGGTTAGCAAGAAAATTTGCCGAGCGAAACTGAGCTATCTGCTTAAGTTTTTCTAAGTAAATTGAATGTAAAACAAATGAATTAGGTTGTACTTCACATTTTATCTATGACAAATAAAGTTGCTTGTAAAACAAATTTTTAAAAAAAGTTAAAGTCAATGCTTTTATTTGGAAAGAAGGGTGTTACTGATGTTTACCAAGTCGTCGCAATTGGGTGCTAATGGCAGGATATTTTTTCGGATCTCCTTTCTAGATTATGTTAACGAGGCTTGACTGTAAGTCTCTAGTGCGGAATTAATACAACTAAACTTAAAAGCATAGAAAAAATAAAAATTGTTCACTTACCTTTCGAAGAACATGATTCAAAGTGGAAAAGTAGACGGTGGTGAGGAAGAAGAATTGAAGATTTAAAAAAAAACCATACCTGCCTACTACTAAAACTAGAGTCCCTAAATAACAACTCTACATTTATGACTTATGACTTTCTTGGTGGGGGCAAGATCGCCAAGCACTGCGACTTTAAGTCTATTGTACTAAGCCCCAGAAATGACACAAGCACAAGAGACACACAAAGAAAGAGACGACACAAACACATAGAAAAATAACAACATTTATTGATAGTCACAAACATCCATGTCTGACCGAGATTCGAACCCGACCCCAGCAGCTCCAAAGGCTAGAATCCTAACGAGTGTGCCACCGGGGAACTCTACTCTTACAAAGTCATGTTTTGACAACCTTGATGAAATGACCACCCGTGCTCTAGAAAGTTAGAGTACCTGGTGACCGCACGGTTGAACTCGATTGGAGAAGAGGATACTAAAATATCTTAGTTGGTAAAGGGAGGCGAAAGACTACTCGCCAAATCTGTGAATTGCCGTGACTATTCCGTAAGAATTTTTACAATTCGAGATTCGGTGAATTTAGCTACTTCTTTAGTTCAGTAAAAGTTTGTTTTTTGGATAATAATAAATATAGTTTTTGTTTTTTTCTGTACAAAAAAAAGGAGTTACTTTGAGTCGGTGGCAAAAGCAATAATTTAGCGAAGAGTATTTTATAACTGATAAAAACATATGTAGCCTTGAGATTTAACAATGTTGCAAATTCGGCTCATTTATTTATGTAACTACTCTTATAAGTATATTAAATAACATGTGAACAATTAAATTTATCGTGCTAAAAATTGACATGTTTTATTAAGATTTATAGAAACAGATTCGTACTTGAAACACACATACATTTTAAAATTTGTGGGATACGTTGAGAAGAGAGAGAAATAATCTTTTCATTTAATTACTCTATAAATAACAGACTGAAATTACAACATTTTTGTTAGATTCCCTTCTGTAAATTTAAGGGTTTCGTTTCCAAAATAAATTTTTAAAACAACTGCAATTAAACTTTTAGACCAATACTGGCAGGTATGGTTAGAACTTACCTCCGTTTTCTTGATACCTGAAGTTGTGCTTTCCCTCCACTGCTGAAGCAAATTCCAATCTATTGTCTTGAAGATGTTGACTCCGCCATTTGTACGATTTTTAATTAGTCCTAGTAAAAAAGTTCAAAATCTAATTCGTTTAAAACTACACGATATGTTTTAGTTTTAGCGAATAAATAAAAGAACATTTTAAATATGGCCTCACATAATTAAAAATTCAAAATTGTAGGTATTTATTTCTTTAGTACTACTAAGTACTAAATATTAATTGTCATTGGAAAAGTAACAATTAGATGTCGATTAACATAAGATGTTAGCAACATTTATTATAGCTTATCTCTATAATTTTCATCTTTGTAGTTTTTTGTCGACGATACTTATTCCAGTTTGTATAGAAATACTAATATTTAACAAAGTTTTCTGTATCTTTATTAATATTGTATTCTTTCTCCTTATATTAAAAAATGCTTTAGTAACAGCCGCGGCCGCTAAATGAAAAGATTAAAAAAATTTAGTCGCGATCTTTTTGCGTTTTAAGTTAAAAACTTTTGAGCTTGCAAATGTATAACTATTGAAACATTTATTTTTAAGTATTCTCGAATCCTCAAAATCCACTAAATTGACACGCCTCTCATCAAATATTAAAAGTTAGTTTTTTCAAAAATCCTTGCAAAACATACTTTTAAGCATTCAACTGTTTTTAAGTATATATGCTTGGTATTTCCTTCGGCGGTGACGAAGTTATTACTTTCTTACAAAACATATTTAGGTGCATTGTGCATCCATTAACATTAAACCTAAAATTTGCCACACATTGTAGTAAGCTGTTAACTTCAAGAAACTTGTGCAGACTGTGTTAATGTAAATTAAGATGACGTAAAATTTCAAAATTGTTTCCTACCTGTGTAAATTTTTGTATAGCTACTCAAGACAGACAGCGAAGATTCGAAATGAGCTGCAACCAAATTGCGTCGACCGAAACTTTAAAGATGGCTGAAATTGCAACAATGGTACACAGTTATTTGTAAATATATTATTAACGCTTTTGTTTTAAATCTAATGCTTAAAATGCATATTTTTAAAGTCATTGTTACTTTCACTTCTTTGTTCATTTTAATTGTTCTTCTGATTTTATATAGTACCATCAAAATATTAGCGAATTTTTGTATTTTCGTATATTTATTTTCCCTAAATTTTCATTGCCCCTTAAATCATACCCAAACTTAAAAAACTCCCCGACGTAGCATTCCATTACTGGGCCAAGACCTGCCGTGCTCATTTCAGCTGTTGAGACCTCGTTCTCTGGAGTGCTATGCATGTGCCCCGGAAAGGTGGTCAGCCTCACACGGAACCCCCAGTGTTTAGTTCCCAAGTATGCTTGGTACCCATTTTATCGACCCACTCAAGGGATGTTTCAATCTTGCCCAATCCGGTATTCGATCCCTGGATCTGTTTCGTCTCAGGGCGAAGCACTACTAAGCCACTGGATTTCCTGAACAATTTTTAAAAACATGAAATAATATTCTACTTCTTAAAAAGTACAAAAATTTTCTGAACGTCTGTTTTCGCCGTATGTGTTAAAACATTTAGTGCTCGTTAGAATGGCAACTTGGTTAAGTGAGGTAAATAATTAAATAGTTATTAAAACGCTTTGACAACCTCAGGTTAACTGAAGTAGCAAAGATCTATTGAAAAAAAAATTCCATATTTTTTATATGTTAAAAACCAAAAAGTACAACAAAATATCTGTAAAGAAATGGAATCCATTTAAATAGATATTTTAATTAGCGTTAATGTGACTACATAATTTATTTTATTCATCAAGGAGGCTAGAAATGGACAGCCACTTTAATTAATAATTTATGAGAATTTTTAAATTAAACCAAATTAAGAAAAGTTAGCTTACCCTGCGAAGGTGATGAGATACCGGAGTTCTTGATGTCCTCTACCAGTCTTAGATTTCAATTGCATGGGATCATTTAGGTTCAGAGCTTTTGCCTTAACTGCCTATTAGCCCATGAAGAGTAAACCACAGCTATATCTATGGACTTTTCATTCAGTGGGAGCCTTACATGCATTTGCATTAGTTTCAGTACCGGGATAAAATGTAATGGAGTGTTTTGGTCTAGCTCATTAATCGGTGAGTCCAAAACTATTTGTTCAACGCATGAGTTGGAACCCTCGTAAAGCACAAAATGAATAAAGACGAAAGAAAAAAGATTTATAAACTGAAACAATCCTTTAACGTTAAAAACAGCTAGAATAAAATTAACCTAAACAAAAATAAAAACGATGCAGAAATAATGTGCAGTAAGGGCGAAAAAGTAACGACTATGTGTAGTGTAGCCAGAAAGTGAGCTGGGTTCCTCATGCATCGAGACACCCAGTGGCTGTAGGGAGCCTAGTGGTCAAGGATCTCGAACTTGAGATCGGAAGGTTGAGAGTTCGAGACCCGGTCGCCACTGAAGACCTACCGAGTATATGCGGAGTACGTGCTCGTAAAATTTGTTGGGTCCGAAAGTCCTGTGGTCGGTCATTGCGCAGTGCACCATGGGTACAGGTTCCTGGAGAAAATTTCCCTCCCCTTCAGAGACATGTCTAAATTGTGGAGGTGGCGACAGATGGCAATATCTGTCATATGTGTTTGTGTGTGTCTTGTGTTTTCCTACTTGACGATGGTTTATAAGCGGGTCCTTGCGACCAAGCATACAAGCCTGAAAATATATATCAACCAATACAATCGAGACACCTGTATATATTTAGCCCGTATGGCCTAGAGGTTTGGATCGCAGACCATTACGCTAACAGTCTTTGCGCTGTAACTGGTGAGGGTTCGATTCCCGCCTTCCCCCTGGGTGTACTTTCTCTCACTATGTCAGTAAAAATTCCGCCTTTTTCTGTCTTACTTGACGGAGGTTTATGAGCGATTATCTGATCAGGCACAAAAACATGAAAATATATGTACCAACCAACCAACCAGTATATATAGAAACGATCAACTTGAATTAGTATTTGATATCGGTCACAATCGATAAAAGGAAGTTGAACAACCTCTTGGAGTACTTTGCTATTTACTGATTTTACACTTTTGGTCTAACAATATGTTGAACCATTATTTGGACAAACTGTTTGTAAATGGACAATTTTCGTTGGTGCTACGTTGAATTGCAATTGTTTGCAGTACAAACAGAGTCGATTTGAAAATTTACTTACATTTTTATTTAAAATTGCATACATTTAAGCATTTATTGTAAATAAATCGTAGTAATGTGGGTATTTGTCAAAGATACTTATTTCATTTTGTATGAAAATATTCGTATCCATATTAATATTGTCTAATTTCTCCTCGTATTAAAAAAAATGCTTAATGCCAACCGCGGCTGCTTAATGCGCAGACAGATTAATTTTTCGCATTATTCTTTTTGCGACCTTAACTGAAAACTATTGAGTTGACAGATCTATCAGAATGATCAACATATCTCTTAGCCGAACAAATTAACCACCCGGCAGCTAAATCGTCTAAACTACAACGGACACAACTATGGTGACGCCACAGCTAGATCGAGCATTGTCTCTTATCAAACAAAAAAACCACTCGTCGCTACATTTGAATCCTTCTTTCAGAAATTTAACTCATTAACGATGGTTAGCAAGAAAATTTGCCAAGCGAAACTGAGCTATCTGCTTAAGTTTTTCTAAGTAAATTGAATATAAAACAAATGAATTACATTGTAATTCGCAATTTATCTATGACAAATAAAGTTGCTTGTAAAACAAATATTAAAAAAATTAAAGTCAATGCTTTTATTTGGAAAAGAATGTGTTAATGATGTTTACTCATATCGTCGCAAATGGGTGCTAATGGCAGGATATTTTTTCGGATCTCCTTTCTAGATTATGTTAACGAGGCTTGTGGACTGTAAGTCTCTAGTGCGGAATTAATGCAACTAAACTTAAAAGCATAGAAAAAATAAAAATTGTTCACTTACCTTTCGAAGAACATGATTCAAAGTGGAAAAGTAGACGGTGGTGAGGAAGAAGAATTGAAGATTTAAAAAAAAAAACCATACCTGCCTACTACTAAAACTAGAGTCCCTAAATAACAACTCTACACTTATGGCTTATGACTTTCTTGGTGGGGGGCAAGATCTCCAGGCACTGCGACTTTAAGTCTATTGTACTAAACCCCAGAAATGACACAAGTACAAGAGACACACAAAGAAAGAGACGACACAAACACATAGAAAAATAACAACATTTATTGACAGTCACAAACATCCATGCCTGACCGAGATTCGAACCCGACCCCAGCAGCTCCAAAGGCTAGAATCCTAACGAGTGTGCCACCAGGGAACTCTACGCTTACAAAGTAATGGTCTGACAACCTTGATGAAATGACCACCCGTGCTCTAGAAAGTTAGAGTACCTGGTGACCACACGGTTGAACTCGATTGGTGAAGATGATACTAAAATATCTTAGTTGGCAAGGGGATGCAATTTTACTACTCGCCAAAACTGTGACTTTCCATGACTATTCCGTAAGAATTGGTACAATTCGAGATTGGGTGAATTTAGCTACTTCTTTAGTTCAGGTAAAGTTAGTTACGTTTTTAGTTTAAATTATTGTAAATGTAGTTTATGGATTTTTCTGAACGAAAATAAGGAGTTACTTTGAGTCGGTGGCAAGAGCAATAATTTAGCGCAGAGTATTTTATAATTGATAAAATCCTAAGTAGCCTTGAGATTTAACAAAGTTGCAAATTTGACTCATTAATTTATGTAACTACTCTTATAATTATATTAAATAACATGTGAACAGTTAAATTTCCCGTGATAAAAATTGACATGATTTGTTGAGATTCATAGAAACATTTTAGTACTTGAAACACACATACATTTTAAATTTTGTGGGCTTACGTTGAAATAATCTTTTCATTTAATTACTCTATAAATAACAGACTGAAATAACAACATTTTTTTTAGATTATCTTCTGTAAATTTAAGTGTTTCGTTTCCAAAATAGATTTTTAAAACAACTGCAATTAAACTTTTAGACCAATACTGGCAGGTATGGTTAGAACTTACCTCCGTTTTCTTGATACCTGAAGTTGTGCTTTCCCTCCACCCCGAAGCAAATTCCAATCTATTGTCTTGAAGATGCTGACTCCGCCCTTTGTACGATTTTTAATTAATCCTATAAAAAAAGTTCAAGATCTAATTAGGTTGAAACTACAATATATATTTTAATTTTAGTGAATAAATAAAAGAACATTTTAAATATGGCCTCACATAATTAAAAATTCAAAATTGTAGGTATTTATTTCTTTAGTACTACTAAGTACTAAATATTAAGTGTCATTGGTAAAGTAACAATTAGATGTCGATTAATATTAGATGTTAGTAACATTTATTATAACTTATCTCTATAATTTTCATCTTTGTAGTTTTTTGTCGACGATACTTATTGCAGTTTGTATAGAAATACTAATATTTAACAAAGTTTTCTGTATCTTTACTAATATTGTATTCTTTCTCCTTATATTAAAAAATGCTTTAGTAACAGCCGCGGCCGCTAAAAGCAAAGATAAAAATTTTTTAGCCGCGATCCTTTTGCGTTTTAAGTTAAAAACTTTTGAGCTTGCAAATGTATAACTATTCAAACATTTATTTTTAAGTATTCTCGAATCCTCAGAATCCACTAAACTGACACGCCTCTCATCAAATATTTTAAGTTAGTTTTTTCTAAAATCCTTGCAAAACATACATTTTAAGCATTCAATTGTTTTAATTTTTTTTATCTAAAGTATATATGCTTGGTATTTCCTTTGGCGGTGACGAAGTTATTACTTTCTTACAAAACATACTTAGGTGCATTGTGCATCCATTAACATTAAACCTAAAATTTTTCACACATTGTGGTAAGCCGTTAACTTCAAGAAACTTGTGCAGACTGTGTAAATGTAAATTAAAATGACGTAAAATTTCAAAATTGTTTCCTACCTGTGTGAATTTTTGTATTTTAGCTACTCAAGAAAGACAGCGAATATTTGAAATGAGCTGCAACCAAATTGCGTCGACCGAAACTTTAAAGATGGCTGAAATTACAACAATGGTACACATAGTTAATTATAAATATATTATTAACGCTTTTGTTTTAAATCTAATGCTTAAAATATAGTTTTTTAAAATCATTGTTACTTTCACTTCTTTGTTCAATTTAATTGTTCCTCTGCTTTTATATACCAGCAAAATATTAGCGAATTTTTGTATTTTCGTATATTTATTTTTCCTAAATTTTCATTGCCCCTTAAATCATACCCAAACCTAAAAAACTCCCCGACGCAGCAGTCCATTACTGGGCCAAGACCTGCCGTGCTCATCTCAGCTTTTGAGAGCTCGGGCTCTGGGGTGCTAGCATGTGCCCCGGTGTGGTCAGCCTCACGCGGAACCCTCAGTGTTTAGTTCCCAAGCATGCTTGGTACCCATTTTATCGACCCACTCAAAGGATGGGTCAACTATTCCTAATCCGGGATTCAATCCCCAGACCTGTGGCGTGGTAGTGCGAAGCACTACTAAGCCACTGGATTTCCTGACCATTGGCCGAGAAGAACATCATTAAATATCGAGATCACTGTTCAATTTACTTGTTCCTCTGCTTTTATATACCAGCAAAAGAGGAGCTAATTTTTGTCTTATCGTATATTTATTGTTCTTAAATTTTCATTGCCCCTTAACTAAAACCATGCTTCATAAAAAGCTTGAAATGACAACTTTATACCCTTTTAAAAATTATCGCGTCTTACCATTGGCTAGTATGGCGTCAAAACTTCCAATTTAAAAAATATAATTCATTCACACGCTTGCATATTTTTAAGGGGGCGTCACTATATTACGTGACGCATTTGGGAGAGAAGTTGTCTAGAAGAATATCATTAAATATCAGGAGTGGGCAGGAGGGGTTCCGTCAATAATATCACCAAATTTTTATCCTAAAAGTATCAACATAAAATTTCTGAGAAAATGGAGTTAGGTTCCAATAAAGTTTGCTTCTGGACTTAAATTTGACAAAATCTTACGTTATAATAATTCTCGTTATTTTCTGATCATACCTAAATCTGATCCATAAAAGTATTTTATGGTTTAAAAAAAAGTCTCTTTTTTTGTTTATATAGATGCGATTGGCGTTTGTTTCTTTCTGTTTTCTTTACTACTTTCTCAATTCAGTCCAAGGGACGCGTGCTCAGAGTACTTTAAAACTTCACAAAGTAAAGAAGACAAAGTATGCAACATATGGTTATTTTTAAGAACTTTGCCATCATGATCAGACGATGCAGCTGCTGTTTGTATTATTCTTGTATTGAACTGGACGACCATTTTTCAAGCGGTAAATACCAAAGAAATCTTACCAAGTAGATGGGGGAATCTTCAAAACCGCATTACACCCCTTATTATATTATTACATTAGATAAATTGCAAATTGGTTTGTTCGGTAAAAAGTTCTGGGGGAAGTGAGTCATTTTATAAAATAATGATTAGTTTTATGTGTTTGTAATATATACGCCATTTTATACCCCCAATTTTTTATGTTGTAGTTCCAGTATTTACTTAGTATTTTATTTTGTTTTAACTCATTAAGGACTGGAAGGAAACTGTGCCATGAAAAACATTTTTTATTCCATCGAAATAAACAAAATATAATACAAGCGAAGACCATAGTCCTGAATTATTTCTGTAGGACAAATTAAATTAAACACAAACGATTTAAAAAAATGTTTTTATTATGTTAGGCAAACGTTAATGGTGATCACAAATGGTTCGTCAAGTAGTTAAACTGTAATTTTAACAAACATGAAATAATATTCTACTACTTAAAAAGTACAAAATTTTTCTGAACGTCTGTTTTCGCCGTGTGTGTTAAAACATTTAGTGCTAGTTAGAATGGCAACTTGGATGAGTGAGGTAATTAATTAAATAGTTATTAAAATGCTTCAACTACCTCAGGTTAATTGCAGAAGCAAAGATCTATTGAATAAATTTTCCTATATTCTCTAAATGTTAAAAACCAAAAACTACATCAAAATATTTGTGAAGAAATGTAATCCATTTAAATAGATATTTTAATTAGCGTTAATGTGACTACATAGTTTATTTTATTCATCAAGGAGGCTAGAAATGGACAGCCACTTTAATGAATAATTTATGAACATTTTAAAATTAAACCAAACTAAGAAAAGTTAGCTTACCCTGCGAAGGTGATGAGTTACCGGAGTTCTTGATGTCCTCTACCAGTCTTAGATTTCAATTGCATGGGATCATTTAGGTTCAGAGCTTTCGCCTTAACTGCCCATGAAGAGTAAACGTCAGCCATTTCTATGGACTTTTCATTCAGTAGCAGTCGCAATGGAGCCTTACATGCACTTGCATTAGTTTTAGTACCGGGTTAAAAAGTAATGGAGTGTTTTGGTCTAGCTCATTAATCGGTGAGTCCAAAACTATTTGTTCAACGCGTGAGTTGGAACCCTCGTAAAGCACAAAATGAATAAAGACGAAAGAAAAATTATAAACTGAAACAATCTTATTACGTTAAAAACAACTAGAATCAAATTAACCTAAACAAAAAAACAAAAAGATGCAGAAATAATGTGCAATAAGGGCGAAAAAGTAGCGACTATGTGTAGTGTAGCCAGAAAGTGAGCGGGGTTCCTCATGCATCGGGACACCTCTATATATTGGGCCCGGATGGCCTAGAGGTTTGGATCGCAGACCATTACGCTAACAGTCTTTGCGCTGTAACTGGTGAGGGTTCGATTCCCGCCTTCGCCCGGGGTGTACTTTCTCTCACTATGTCAGTAAAAATTCTGCTTTTTTCTGTCTTACTTGACGGAGGTTTATGAGCGATTATCTGATCAAGCACAAAAACATGAAAATATATGTACCAACCAACCAACCAACCAACCAACCAGTATATATAGAAACGATCAACTTGAATTAGTATTTGATATCGGTCACAATCGATAAAAGGAAGTTGAACAACCTCTTGGAGTACTTTGCTATTTACTGATTTTACACTTTTGGTCTAACAATATGTTGAACCATTATTTGGACAAACTGTTTGTAAATGGACAATTTTCGTTGGTGCTACGTTGAATTGCAATTGTTTGCAGTACAAACAGAGTCGAACTGAAAATTTACTTAAAATTTTTTTTAAAAATGCATATATTAAGCATTTATTGTAAATAAATCGTAGTAATGTGGGTATTTGTCAAAGATACTTATTTCATTTTGTATGAAAATATTCGTATCCATATTAATATTGTCTAATTTCTCCTCGTATTAAAAAAAATGCTTAATGCCAACCGCGGCTGCTTAATGCGCAGACAGATTAATTTTTCGCATTATTCTTTTTGCGACCTTAATTGAAAACTATTGAGTTGACAGATCTATCAGAATGATCAACATATCTCTCAGCCGAACAAATTAGCCACCCAGCAGCTAAATCGTCTAAACTACAACGGACACAACTATGGTGACGCCACAGCTAGATCGAGCATTGTCTCTTATCAAACAAAAAAAAACCACTCGTCGCTACATGTGAATCCTTCTTTCAGAAATTTAACTCATTAACGATGGTTAGCAAGAAAATTTGCCAAGCGAAACTGAGCTATCTGCTTAAGTTTTTCTAAGTAAATTGAATATAAAACAAATGAATTACATTGTAATTCGCAATTTATCTATGGCAAATAAAGTTGCTTGTAAAACAAATATTAAAAAAATTAAAGTCAATGCTTTTATTTGGAAAAGAATGTGTTAATGATGTTTACTCATATCGTCGCAAATGGGTGCTAATGGCAGGATATTTTTTCGGATCTCCTTTCTAGATTATGTTAACGAGGCTTGTGGACTGTAAGTCTCTAGTGCGGAATTAATGCAACTAAACTTAAAAGCATAGAAAAAATAAAAATTGTTCACTTACCTTTCGAAGAACATGATTCAAAGTGGAAAAGTAGACGGTGGTGAGGAAGAAGAATTGAAGATTTAAAAAAAAAAAACCATACCTGCCTACTACTAAAACTAGAGTCCCTAAATAACAACTCTACACTTATGGCTTATGACTTTCTTGGTGGGGGGCAAGATCTCCAGGCACTGCGACTTTAAGTCTATTGTACTAAACCCCAGAAATGACACAAGTACAAGAGACACACAAAGAAAGAGACGACACAAACACATAGAAAAATAACAACATTTATTGACAGTCACAAACATCCATGCCTGACCGAGATTCGAACCCGACCCCAGCAGCTCCAAAGGCTAGAATCCTAACGAGTGTGCCACCAGGGAACTCTACGCTTACAAAGTAATGGTCTGACAACCTTGATGAAATGACCACCCGTGCTCTAGAAAGTTAGAGTACCTGGTGACCACACGGTTGAACTCGATTGGTGAAGATGATACTAAAATATCTTAGTTGGCAAGGGGATGCATTTTACTACTCGCCAAAACTGTGACTTTCCATGACTATTCCGTAAGAATTGGTACAATTCGAGATTGGGTGAATTTAGCTACTTCTTTAGTTCAGGTAAAGTTAGTTACGTTTTTAGTTTAAATTATTGTAAATGTAGTTTATGGATTTTTCTGAACGAAAATAAGGAGTTACTTTGAGTCGGTGGCAAGAGCAATAATTTAGCGCAGAGTATTTTATAATTGATAAAATCCTAAGTAGCCTTGAGATTTAACAAAGTTGCAAATTTGACTCATTAATTTATGTAACTACTCTTATAATTATATTAAATAACATGTGAACAGTTAAATTTCCCGTGATAAAAATTGACATGATTTGTTGAGATTCATAGAAACATTTTAGTACTTGAAACACACATACATTTTAAATTTTGTGGGCTTACGTTGAAATAATCTTTTCATTTAATTACTCTATAAATAACAGACTGAAATAACAACATTTTTTTTAGATTATCTTCTGTAAATTTAAGTGTTTCGTTTCCAAAATAGATTTTTAAAACAACTGCAATTAAACTTTTAGACCAATACTGGCAGGTATGGTTAGAACTTACCTCCGTTTTCTTGATACCTGAAGTTGTGTTTTCCCTCCACCCCGAAGCAAATTCCAATATATTGCCTTGACGACGTTGACTCCGCCCTTTGTACGATTTTTAATTAGTCCTAGTAAAAAAGCTCAAAATCTAATTAGGTTGAAACTATAATATATATTTTAATTTTAGTGAATAAATAAAAGAACATTTTAAATATGGCCTCACATAATTAAAAATTCAAAATTGTAGGTATTTATTTCTTTAGTACTACTAAGTACTAAATATTAAGTGTCATTGGTAAAGTAACAATTAGATGTCGATTAATATTAGATGTTAGTAACATTTATTATAACTTATCTCTATAATTTTCATCTTTGTAGTTTTTTGTCGACGATACTTATTGCAGTTTGTATAGAAATACTAATATTTAACAAAGTTTTCTGTATCTTTACTAATATTGTATTCTTTCTCCTTATATTAAAAAATGCTTTAGTAACAGCCGCGGCCGCTAAAAGCAAAGATAAAAATTTTTTAGCCGCGATCCTTTTGCGTTTTAAGTTAAAAACTTTTGAGCTTGCAAATGTATAACTATTCAAACATTTATTTTTAAGTATTCTCGAATCCTCAGAATCCACTAAACTGACACGCCTCTCATCAAATATTTTAAGTTAGTTTTTTCTAAAATCCTTGCAAAACATACATTTTAAGCATTCAATTGTTTTAATTTTTTTTATCTAAAGTATATATGCTTGGTATTTCCTTTGGCGGTGACGAAGTTATTACTTTCTTACAAAACATACTTAGGTGCATTGTGCATCCATTAACATTAAACCTAAAATTTTTCACACATTGTGGTAAGCCGTTAACTTCAAGAAACTTGTGCAGACTGTGTAAATGTAAATTAAAATGACGTAAAATTTCAAAATTGTTTCCTACCTGTGTGAATTTTTGTATTTTAGCTACTCAAGAAAGACAGCGAATATTTGAAATGAGCTGCAACCAAATTGCGTCGACCGAAACTTTAAAGATGGCTGAAATTACAACAATGGTACACATAGTTAATTATAAATATATTATTAACGCTTTTGTTTTAAATCTAATGCTTAAAATATAGTTTTTTAAAATCATTGTTACTTTCACTTCTTTGTTCAATTTAATTGTTCCTCTGCTTTTATATACCAGCAAAATATTAGCGAATTTTTGTATTTTCGTATATTTATTTTTCCTAAATTTTCATTGCCCCTTAAATCATACCCAAACCTAAAAAACTCCCCGACGCAGCAGTCCATTACTGGGCCAAGACCTGCCGTGCTCATCTCAGCTTTTGAGAGCTCGGGCTCTGGGGTGGCATGTGCCCCGGTGTGGTCAGCCTCACGCGGAACCCTCAGTGTTTAGTTCCCAAGCATGCTTGGTACCCATTTTATCGACCCACTCAAAGGATGGGTCAACTATTCCTAATCCGGGATTCAATCCCCAGACCTGTGGCGTGGTAGTGCGAAGCACTACTAAGCCACTGGATTTCCTGACCATTGGCCGAGAAGAACATCATTAAATATCGAGATCACTGTTCAATTTACTTGTTCCTCTGCTTTTATATACCAGCAAAAGAGGAGCTAATTTTTGTCTTATCGTATATTTATTGTTCTTAAATTTTCATTGCCCCTTAACTAAAACCATGCTTCATAAAAAGCTTGAAATGACAACTTTATACCCTTTTAAAAATTATCGCGTCTTACCATTGGCTAGTATGGCGTCAAAACTTCCAATTTAAAAAATATAATTCATTCACACGCTTGCATATTTTTAAGGGGGCGTCACTATATTACGTGACGCATTTGGGAGAGAAGTTGTCTAGAAGAATATCATTAAATATCAGGAGTGGGCAGGAGGGGTTCCGTCAATAATATCACCAAATTTTTATCCTAAAAGTATCAACATAAAATTTCTGAGAAAATGGAGTTAGGTTCCAATAAAGTTTGCTTCTGGACTTAAATTTGACAAAATCTTACGTTATAATAATTCTCGTTATTTTCTGATCATACCTAAATCTGATCCATAAAAGTATTTTATGGTTTAAAAAAAAGTCTCTTTTTTTGTTTATATAGATGCGATTGGCGTTTGTTTCTTTCTGTTTTCTTTACTACTTTCTCAATTCAGTCCAAGGGACGCGTGCTCAGAGTACTTTAAAACTTCACAAAGTAAAGAAGACAAAGTATGCAACATATGGTTATTTTTAAGAACTTTGCCATCATGATCAGACGATGCAGCTGCTGTTTGTATTATTCTTGTATTGAACTGGACGACCATTTTTCAAGCGGTAAATACCAAAGAAATCTTACCAAGTAGATGGGGGAATCTTCAAAACCGCATTACACCCCTTATTATATTATTACATTAGATAAATTGCAAATTGGTTTGTTCGGTAAAAAGTTCTGGGGGAAGTGAGTCATTTTATAAAATAATGATTAGTTTTATGTGTTTGTAATATATACGCCATTTTATACCCCCAATTTTTTATGTTGTAGTTCCAGTATTTACTTAGTATTTTATTTTGTTTTAACTCATTAAGGACTGGAAGGAAACTGTGCCATGAAAAACATTTTTTATTCCATCGAAATAAACAAAATATAATACAAGCGAAGACCATAGTCCTGAATTATTTCTGTAGGACAAATTAAATTAAACACAAACGATTTAAAAAAATGTTTTTATTATGTTAGGCAAACGTTAATGGTGATCACAAATGGTTCGTCAAGTAGTTAAACTGTAATTTTAACAAACATGAAATAATATTCTACTACTTAAAAAGTACAAAATTTTTCTGAACGTCTGTTTTCGCCGTGTGTGTTAAAACATTTAGTGCTAGTTAGAATGGCAACTTGGATGAGTGAGGTAATTAATTAAATAGTTATTAAAATGCTTCAACTACCTCAGGTTAATTGCAGAAGCAAAGATCTATTGAATAAATTTTCCTATATTCTCTAAATGTTAAAAACCAAAAACTACATCAAAATATTTGTGAAGAAATGTAATCCATTTAAATAGATATTTTAATTAGCGTTAATGTGACTACATAGTTTATTTTATTCATCAAGGAGGCTAGAAATGGACAGCCACTTTAATGAATAATTTATGAACATTTTAAAATTAAACCAAACTAAGAAAAGTTAGCTTACCCTGCGAAGGTGATGAGTTACCGGAGTTCTTGATGTCCTCTACCAGTCTTAGATTTCAATTGCATGGGATCATTTAGGTTCAGAGCTTTCGCCTTAACTGCCCATGAAGAGTAAACGTCAGCCATTTCTATGGACTTTTCATTCAGTAGCAGTCGCAATGGAGCCTTACATGCACTTGCATTAGTTTTAGTACCGGGTTAAAAAGTAATGGAGTGTTTTGGTCTAGCTCATTAATCGGTGAGTCCAAAACTATTTGTTCAACGCGTGAGTTGGAACCCTCGTAAAGCACAAAATGAATAAAGACGAAAGAAAAATTATAAACTGAAACAATCTTATTACGTTAAAAACAACTAGAATCAAATTAACCTAAACAAAAAAACAAAAAGATGCAGAAATAATGTGCAATAAGGGCGAAAAAGTAGCGACTATGTGTAGTGTAGCCAGAAAGTGAGCGGGGTTCCTCATGCATCGGGACACCTCTATATATTGGGCCCGGATGGCCTAGAGGTTTGGATCGCAGACCATTACGCTAACAGTCTTTGCGCTGTAACTGGTGAGGGTTCGATTCCCGCCTTCGCCCGGGGTGTACTTTCTCTCACTATGTCAGTAAAAATTCTGCTTTTTTCTGTCTTACTTGACGGAGGTTTATGAGCGATTATCTGATCAAGCACAAAAACATGAAAATATATGTACCAACCAACCAACCAACCAACCAACCAGTATATATAGAAACGATCAACTTGAATTAGTATTTGATATCGGTCACAATCGATAAAAGGAAGTTGAACAACCTCTTGGAGTACTTTGCTATTTACTGATTTTACACTTTTGGTCTAACAATATGTTGAACCATTATTTGGACAAACTGTTTGTAAATGGACAATTTTCGTTGGTGCTACGTTGAATTGCAATTGTTTGCAGTACAAACAGAGTCGAATTGAAAATTTACTTAAATTTTTATTAAAAAATGCATACATTAAGCATTTATTGTAAATAAATCGTAGTAATGTGGGTATTTGTCAAAGATACTTATTTCATTTTGTATGAAAATATTCGTATCCATATTAATATTGTCTAATTTCTCCTCGTATTAAAAAAAATGCTTAATGCCAACCGCGGCTGCTTAATGCGCAGACAGATTAATTTTTCGCATTATTCTTTTTGCGACCTTAATTGAAAACTATTGAGTTGACAGATCTATCAGAATGATCAACATATCTCTCAGCCGAACAAATTAGCCACCCAGCAGCTAAATCGTCTAAACTACAACGGACACAACTATGGTGACGCCACAGCTAGATCGAGCATTGTCTCTTATCAAACAAAAAAAACCACTCGTCGCTACATGTGAATCCTTCTTTCAGAAATTTAACTCATTAACGATGGTTAGCAAGAAAATTTGCCAAGCGAAACTGAGCTATCTGCTTAAGTTTTTCTAAGTAAATTGAATATAAAACAAATGAATTACATTGTAATTCGCAATTTATCTATGGCAAATAAAGTTGCTTGTAAAACAAATATTAAAAAAATTAAAGTCAATGCTTTTATTTGGAAAAGAATGTGTTAATGATGTTTACTCATATCGTCGCAAATGGGTGCTAATGGCAGGATATTTTTTCGGATCTCCTTTCTAGATTATGTTAACGAGGCTTGTGGACTGTAAGTCTCTAGTGCGGAATTAATGCAACTAAACTTAAAAGCATAGAAAAAATAAAAATTGTTCACTTACCTTTCGAAGAACATGATTCAAAGTGGAAAAGTAGACGGTGGTGAGGAAGAAGAATTGAAGATTTAAAAAAAAAAAACCATACCTGCCTACTACTAAAACTAGAGTCCCTAAATAACAACTCTACACTTATGGCTTATGACTTTCTTGGTGGGGGGCAAGATCTCCAGGCACTGCGACTTTAAGTCTATTGTACTAAACCCCAGAAATGACACAAGTACAAGAGACACACAAAGAAAGAGACGACACAAACACATAGAAAAATAACAACATTTATTGACAGTCACAAACATCCATGCCTGACCGAGATTCGAACCCGACCCCAGCAGCTCCAAAGGCTAGAATCCTAACGAGTGTGCCACCAGGGAACTCTACGCTTACAAAGTAATGGTCTGACAACCTTGATGAAATGACCACCCGTGCTCTAGAAAGTTAGAGTACCTGGTGACCACACGGTTGAACTCGATTGGTGAAGATGATACTAAAATATCTTAGTTGGCAAGGGGATGCATTTTACTACTCGCCAAAACTGTGACTTTCCATGACTATTCCGTAAGAATTGGTACAATTCGAGATTGGGTGAATTTAGCTACTTCTTTAGTTCAGGTAAAGTTAGTTACGTTTTTAGTTTAAATTATTGTAAATGTAGTTTATGGATTTTTCTGAACGAAAATAAGGAGTTACTTTGAGTCGGTGGCAAGAGCAATAATTTAGCGCAGAGTATTTTATAATTGATAAAATCCTAAGTAGCCTTGAGATTTAACAAAGTTGCAAATTTGACTCATTAATTTATGTAACTACTCTTATAATTATATTAAATAACATGTGAACAGTTAAATTTCCCGTGATAAAAATTGACATGATTTGTTGAGATTCATAGAAACATTTTAGTACTTGAAACACACATACATTTTAAATTTTGTGGGCTTACGTTGAAATAATCTTTTCATTTAATTACTCTATAAATAACAGACTGAAATAACAACATTTTTTTTAGATTATCTTCTGTAAATTTAAGTGTTTCGTTTCCAAAATAGATTTTTAAAACAACTGCAATTAAACTTTTAGACCAATACTGGCAGGTATGGTTAGAACTTACCTCCGTTTTCTTGATACCTGAAGTTGTGTTTTCCCTCCACCCCGAAGCAAATTCCAATATATTGCCTTGACGACGTTGACTCCGCCCTTTGTACGATTTTTAATTAGTCCTAGTAAAAAAGCTCAAAATCTAATTAGGTTGAAACTATAATATATATTTTAATTTTAGTGAATAAATAAAAGAACATTTTAAATATGGCCTCACATAATTAAAAATTCAAAATTGTAGGTATTTATTTCTTTAGTACTACTAAGTACTAAATATTAAGTGTCATTGGTAAAGTAACAATTAGATGTCGATTAATATTAGATGTTAGTAACATTTATTATAACTTATCTCTATAATTTTCATCTTTGTAGTTTTTTGTCGACGATACTTATTGCAGTTTGTATAGAAATACTAATATTTAACAAAGTTTTCTGTATCTTTACTAATATTGTATTCTTTCTCCTTATATTAAAAAATGCTTTAGTAACAGCCGCGGCCGCTAAAAGCAAAGATAAAAATTTTTTAGCCGCGATCCTTTTGCGTTTTAAGTTAAAAACTTTTGAGCTTGCAAATGTATAACTATTCAAACATTTATTTTTAAGTATTCTCGAATCCTCAGAATCCACTAAACTGACACGCCTCTCATCAAATATTTTAAGTTAGTTTTTTCTAAAATCCTTGCAAAACATACATTTTAAGCATTCAATTGTTTTAATTTTTTTTATCTAAAGTATATATGCTTGGTATTTCCTTTGGCGGTGACGAAGTTATTACTTTCTTACAAAACATACTTAGGTGCATTGTGCATCCATTAACATTAAACCTAAAATTTTTCACACATTGTGGTAAGCCGTTAACTTCAAGAAACTTGTGCAGACTGTGTAAATGTAAATTAAAATGACGTAAAATTTCAAAATTGTTTCCTACCTGTGTGAATTTTTGTATTTTAGCTACTCAAGAAAGACAGCGAATATTTGAAATGAGCTGCAACCAAATTGCGTCGACCGAAACTTTAAAGATGGCTGAAATTACAACAATGGTACACATAGTTAATTATAAATATATTATTAACGCTTTTGTTTTAAATCTAATGCTTAAAATATAGTTTTTTAAAATCATTGTTACTTTCACTTCTTTGTTCAATTTAATTGTTCCTCTGCTTTTATATACCAGCAAAATATTAGCGAATTTTTGTATTTTCGTATATTTATTTTTCCTAAATTTTCATTGCCCCTTAAATCATACCCAAACCTAAAAAACTCCCCGACGCAGCAGTCCATTACTGGGCCAAGACCTGCCGTGCTCATCTCAGCTTTTGAGAGCTCGGGCTCTGGGGTGGCATGTGCCCCGGTGTGGTCAGCCTCACGCGGAACCCTCAGTGTTTAGTTCCCAAGCATGCTTGGTACCCATTTTATCGACCCACTCAAAGGATGGGTCAACTATTCCTAATCCGGGATTCAATCCCCAGACCTGTGGCGTGGTAGTGCGAAGCACTACTAAGCCACTGGATTTCCTGACCATTGGCCGAGAAGAACATCATTAAATATCGAGATCACTGTTCAATTTACTTGTTCCTCTGCTTTTATATACCAGCAAAAGAGGAGCTAATTTTTGTCTTATCGTATATTTATTGTTCTTAAATTTTCATTGCCCCTTAACTAAAACCATGCTTCATAAAAAGCTTGAAATGACAACTTTATACCCTTTTAAAAATTATCGCGTCTTACCATTGGCTAGTATGGCGTCAAAACTTCCAATTTAAAAAATATAATTCATTCACACGCTTGCATATTTTTAAGGGGGCGTCACTATATTACGTGACGCATTTGGGAGAGAAGTTGTCTAGAAGAATATCATTAAATATCAGGAGTGGGCAGGAGGGGTTCCGTCAATAATATCACCAAATTTTTATCCTAAAAGTATCAACATAAAATTTCTGAGAAAATGGAGTTAGGTTCCAATAAAGTTTGCTTCTGGACTTAAATTTGACAAAATCTTACGTTATAATAATTCTCGTTATTTTCTGATCATACCTAAATCTGATCCATAAAAGTATTTTATGGTTTAAAAAAAAGTCTCTTTTTTTGTTTATATAGATGCGATTGGCGTTTGTTTCTTTCTGTTTTCTTTACTACTTTCTCAATTCAGTCCAAGGGACGCGTGCTCAGAGTACTTTAAAACTTCACAAAGTAAAGAAGACAAAGTATGCAACATATGGTTATTTTTAAGAACTTTGCCATCATGATCAGACGATGCAGCTGCTGTTTGTATTATTCTTGTATTGAACTGGACGACCATTTTTCAAGCGGTAAATACCAAAGAAATCTTACCAAGTAGATGGGGGAATCTTCAAAACCGCATTACACCCCTTATTATATTATTACATTAGATAAATTGCAAATTGGTTTGTTCGGTAAAAAGTTCTGGGGGAAGTGAGTCATTTTATAAAATAATGATTAGTTTTATGTGTTTGTAATATATACGCCATTTTATACCCCCAATTTTTTATGTTGTAGTTCCAGTATTTACTTAGTATTTTATTTTGTTTTAACTCATTAAGGACTGGAAGGAAACTGTGCCATGAAAAACATTTTTTATTCCATCGAAATAAACAAAATATAATACAAGCGAAGACCATAGTCCTGAATTATTTCTGTAGGACAAATTAAATTAAACACAAACGATTTAAAAAAATGTTTTTATTATGTTAGGCAAACGTTAATGGTGATCACAAATGGTTCGTCAAGTAGTTAAACTGTAATTTTAACAAACATGAAATAATATTCTACTACTTAAAAAGTACAAAATTTTTCTGAACGTCTGTTTTCGCCGTGTGTGTTAAAACATTTAGTGCTAGTTAGAATGGCAACTTGGATGAGTGAGGTAATTAATTAAATAGTTATTAAAATGCTTCAACTACCTCAGGTTAATTGCAGAAGCAAAGATCTATTGAATAAATTTTCCTATATTCTCTAAATGTTAAAAACCAAAAACTACATCAAAATATTTGTGAAGAAATGTAATCCATTTAAATAGATATTTTAATTAGCGTTAATGTGACTACATAGTTTATTTTATTCATCAAGGAGGCTAGAAATGGACAGCCACTTTAATGAATAATTTATGAACATTTTAAAATTAAACCAAACTAAGAAAAGTTAGCTTACCCTGCGAAGGTGATGAGTTACCGGAGTTCTTGATGTCCTCTACCAGTCTTAGATTTCAATTGCATGGGATCATTTAGGTTCAGAGCTTTCGCCTTAACTGCCCATGAAGAGTAAACGTCAGCCATTTCTATGGACTTTTCATTCAGTAGCAGTCGCAATGGAGCCTTACATGCACTTGCATTAGTTTTAGTACCGGGTTAAAAAGTAATGGAGTGTTTTGGTCTAGCTCATTAATCGGTGAGTCCAAAACTATTTGTTCAACGCGTGAGTTGGAACCCTCGTAAAGCACAAAATGAATAAAGACGAAAGAAAAATTATAAACTGAAACAATCTTATTACGTTAAAAACAACTAGAATCAAATTAACCTAAACAAAAAAACAAAAAGATGCAGAAATAATGTGCAATAAGGGCGAAAAAGTAGCGACTATGTGTAGTGTAGCCAGAAAGTGAGCGGGGTTCCTCATGCATCGGGACACCTCTATATATTGGGCCCGGATGGCCTAGAGGTTTGGATCGCAGACCATTACGCTAACAGTCTTTGCGCTGTAACTGGTGAGGGTTCGATTCCCGCCTTCGCCCGGGGTGTACTTTCTCTCACTATGTCAGTAAAAATTCTGCTTTTTTCTGTCTTACTTGACGGAGGTTTATGAGCGATTATCTGATCAAGCACAAAAACATGAAAATATATGTACCAACCAACCAACCAACCAACCAACCAGTATATATAGAAACGATCAACTTGAATTAGTATTTGATATCGGTCACAATCGATAAAAGGAAGTTGAACAACCTCTTGGAGTACTTTGCTATTTACTGATTTTACACTTTTGGTCTAACAATATGTTGAACCATTATTTGGACAAACTGTTTGTAAATGGACAATTTTCGTTGGTGCTACGTTGAATTGCAATTGTTTGCAGTACAAACAGAGTCGAATTGAAAATTTACTTAAATTTTTTATTTAAAAATTTACATTTAAGCATTTATTGTAAATAAATCGTAGTAATGTGGGTATTTGTCAAAGATACTTATTTCATTTTGTATGAAAATATTCGTATCCATATTAATATTGTCTAATTTCTCCTCGTATTAAAAAAAATGCTTAATGCCAACCGCGGCTGCTTAATGCGCAGACAGATTAATTTTTCGCATTATTCTTTTTGCGACCTTAATTGAAAACTATTGAGTTGACAGATCTATCAGAATGATCAACATATCTCTCAGCCGAACAAATTAGCCACCCAGCAGCTAAATCGTCTAAACTACAACGGACACAACTATGGTGACGCCACAGCTAGATCGAGCATTGTCTCTTATCAAACAAAAAAAACCACTCGTCGCTACATGTGAATCCTTCTTTCAGAAATTTAACTCATTAACGATGGTTAGCAAGAAAATTTGCCAAGCGAAACTGAGCTATCTGCTTAAGTTTTTCTAAGTAAATTGAATATAAAACAAATGAATTACATTGTAATTCGCAATTTATCTATGGCAAATAAAGTTGCTTGTAAAACAAATATTAAAAAAATTAAAGTCAATGCTTTTATTTGGAAAAGAATGTGTTAATGATGTTTACTCATATCGTCGCAAATGGGTGCTAATGGCAGGATATTTTTTCGGATCTCCTTTCTAGATTATGTTAACGAGGCTTGTGGACTGTAAGTCTCTAGTGCGGAATTAATGCAACTAAACTTAAAAGCATAGAAAAAATAAAAATTGTTCACTTACCTTTCGAAGAACATGATTCAAAGTGGAAAAGTAGACGGTGGTGAGGAAGAAGAATTGAAGATTTAAAAAAAAAAACCATACCTGCCTACTACTAAAACTAGAGTCCCTAAATAACAACTCTACACTTATGGCTTATGACTTTCTTGGTGGGGGGCAAGATCTCCAGGCACTGCGACTTTAAGTCTATTGTACTAAACCCCAGAAATGACACAAGTACAAGAGACACACAAAGAAAGAGACGACACAAACACATAGAAAAATAACAACATTTATTGACAGTCACAAACATCCATGCCTGACCGAGATTCGAACCCGACCCCAGCAGCTCCAAAGGCTAGAATCCTAACGAGTGTGCCACCAGGGAACTCTACGCTTACAAAGTAATGGTCTGACAACCTTGATGAAATGACCACCCGTGCTCTAGAAAGTTAGAGTACCTGGTGACCACACGGTTGAACTCGATTGGTGAAGATGATACTAAAATATCTTAGTTGGCAAGGGGATGCATTTTACTACTCGCCAAAACTGTGACTTTCCATGACTATTCCGTAAGAATTGGTACAATTCGAGATTGGGTGAATTTAGCTACTTCTTTAGTTCAGGTAAAGTTAGTTACGTTTTTAGTTTAAATTATTGTAAATGTAGTTTATGGATTTTTCTGAACGAAAATAAGGAGTTACTTTGAGTCGGTGGCAAGAGCAATAATTTAGCGCAGAGTATTTTATAATTGATAAAATCCTAAGTAGCCTTGAGATTTAACAAAGTTGCAAATTTGACTCATTAATTTATGTAACTACTCTTATAATTATATTAAATAACATGTGAACAGTTAAATTTCCCGTGATAAAAATTGACATGATTTGTTGAGATTCATAGAAACATTTTAGTACTTGAAACACACATACATTTTAAATTTTGTGGGCTTACGTTGAAATAATCTTTTCATTTAATTACTCTATAAATAACAGACTGAAATAACAACATTTTTTTTAGATTATCTTCTGTAAATTTAAGTGTTTCGTTTCCAAAATAGATTTTTAAAACAACTGCAATTAAACTTTTAGACCAATACTGGCAGGTATGGTTAGAACTTACCTCCGTTTTCTTGATACCTGAAGTTGTGTTTTCCCTCCACCCCGAAGCAAATTCCAATATATTGCCTTGACGACGTTGACTCCGCCCTTTGTACGATTTTTAATTAGTCCTAGTAAAAAAGCTCAAAATCTAATTAGGTTGAAACTATAATATATATTTTAATTTTAGTGAATAAATAAAAGAACATTTTAAATATGGCCTCACATAATTAAAAATTCAAAATTGTAGGTATTTATTTCTTTAGTACTACTAAGTACTAAATATTAAGTGTCATTGGTAAAGTAACAATTAGATGTCGATTAATATTAGATGTTAGTAACATTTATTATAACTTATCTCTATAATTTTCATCTTTGTAGTTTTTTGTCGACGATACTTATTGCAGTTTGTATAGAAATACTAATATTTAACAAAGTTTTCTGTATCTTTACTAATATTGTATTCTTTCTCCTTATATTAAAAAATGCTTTAGTAACAGCCGCGGCCGCTAAAAGCAAAGATAAAAATTTTTTAGCCGCGATCCTTTTGCGTTTTAAGTTAAAAACTTTTGAGCTTGCAAATGTATAACTATTCAAACATTTATTTTTAAGTATTCTCGAATCCTCAGAATCCACTAAACTGACACGCCTCTCATCAAATATTTTAAGTTAGTTTTTTCTAAAATCCTTGCAAAACATACATTTTAAGCATTCAATTGTTTTAATTTTTTTTATCTAAAGTATATATGCTTGGTATTTCCTTTGGCGGTGACGAAGTTATTACTTTCTTACAAAACATACTTAGGTGCATTGTGCATCCATTAACATTAAACCTAAAATTTTTCACACATTGTGGTAAGCCGTTAACTTCAAGAAACTTGTGCAGACTGTGTAAATGTAAATTAAAATGACGTAAAATTTCAAAATTGTTTCCTACCTGTGTGAATTTTTGTATTTTAGCTACTCAAGAAAGACAGCGAATATTTGAAATGAGCTGCAACCAAATTGCGTCGACCGAAACTTTAAAGATGGCTGAAATTACAACAATGGTACACATAGTTAATTATAAATATATTATTAACGCTTTTGTTTTAAATCTAATGCTTAAAATATAGTTTTTTAAAATCATTGTTACTTTCACTTCTTTGTTCAATTTAATTGTTCCTCTGCTTTTATATACCAGCAAAATATTAGCGAATTTTTGTATTTTCGTATATTTATTTTTCCTAAATTTTCATTGCCCCTTAAATCATACCCAAACCTAAAAAACTCCCCGACGCAGCAGTCCATTACTGGGCCAAGACCTGCCGTGCTCATCTCAGCTTTTGAGAGCTCGGGCTCTGGGGTGCTATGCATGTGCCCCGGTAATGTGGTCAGCCTCACGCGGAACCCTCAGTGTTTAGTTCCCAAGCATGCTTGGTACCCATTTTATCGACCCACTCAAAGGATGGGTCAACTATTCCTAATCCGGGATTCAATCCCCAGACCTGTGGCGTGGTAGTGCGAAGCACTACTAAGCCACTGGATTTCCTGACCATTGGCCGAGAAGAACATCATTAAATATCGAGATCACTGTTCAATTTACTTGTTCCTCTGCTTTTATATACCAGCAAAAGAGGAGCTAATTTTTGTCTTATCGTATATTTATTGTTCTTAAATTTTCATTGCCCCTTAACTAAAACCATGCTTCATAAAAAGCTTGAAATGACAACTTTATACCCTTTTAAAAATTATCGCGTCTTACCATTGGCTAGTATGGCGTCAAAACTTCCAATTTAAAAAATATAATTCATTCACACGCTTGCATATTTTTAAGGGGGCGTCACTATATTACGTGACGCATTTGGGAGAGAAGTTGTCTAGAAGAATATCATTAAATATCAGGAGTGGGCAGGAGGGGTTCCGTCAATAATATCACCAAATTTTTATCCTAAAAGTATCAACATAAAATTTCTGAGAAAATGGAGTTAGGTTCCAATAAAGTTTGCTTCTGGACTTAAATTTGACAAAATCTTACGTTATAATAATTCTCGTTATTTTCTGATCATACCTAAATCTGATCCATAAAAGTATTTTATGGTTTAAAAAAAAGTCTCTTTTTTTGTTTATATAGATGCGATTGGCGTTTGTTTCTTTCTGTTTTCTTTACTACTTTCTCAATTCAGTCCAAGGGACGCGTGCTCAGAGTACTTTAAAACTTCACAAAGTAAAGAAGACAAAGTATGCAACATATGGTTATTTTTAAGAACTTTGCCATCATGATCAGACGATGCAGCTGCTGTTTGTATTATTCTTGTATTGAACTGGACGACCATTTTTCAAGCGGTAAATACCAAAGAAATCTTACCAAGTAGATGGGGGAATCTTCAAAACCGCATTACACCCCTTATTATATTATTACATTAGATAAATTGCAAATTGGTTTGTTCGGTAAAAAGTTCTGGGGGAAGTGAGTCATTTTATAAAATAATGATTAGTTTTATGTGTTTGTAATATATACGCCATTTTATACCCCCAATTTTTTATGTTGTAGTTCCAGTATTTACTTAGTATTTTATTTTGTTTTAACTCATTAAGGACTGGAAGGAAACTGTGCCATGAAAAACATTTTTTATTCCATCGAAATAAACAAAATATAATACAAGCGAAGACCATAGTCCTGAATTATTTCTGTAGGACAAATTAAATTAAACACAAACGATTTAAAAAAATGTTTTTATTATGTTAGGCAAACGTTAATGGTGATCACAAATGGTTCGTCAAGTAGTTAAACTGTAATTTTAACAAACATGAAATAATATTCTACTACTTAAAAAGTACAAAATTTTTCTGAACGTCTGTTTTCGCCGTGTGTGTTAAAACATTTAGTGCTAGTTAGAATGGCAACTTGGATGAGTGAGGTAATTAATTAAATAGTTATTAAAATGCTTCAACTACCTCAGGTTAATTGCAGAAGCAAAGATCTATTGAATAAATTTTCCTATATTCTCTAAATGTTAAAAACCAAAAACTACATCAAAATATTTGTGAAGAAATGTAATCCATTTAAATAGATATTTTAATTAGCGTTAATGTGACTACATAGTTTATTTTATTCATCAAGGAGGCTAGAAATGGACAGCCACTTTAATGAATAATTTATGAACATTTTAAAATTAAACCAAACTAAGAAAAGTTAGCTTACCCTGCGAAGGTGATGAGTTACCGGAGTTCTTGATGTCCTCTACCAGTCTTAGATTTCAATTGCATGGGATCATTTAGGTTCAGAGCTTTCGCCTTAACTGCCCATGAAGAGTAAACGTCAGCCATTTCTATGGACTTTTCATTCAGTAGCAGTCGCAATGGAGCCTTACATGCACTTGCATTAGTTTTAGTACCGGGTTAAAAAGTAATGGAGTGTTTTGGTCTAGCTCATTAATCGGTGAGTCCAAAACTATTTGTTCAACGCGTGAGTTGGAACCCTCGTAAAGCACAAAATGAATAAAGACGAAAGAAAAATTATAAACTGAAACAATCTTATTACGTTAAAAACAACTAGAATCAAATTAACCTAAACAAAAAAACAAAAAGATGCAGAAATAATGTGCAATAAGGGCGAAAAAGTAGCGACTATGTGTAGTGTAGCCAGAAAGTGAGCGGGGTTCCTCATGCATCGGGACACCTCTATATATTGGGCCCGGATGGCCTAGAGGTTTGGATCGCAGACCATTACGCTAACAGTCTTTGCGCTGTAACTGGTGAGGGTTCGATTCCCGCCTTCGCCCGGGGTGTACTTTCTCTCACTATGTCAGTAAAAATTCTGCTTTTTTCTGTCTTACTTGACGGAGGTTTATGAGCGATTATCTGATCAAGCACAAAAACATGAAAATATATGTACCAACCAACCAACCAACCAACCAGTATATATAGAAACGATCAACTTGAATTAGTATTTGATATCGGTCACAATCGATAAAAGGAAGTTGAACAACCTCTTGGAGTACTTTGCTATTTACTGATTTTACACTTTTGGTCTAACAATATGTTGAACCATTATTTGGACAAACTGTTTGTAAATGGACAATTTTCGTTGGTGCTACGTTGAATTGCAATTGTTTGCAGTACAAACAGAGTCGAATTGAAAATTTTACTTAATTTTTATTTAAAAATTGCATACATTTAAGCATTTATTGTAAATAAATCGTAGTAATGTGGGTATTTGTCAAAGATACTTATTTCATTTTGTATGAAAATATTCGTATCCATATTAATATTGTCTAATTTCTCCTCGTATTAAAAAAAATGCTTAATGCCAACCGCGGCTGCTTAATGCGCAGACAGATTAATTTTTCGCATTATTCTTTTTGCGACCTTAATTGAAAACTATTGAGTTGACAGATCTATCAGAATGATCAACATATCTCTCAGCCGAACAAATTAGCCACCCAGCAGCTAAATCGTCTAAACTACAACGGACACAACTATGGTGACGCCACAGCTAGATCGAGCATTGTCTCTTATCAAACAAAAAAAACCACTCGTCGCTACATGTGAATCCTTCTTTCAGAAATTTAACTCATTAACGATGGTTAGCAAGAAAATTTGCCAAGCGAAACTGAGCTATCTGCTTAAGTTTTTCTAAGTAAATTGAATATAAAACAAATGAATTACATTGTAATTCGCAATTTATCTATGGCAAATAAAGTTGCTTGTAAAACAAATATTAAAAAAATTAAAGTCAATGCTTTTATTTGGAAAAGAATGTGTTAATGATGTTTACTCATATCGTCGCAAATGGGTGCTAATGGCAGGATATTTTTTCGGATCTCCTTTCTAGATTATGTTAACGAGGCTTGTGGACTGTAAGTCTCTAGTGCGGAATTAATGCAACTAAACTTAAAAGCATAGAAAAAATAAAAATTGTTCACTTACCTTTCGAAGAACATGATTCAAAGTGGAAAAGTAGACGGTGGTGAGGAAGAAGAATTGAAGATTTAAAAAAAAAAACCATACCTGCCTACTACTAAAACTAGAGTCCCTAAATAACAACTCTACACTTATGGCTTATGACTTTCTTGGTGGGGGGCAAGATCTCCAGGCACTGCGACTTTAAGTCTATTGTACTAAACCCCAGAAATGACACAAGTACAAGAGACACACAAAGAAAGAGACGACACAAACACATAGAAAAATAACAACATTTATTGACAGTCACAAACATCCATGCCTGACCGAGATTCGAACCCGACCCCAGCAGCTCCAAAGGCTAGAATCCTAACGAGTGTGCCACCAGGGAACTCTACGCTTACAAAGTAATGGTCTGACAACCTTGATGAAATGACCACCCGTGCTCTAGAAAGTTAGAGTACCTGGTGACCACACGGTTGAACTCGATTGGTGAAGATGATACTAAAATATCTTAGTTGGCAAGGGGATGCATTTTACTACTCGCCAAAACTGTGACTTTCCATGACTATTCCGTAAGAATTGGTACAATTCGAGATTGGGTGAATTTAGCTACTTCTTTAGTTCAGGTAAAGTTAGTTAAGTTTTTAGTTTAAATTATTGTAAATGTAGTTTATGGATTTTTCTGAACGAAAATAAGGAGTTACTTTGAGTCGGTGGCAAGAGCAATAATTTAGCGCAGAGTATTTTATAATTGATAAAATCCTAAGTAGCCTTGAGATTTAACAAAGTTGCAAATTTGACTCATTAATTTATGTAACTACTCTTATAATTATATTAAATAACATGTGAACAGTTAAATTTCCCGTGATAAAAATTGACATGATTTGTTGAGATTCATAGAAACATTTTAGTACTTGAAACACACATACATTTTAAATTTTGTGGGCTTACGTTGAAATAATCTTTTCATTTAATTACTCTATAAATAACAGACTGAAATAACAACATTTTTTTTAGATTATCTTCTGTAAATTTAAGTGTTTCGTTTCCAAAATAGATTTTTAAAACAACTGCAATTAAACTTTTAGACCAATACTGGCAGGTATGGTTAGAACTTACCTCCGTTTTCTTGATACCTGAAGTTGTGTTTTCCCTCCACCCCGAAGCAAATTCCAATATATTGCCTTGACGACGTTGACTCCGCCCTTTGTACGATTTTTAATTAGTCCTAGTAAAAAAGCTCAAAATCTAATTAGGTTGAAACTATAATATATATTTTAATTTTAGTGAATAAATAAAAGAACATTTTAAATATGGCCTCACATAATTAAAAATTCAAAATTGTAGGTATTTATTTCTTTAGTACTACTAAGTACTAAATATTAAGTGTCATTGGTAAAGTAACAATTAGATGTCGATTAATATTAGATGTTAGTAACATTTATTATAACTTATCTCTATAATTTTCATCTTTGTAGTTTTTTGTCGACGATACTTATTGCAGTTTGTATAGAAATACTAATATTTAACAAAGTTTTCTGTATCTTTACTAATATTGTATTCTTTCTCCTTATATTAAAAAATGCTTTAGTAACAGCCGCGGCCGCTAAAAGCAAAGATAAAAATTTTTTAGCCGCGATCCTTTTGCGTTTTAAGTTAAAAACTTTTGAGCTTGCAAATGTATAACTATTCAAACATTTATTTTTAAGTATTCTCGAATCCTCAGAATCCACTAAACTGACACGCCTCTCATCAAATATTTTAAGTTAGTTTTTTCTAAAATCCTTGCAAAACATACATTTTAAGCATTCAATTGTTTTAATTTTTTTTATCTAAAGTATATATGCTTGGTATTTCCTTTGGCGGTGACGAAGTTATTACTTTCTTACAAAACATACTTAGGTGCATTGTGCATCCATTAACATTAAACCTAAAATTTTTCACACATTGTGGTAAGCCGTTAACTTCAAGAAACTTGTGCAGACTGTGTAAATGTAAATTAAAATGACGTAAAATTTCAAAATTGTTTCCTACCTGTGTGAATTTTTGTATTTTAGCTACTCAAGAAAGACAGCGAATATTTGAAATGAGCTGCAACCAAATTGCGTCGACCGAAACTTTAAAGATGGCTGAAATTACAACAATGGTACACATAGTTAATTATAAATATATTATTAACGCTTTTGTTTTAAATCTAATGCTTAAAATATAGTTTTTTAAAATCATTGTTACTTTCACTTCTTTGTTCAATTTAATTGTTCCTCTGCTTTTATATACCAGCAAAATATTAGCGAATTTTTGTATTTTCGTATATTTATTTTTCCTAAATTTTCATTGCCCCTTAAATCATACCCAAACCTAAAAAACTCCCCGACGCAGCAGTCCATTACTGGGCCAAGACCTGCCGTGCTCATCTCAGCTTTTGAGAGCTCGGGCTCTGGGGTGGCATGTGCCCCGGAATGTGGTCAGCCTCACGCGGAACCCTCAGTGTTTAGTTCCCAAGCATGCTTGGTACCCATTTTATCGACCCACTCAAAGGATGGGTCAACTATTCCTAATCCGGGATTCAATCCCCAGACCTGTGGCGTGGTAGTGCGAAGCACTACTAAGCCACTGGATTTCCTGACCATTGGCCGAGAAGAACATCATTAAATATCGAGATCACTGTTCAATTTACTTGTTCCTCTGCTTTTATATACCAGCAAAAGAGGGGCTAATTTTTGTCTTATCGTATATTTATTGTTCTTAAATTTTCATTGCCCCTTAACTAAAACCATGCTTCATAAAAAGCTTGAAATGACAACTTTATACCCTTTTAAAAATTATCGCGTCTTACCATTGGCTAGTATGGCGTCAAAACTTCCAATTTAAAAAATATAATTCATTCACACGCTTGCATATTTTTAAGGGGGCGTCACTATATTACGTGACGCATTTGGGAGAGAAGTTGTCTAGAAGAATATCATTAAATATCAGGAGTGGGCAGGAGGGGTTCCGTCAATAATATCACCAAATTTTTATCCTAAAAGTATCAACATAAAATTTCTGAGAAAATGGAGTTAGGTTCCAATAAAGTTTGCTTCTGGACTTAAATTTGACAAAATCTTACGTTATAATAATTCTCGTTATTTTCTGATCATACCTAAATCTGATCCATAAAAGTATTTTATGGTTTAAAAAAAAGTCTCTTTTTTTGTTTATATAGATGCGATTGGCGTTTGTTTCTTTCTGTTTTCTTTACTACTTTCTCAATTCAGTCCAAGGGACGCGTGCTCAGAGTACTTTAAAACTTCACAAAGTAAAGAAGACAAAGTATGCAACATATGGTTATTTTTAAGAACTTTGCCATCATGATCAGACGATGCAGCTGCTGTTTGTATTATTCTTGTATTGAACTGGACGACCATTTTTCAAGCGGTAAATACCAAAGAAATCTTACCAAGTAGATGGGGGAATCTTCAAAACCGCATTACACCCCTTATTATATTATTACATTAGATAAATTGCAAATTGGTTTGTTCGGTAAAAAGTTCTGGGGGAAGTGAGTCATTTTATAAAATAATGATTAGTTTTATGTGTTTGTAATATATACGCCATTTTATACCCCCAATTTTTTATGTTGTAGTTCCAGTATTTACTTAGTATTTTATTTTGTTTGAACTCATTAAGGACTGGAAGGAAACTGTGCCATGAAAAACATTTTTTATTCCATCGAAATAAACAAAATATAATACAAGCGAAGACCATAGTCCTGAATTATTTCTGTAGGACAAATTAAATTAAACACAAACGATTTAAAAAAATGTTTTTATTATGTTAGGCAAACGTTAATGGTGATCACAAATGGTTCGTCAAGTAGTTAAACTGTAATTTTAACAAACATGAAATAATATTCTACTACTTAAAAAGTACAAAATTTTTCTGAACGTCTGTTTTCGCCGTGTGTGTTAAAACATTTAGTGCTAGTTAGAATGGCAACTTGGATGAGTGAGGTAATTAATTAAATAGTTATTAAAATGCTTCAACTACCTCAGGTTAATTGCAGAAGCAAAGATCTATTGAATAAATTTTCCTATATTCTCTAAATGTTAAAAACCAAAAACTACATCAAAATATTTGTGAAGAAATGTAATCCATTTAAATAGATATTTTAATTAGCGTTAATGTGACTACATAGTTTATTTTATTCATCAAGGAGGCTAGAAATGGACAGCCACTTTAATGAATAATTTATGAACATTTTAAAATTAAACCAAACTAAGAAAAGTTAGCTTACCCTGCGAAGGTGATGAGTTACCGGAGTTCTTGATGTCCTCTACCAGTCTTAGATTTCAATTGCATGGGATCATTTAGGTTCAGAGCTTTCGCCTTAACTGCCCATGAAGAGTAAACGTCAGCCATTTCTATGGACTTTTCATTCAGTAGCAGTCGCAATGGAGCCTTACATGCACTTGCATTAGTTTTAGTACCGGGTTAAAAAGTAATGGAGTGTTTTGGTCTAGCTCATTAATCGGTGAGTCCAAAACTATTTGTTCAACGCGTGAGTTGGAACCCTCGTAAAGCACAAAATGAATAAAGACGAAAGAAAAATTATAAACTGAAACAATCTTATTACGTTAAAAACAACTAGAATCAAATTAACCTAAACAAAAAAACAAAAAGATGCAGAAATAATGTGCAATAAGGGCGAAAAAGTAGCGACTATGTGTAGTGTAGCCAGAAAGTGAGCGGGGTTCCTCATGCATCGGGACACCTCTATATATTGGGCCCGGATGGCCTAGAGGTTTGGATCGCAGACCATTACGCTAACAGTCTTTGCGCTGTAACTGGTGAGGGTTCGATTCCCGCCTTCGCCCGGGGTGTACTTTCTCTCACTATGTCAGTAAAAATTCTGCTTTTTTCTGTCTTACTTGACGGAGGTTTATGAGCGATTATCTGATCAAGCACAAAAACATGAAAATATATGTACCAACCAACCAACCAACCAACCAGTATATATAGAAACGATCAACTTGAATTAGTATTTGATATCGGTCACAATCGATAAAAGGAAGTTGAACAACCTCTTGGAGTACTTTGCTATTTACTGATTTTACACTTTTGGTCTAACAATATGTTGAACCATTATTTGGACAAACTGTTTGTAAATGGACAATTTTCGTTGGTGCTACGTTGAATTGCAATTGTTTGCAGTACAAACAGAGTCGATAAGCATTTATTGTAAATAAATCGTAGTAATGTGGGTATTTGTCAAAGATACTTATTTCATTTTGTATGAAAATATTCGTATCCATATTAATATTGTCTAATTTCTCCTCGTATTAAAAAAAATGCTTAATGCCAACCGCGGCTGCTTAATGCGCAGACAGATTAATTTTTCGCATTATTCTTTTTGCGACCTTAATTGAAAACTATTGAGTTGACAGATCTATCAGAATGATCAACATATCTCTCAGCCGAACAAATTAGCCACCCAGCAGCTAAATCGTCTAAACTACAACGGACACAACTATGGTGACGCCACAGCTAGATCGAGCATTGTCTCTTATCAAACAAAAAAAACCACTCGTCGCTACATGTGAATCCTTCTTTCAGAAATTTAACTCATTAACGATGGTTAGCAAGAAAATTTGCCAAGCGAAACTGAGCTATCTGCTTAAGTTTTTCTAAGTAAATTGAATATAAAACAAATGAATTACATTGTAATTCGCAATTTATCTATGGCAAATAAAGTTGCTTGTAAAACAAATATTAAAAAAATTAAAGTCAATGCTTTTATTTGGAAAAGAATGTGTTAATGATGTTTACTCATATCGTCGCAAATGGGTGCTAATGGCAGGATATTTTTTCGGATCTCCTTTCTAGATTATGTTAACGAGGCTTGTGGACTGTAAGTCTCTAGTGCGGAATTAATGCAACTAAACTTAAAAGCATAGAAAAAATAAAAATTGTTCACTTACCTTTCGAAGAACATGATTCAAAGTGGAAAAGTAGACGGTGGTGAGGAAGAAGAATTGAAGATTTAAAAAAAAAAAACCATACCTGCCTACTACTAAAACTAGAGTCCCTAAATAACAACTCTACACTTATGGCTTATGACTTTCTTGGTGGGGGGCAAGATCTCCAGGCACTGCGACTTTAAGTCTATTGTACTAAACCCCAGAAATGACACAAGTACAAGAGACACACAAAGAAAGAGACGACACAAACACATAGAAAAATAACAACATTTATTGACAGTCACAAACATCCATGCCTGACCGAGATTCGAACCCGACCCCAGCAGCTCCAAAGGCTAGAATCCTAACGAGTGTGCCACCAGGGAACTCTACGCTTACAAAGTAATGGTCTGACAACCTTGATGAAATGACCACCCGTGCTCTAGAAAGTTAGAGTACCTGGTGACCACACGGTTGAACTCGATTGGTGAAGATGATACTAAAATATCTTAGTTGGCAAGGGGATGCATTTTACTACTCGCCAAAACTGTGACTTTCCATGACTATTCCGTAAGAATTGGTACAATTCGAGATTGGGTGAATTTAGCTACTTCTTTAGTTCAGGTAAAGTTAGTTAAGTTTTTAGTTTAAATTATTGTAAATGTAGTTTATGGATTTTTCTGAACGAAAATAAGGAGTTACTTTGAGTCGGTGGCAAGAGCAATAATTTAGCGCAGAGTATTTTATAATTGATAAAATCCTAAGTAGCCTTGAGATTTAACAAAGTTGCAAATTTGACTCATTAATTTATGTAACTACTCTTATAATTATATTAAATAACATGTGAACAGTTAAATTTCCCGTGATAAAAATTGACATGATTTGTTGAGATTCATAGAAACATTTTAGTACTTGAAACACACATACATTTTAAATTTTGTGGGCTTACGTTGAAATAATCTTTTCATTTAATTACTCTATAAATAACAGACTGAAATAACAACATTTTTTTTAGATTATCTTCTGTAAATTTAAGTGTTTCGTTTCCAAAATAGATTTTTAAAACAACTGCAATTAAACTTTTAGACCAATACTGGCAGGTATGGTTAGAACTTACCTCCGTTTTCTTGATACCTGAAGTTGTGTTTTCCCTCCACCCCGAAGCAAATTCCAATATATTGCCTTGACGACGTTGACTCCGCCCTTTGTACGATTTTTAATTAGTCCTAGTAAAAAAGCTCAAAATCTAATTAGGTTGAAACTATAATATATATTTTAATTTTAGTGAATAAATAAAAGAACATTTTAAATATGGCCTCACATAATTAAAAATTCAAAATTGTAGGTACAGGGTGTTCCATAATTGACCGGAATAGTATAGGACGCAATTCCTAAATATTTACCCGGCCCCCGCCAATGAAAAACGGCTAACTAATTGGCCGCCCTTTCGGTCGTGCATGAAATCTTGCACTGGAGCTACACAAGAATGTAGTACTTTTAGTTTGGTTTGTTTGAATTTACATCTGATAAAAATTACATGTTCAACTAGTTTTCAAAAAAAAAAAATTAGGATGCTGTTCATTTTGATAGGTTGTTGCATTATTGTTAAAAAAAACTTGATGTTGACCATCAGTTTAAACATAACAATTATTGTATTTTTCATATTTATGCTGGGTAGGTATGTACATATATATTCCGGCTTGTGTGCATGATCAGAGACCCGCTTATTGGTTGGTTGGTTGGTGGACATATATTTTCAGGCTTGTGTGCTTGGTCGCAAGGACCCGCTTATAAACCATCGTCAAGTAGGACAGCACAAGACACACACAAACACTTATGACAGATGTTGCCATCTGTCGCCACCTCCGCAATTTAGACATGTCCCTGAAGGGTAGGGAAATTTTCTCCATTGACCTGTACCCATGGTGAACTGCGCAATGACCGCCCACAGGACTTTCGGACCCAACAGATTTTACGAGCACGTACTCCGCATATACTCGACAAACACAAACATCCATGCCTGAACGGGATTCGAACCCGGACCCAGCAGCTCCAGAGGCACCCGCTTATAAGATTTCGTCAAGTAAGACAACCACAGAAGGACTTATTACTGACAGAGAAAGGAAGTACACCCAGGGCGAAGGCGGGAATCGCACCCGTTACAGCGCGCAGACTGCTAGCGTAATTGTCTGCGATCCAAACCATTACAACATCCGGGCACCTGCTTATTTATATTAATAAAAGGAAAAAAATAGTAAACAGCACAAAGAAGGAGGGTTTGTATGGCTTAACGGTGCATGTATGTGTAGTGGTTCTGCTATTGTTTTTTATGGGTCGATCCTAAAAAAGAATCGACCCTTCAAAAATTTGTTCATGTGTTTGCAAATAAAGTTGAAAACAAACGAAAATATAGGGTGGGTGAAATTATGTGTTTACTCATACTACGATATTTTCTACATATCCGCCATTAGCAGCAATAACGTGACGCAGTCTTAGAGCAAAATTACCGGCCGCCTGTTTGAAAATTTCTGGTGGGATGGCGTCACATGCAGCAGAGATGTATTGCTTTAGTTCCTCAATTGTTTCGGGATTGCGACGGTACACTTGATCTTTTAAATATCCCCACAGAAAGAAATCACAGGGGGTCAAGTCTGGTGAAAGAGGAGGCCAATCCATACCACTTCCTGTATGTGTGGGATAGTCCAATGCAATCACACGGTTATTGAAATGTTCGCTCAAGAAATTAAACACGTCGGCCGTGCGATGGGGTCGGGCACCGTCTTGCATGAACCACGAAGTGCTTTCAGCGTCATCTAAGGCATTTTGAATCGCCACAAATTCACGAAGAATCTCTAGGTAGCGGAGGGCAGTAATAGTTCCGGTTCTGAAAAAGGGGCCAATGAGTCCTTTGGACGAAATGGCGGCCCAAACCATTACTTTTGGTGGATGCAGAGATGATGGAACTGCAACATGGGGGTTTTCTGTTCCCCATATGCGCCAGTTCTGTTTATTAACGTAGCCATCCAGCTGAAAGTAGGCTTCATCCGAAAACCAAATGTTGTCTACATTTATATCACCAACATCAATCATTTGCACCATATCGTTAGCGAATGTCTCCCGTGAATTAATTGAAGCAGCGGTGAGAGGTTGCCGAGTTTGAATTCTGTATGGAAACATGTGCAAGCCCTGCCGCATGAGACGATACGTCGACGTTGGCTTGATTTGAACCGTAGTTGCAACACGGCGGACGGATATACAAGGCTGCTTTCGTATTACTGTTTCCACCAGCTGAGCATTAGCAGTGGTTGTTTGCGAAAATCTTCTCCCGACAAATCCAGCTCTCTCATCATTCACGTTCCCAGTTCGTTGAAATTTTTCAAACAGCATCCTTATTGTGTCGAATTTTGGTCCTTTGGTAACATTAAACTTCTTTTTGAAACTCCGTTTTGTTGCATTAACATTGTGTTCTAGGCGGTGAAATTCCAACACCAAAAAAAATCCTCTCCTCTAAAGAATAAACCATATCTTCACAGCAAGCTGGAGATTAATGAAAAGCACACGCTTTCAGCAGAAAGGCGATTTAAATATTCCCCGACTCCTCGCGACACTTTTCCCATCAGCCAATCAGGTGAATCTGGTGACTGTTCGCTACACTGACGTCATGGTTCTGTTTTGTTGAAGCCAAATGTTCATGTCATATTGAGCCAAGTTGCCAAGCTGTAGTTTATTTATTTTACAAGCACGACATTTTGATTTTCAATCAGAAGTATAATTAGTATTTGACAAAAAGTGGAAATAGAAATATTTTTTTGACATTTGTTCTTATTTTTTCGATAAAAAATGTGGAAAAGTCGTTTTTTTACAAAAAATTGTTACTTAGAGCCCATTTTCCACACAAGATTTATTTATATATCTTAGACAAAAATCATTTAGCACAGCTTTTAGTTCAATTTTAAGTGTTATAAATAAGCAATTTTTATGGATTTTCTTTCTTAAATTCAATTTATATACATAAAAGGCAAAGTCCTAACTCACTGATTGACTCACTCAACGCCTAGCCAAAATTACTGAAGGTACAGCTACCAAATTTTATTAAAATATTCTTTTTATGTCGTAGGTGTCACTTGAATAGCGATTATAATTTACCGATGGAGTACTGGCCAGTGGGGAAGGGATCAATTGGTATAAAATAATTGTTTACATAAAAAAAATATCCGTTATTAAGGGTACACCCGTGCAACGCCGGGTTTATAAAGCTAGTACTTTTATATATCATTTGCAATAAGTAAAGTAGATGGGTAAAATTGCCTCTTTTGTTCTAAATGTGAAAGCTAAACTTTATATCACCCTTTAATTTAATTTTGAAAAAAAAATTGGGTAGTACCCTTTACAGCGCGCGGACTGCTAGCGATATGGCCTGCGATCCAAACCCCTCGGCCATCGATCCCCACATGACACCCTAAATTGTCTCCGTGTTGGTAGATGGTGCGATTGGTAGGTTCAGTCTCTACCCTACTATGGAACTAATTGGTCCCAACACATGCACATTTCGACAAACTGTACACTTCTATCGCAAAACGTTTAGCTCCTTCCAATTTTCAAACATCCAGCTCGAATTTGAAACACACCAAATTATTTAAATCGAAATCCAAACACAAAAATTCCATTTTCGTAGTTATTAATCATTTTTAGCTGTTTTAGGAACTGTGATGTAACAGAATCTGCAAATTGTAAAATTACTAGGCAATATGTCGATTCAACCAAACCGAACTCAAAACAAATGCATCCCTTCGTCAACACATTCTCGTGCTGCCCTAGTTCAAGTATGCAACCACGACCAAAACCCGTGATCAATTGGCTTTTTACTATTTTTCGGAGGGGCCGGCTCAATATTTCGGAATTGCATCAATTCCTATTCCGGTCAATTATGAAACACCCTGTATTTATTTCTTTAGTACTACTAAGTACTAAATATTAAGTGTCATTGGTAAAGTAACAATTACATGTCGATTAATATTAGATGTTAGTAACATTTATTATAACTTATCTCTATAATTTTCATCTTTGTAGTTTTTTGTCGACGATACTTATTGCAGTTTGTATAGAAATACTAATATTTAACAAAGTTTTCTGTATCTTTACTAATATTGTATTCTTTCTCCTTATATTAAAAAATGCTTTAGTAACAGCCGCGGCCGCTAAAAGCAAAGATAAAAATTTTTTAGCCGCGATCCTTTTGCGTTTTAAGTTAAAAACTTTTGAGCTTGCAAATGTATAACTATTCAAACATTTATTTTTAAGTATTCTCGAATCCTCAGAATCCACTAAACTGACACGCCTCTCATCAAATATTTTAAGTTAGTTTTTTCTAAAATCCTTGCAAAACATACATTTTAAGCATTCAATTGTTTTAATTTTTTTTATCTAAAGTATATATGCTTGGTATTTCCTTTGGCGGTGACGAAGTTATTACTTTCTTACAAAACATACTTAGGTGCATTGTGCATCCATTAACATTAAACCTAAAATTTTTCACACATTGTGGTAAGCCGTTAACTTCAAGAAACTTGTGCAGACTGTGTAAATGTAAATTAAAATGACGTAAAATTTCAAAATTGTTTCCTACCTGTGTGAATTTTTGTATTTTAGCTACTCAAGAAAGACAGCGAATATTTGAAATGAGCTGCAACCAAATTGCGTCGACCGAAACTTTAAAGATGGCTGAAATTACAACAATGGTACACATAGTTAATTATAAATATATTATTAACGCTTTTGTTTTAAATCTAATGCTTAAAATATAGTTTTTTAAAATCATTGTTACTTTCACTTCTTTGTTCAATTTAATTGTTCCTCTGCTTTTATATACCAGCAAAATATTAGCGAATTTTTGTATTTTCGTATATTTATTTTTCCTAAATTTTCATTGCCCCTTAAATCATACCCAAACCTAAAAAACTCCCCGACGCAGCAGTCCATTACTGGGCCAAGACCTGCCGTGCTCATCTCAGCTTTTGAGAGCTCGGGCTCTGGGGTGGCATGTGCCCCGGTGTGGTCAGCCTCACGCGGAACCCTCAGTGTTTAGTTCCCAAGCATGCTTGGTACCCATTTTATCGACCCACTCAAAGGATGGGTCAACTATTCCTAATCCGGGATTCAATCCCCAGACCTGTGGCGTGGTAGTGCGAAGCACTACTAAGCCACTGGATTTCCTGACCATTGGCCGAGAAGAACATCATTAAATATCGAGATCACTGTTCAATTTACTTGTTCCTCTGCTTTTATATACCAGCAAAAGAGGAGCTAATTTTTGTCTTATCGTATATTTATTGTTCTTAAATTTTCATTGCCCCTTAACTAAAACCATGCTTCATAAAAAGCTTGAAATGACAACTTTATACCCTTTTAAAAATTATCGCGTCTTACCATTGGCTAGTATGGCGTCAAAACTTCCAATTTAAAAAATATAATTCATTCACACGCTTGCATATTTTTAAGGGGGCGTCACTATATTACGTGACGCATTTGGGAGAGAAGTTGTCTAGAAGAATATCATTAAATATCAGGAGTGGGCAGGAGGGGTTCCGTCAATAATATCACCAAATTTTTATCCTAAAAGTATCAACATAAAATTTCTGAGAAAATGGAGTTAGGTTCCAATAAAGTTTGCTTCTGGACTTAAATTTGACAAAATCTTACGTTATAATAATTCTCGTTATTTTCTGATCATACCTAAATCTGATCCATAAAAGTATTTTATGGTTTAAAAAAAAGTCTCTTTTTTGTTTATATAGATGCGATTGGCGTTTGTTTCTTTCTGTTTTCTTTACTACTTTCTCAATTCAGTCCAAGGGACGCGTGCTCAGAGTACTTTAAAACTTCACAAAGTAAAGAAGACAAAGTATGCAACATATGGTTATTTTTAAGAACTTTGCCATCATGATCAGACGATGCAGCTGCTGTTTGTATTATTCTTGTATTGAACTGGACGACCATTTTTCAAGCGGTAAATACCAAAGAAATCTTACCAAGTAGATGGGGGAATCTTCAAAACCGCATTACACCCCTTATTATATTATTACATTAGATAAATTGCAAATTGGTTTGTTCGGTAAAAAGTTCTGGGGGAAGTGAGTCATTTTATAAAATAATGATTAGTTTTATGTGTTTGTAATATATACGCCATTTTATACCCCCAATTTTTTATGTTGTAGTTCCAGTATTTACTTAGTATTTTATTTTGTTTTAACTCATTAAGGACTGGAAGGAAACTGTGCCATGAAAAACATTTTTTATTCCATCGAAATAAACAAAATATAATACAAGCGAAGACCATAGTCCTGAATTATTTCTGTAGGACAAATTAAATTAAACACAAACGATTTAAAAAAATGTTTTTATTATGTTAGGCAAACGTTAATGGTGATCACAAATGGTTCGTCAAGTAGTTAAACTGTAATTTTAACAAACATGAAATAATATTCTACTACTTAAAAAGTACAAAATTTTTCTGAACGTCTGTTTTCGCCGTGTGTGTTAAAACATTTAGTGCTAGTTAGAATGGCAACTTGGATGAGTGAGGTAATTAATTAAATAGTTATTAAAATGCTTCAACTACCTCAGGTTAATTGCAGAAGCAAAGATCTATTGAATAAATTTTCCTATATTCTCTAAATGTTAAAAACCAAAAACTACATCAAAATATTTGTGAAGAAATGTAATCCATTTAAATAGATATTTTAATTAGCGTTAATGTGACTACATAGTTTATTTTATTCATCAAGGAGGCTAGAAATGGACAGCCACTTTAATGAATAATTTATGAACATTTTAAAATTAAACCAAACTAAGAAAAGTTAGCTTACCCTGCGAAGGTGATGAGTTACCGGAGTTCTTGATGTCCTCTACCAGTCTTAGATTTCAATTGCATGGGATCATTTAGGTTCAGAGCTTTCGCCTTAACTGCCCATGAAGAGTAAACGTCAGCCATTTCTATGGACTTTTCATTCAGTAGCAGTCGCAATGGAGCCTTACATGCACTTGCATTAGTTTTAGTACCGGGTTAAAAAGTAATGGAGTGTTTTGGTCTAGCTCATTAATCGGTGAGTCCAAAACTATTTGTTCAACGCGTGAGTTGGAACCCTCGTAAAGCACAAAATGAATAAAGACGAAAGAAAAATTATAAACTGAAACAATCTTATTACGTTAAAAACAACTAGAATCAAATTAACCTAAACAAAAAAACAAAAAGATGCAGAAATAATGTGCAATAAGGGCGAAAAAGTAGCGACTATGTGTAGTGTAGCCAGAAAGTGAGCGGGGTTCCTCATGCATCGGGACACCTCTATATATTGGGCCCGGATGGCCTAGAGGTTTGGATCGCAGACCATTACGCTAACAGTCTTTGCGCTGTAACTGGTGAGGGTTCGATTCCCGCCTTCGCCCGGGGTGTACTTTCTCTCACTATGTCAGTAAAAATTCTGCTTTTTTCTGTCTTACTTGACGGAGGTTTATGAGCGATTATCTGATCAAGCACAAAAACATGAAAATATATGTACCAACCAACCAACCAACCAACCAACCAGTATATATAGAAACGATCAACTTGAATTAGTATTTGATATCGGTCACAATCGATAAAAGGAAGTTGAACAACCTCTTGGAGTACTTTGCTATTTACTGATTTTACACTTTTGGTCTAACAATATGTTGAACCATTATTTGGACAAACTGTTTGTAAATGGACAATTTTCGTTGGTGCTACGTTGAATTGCAATTGTTTGCAGTACAAACAGAGTCGATAAGCATTTATTGTAAATAAATCGTAGTAATGTGGGTATTTGTCAAAGATACTTATTTCATTTTGTATGAAAATATTCGTATCCATATTAATATTGTCTAATTTCTCCTCGTATTAAAAAAAATGCTTAATGCCAACCGCGGCTGCTTAATGCGCAGACAGATTAATTTTTCGCATTATTCTTTTTGCGACCTTAATTGAAAACTATTGAGTTGACAGATCTATCAGAATGATCAACATATCTCTCAGCCGAACAAATTAGCCACCCAGCAGCTAAATCGTCTAAACTACAACGGACACAACTATGGTGACGCCACAGCTAGATCGAGCATTGTCTCTTATCAAACAAAAAAAACCACTCGTCGCTACATGTGAATCCTTCTTTCAGAAATTTAACTCATTAACGATGGTTAGCAAGAAAATTTGCCAAGCGAAACTGAGCTATCTGCTTAAGTTTTTCTAAGTAAATTGAATATAAAACAAATGAATTACATTGTAATTCGCAATTCATCTATGACAAATAAAGTTGCTTGTAAAACAAATATTAAAAAACATTAAAGTCAATGCTTTTATTTGGAAAGGAGGGTGTTACTGATGTTTACCAAGTCGTCGCAATTGGGTGCTAATGGCAGGATATTTTTTCGGAGCTCCTTTCTAGATTATGTTAACGAGGCTTGTGGACTGCAAGTCTCTAGTGCGGAATTAATGCAACTAAACTTAAAAGCATAGAAAAAATAAAAATTGTTCACTTACCTTTCGAAGAACATGATTCAAAGTGGAAAAGTAGACGGTGGTGAGGAAGAAGAATTGAAGTTTAAAAAAAAAAAAAACCATACCTGCCTACTACTAAAACTAGAGTCCCTAAGTAACAACTCTACACTTATGACTTTCTTGGTGGGGGCAAGATCGCCAAGCACTGCGACTTTAAGTCTTTTGTACTAAGCCCCAGAAATGACACAAGCACAAGAGACACACAAAGAAAGAGACGACACAAACACATAGAAAAATAACAAGCTTTATTGACAGTCACAAACATCCATGCCTGACCGAGATTCGAACCCGACCCCAGCATCTCCAAAGGCAAGAATCCTAACGAGTGTGCCACCGGGGAACTCTACACTTACAAAGTCATGGTCTGACAAACTTGATGAAATGACCACCCGTGCTCTAGAAAGTTAGAGTACCTGGTGACCACACGGTTGAACTCGATTGGTGAAGATGATACTAAAATATCTTAGTTGGCAAGGGGATGCATTTTACTACTCGCCAAAACTGTGACTTTCCATGACTATTCCGTAAGAATTGGTACAATTCGAGATTGGGTGAATTTAGCTACTTCTTTAGTTCAGGTAAAGTTATTTAAGTTTTTAGTTTAAATATAGTTTATGGATTTTTCTGAACGAAAATAAGGAGTTACTTTGAGTCGGTGGCAAAAGCAATAATTTAGCGAAGAGTATTTTATAATTGATAAAATCCTAAGTAGCCTTGAGATTTAACAAAGTTGCAAATTTGACTCATTAATTTATGTAACTACTCTTATAATTATATTAAATAACATGTGAACAGTTAAATTTCCCGTGATAAAAATTGACATGATTTGTTGAGATTCATAGAAACATTTTAGTACTTGAAACACACATACATTTTAAATTTTGTGGGCTTGCGTTGAAATAATCTTTTCATTTAATTACTCTATAAATAACAGACTGAAATAACAACATTTTTTTTTTAGATTATCTTCTGTAAATTTAAGTGTTTCGTTTCCAAAATAGATTTTTAAAACAACTGCAATTAAACTTTTAGACCAATACTGGCAGGTATGGTTTGAACTTACCTGCGTTTTCTTGATACCTGAAGTTGTGCTTTCCCTCCACTGCTGAAGCAAATTCCAATTTATTGTTTTGAAGACGTTGACTCCGCCCTTTGTGCGATTTTTAATTAGTCCTAGTAAAAAAGTTCAAGATCTAATTTGGTTGAAACTACAAGATATATTTTAGTTTTAGTGAATAAATAAATGAACATTTTAAATTTGACCTCACATAATTCAAAATTCCAAAGTATAGGTATTTGTATCTTTAAAGTATTAGTTAAAAAATTTCATTGAAAAGTTAGATGTCGGTAAACATTGAATGTCTGCAACGTTTATTGTATGTATCTCTATATTTTTCATCTTTTGATTTTTTTTATCGAATATACTTATTCCAGTTTGCATAGAAAAATTTTGATTCGACAAATTTTGTTATATATATTTTAATATTGTATCCTTTCTCCTTATATTAAAAAATGAGTAATACCAGCCGCGGCCGCTAAAGGCGAAGACAGAGAAGTTTTCATCCGCGGTCTTTTTAAGTTATTAAATGAAAAAAATTGAGCTTACAGATCTATAACTACTGAAAATGCATCTTTAACTATTAATAATCCTCTAGTTTTATTGTTTTTATTTCTTAACTTAACCTTTTTGCTCCAGAGCGGAGACACACATTGGTATTTCTTTGTAGTATTCACTTCCCGGTTTCAATTTATAATTTTACTTAATTCACACTTTTCTATTATAAATTAGAAAGTTCAAGGTTCCCAAAACTACCGATACCAAAGCAGCTGATTCATTAAATGAATTGGAAAAAAAAAATGAGCAAGAATTTCAAACAAATTTAAGAGGTTAGACGAAAAAAAGTTTACTCATTTCTGAAACATTTTGCATGAAAACAAGCGTCGGAATTAACTATTAATTGCAAAAAAAAACTTAGATATTGTTTATTTATAGCACATTGAAAATGTGTGTTTTTACAACTCCACTCCTCAAACTCCACTAAATTGACAGGGCCTCTCATCAAATATTAAACCAATTTTTCAAAATTCCTTGCAAAATATACTTTTTAGTAGATACTTGTTTGGAAAATAGGCTTATCTTAAGAATATATTCGTAGGAATTCCTTCGGAAGTACAGGAGTTATTTAAGTTCAACGACTTGTGCAGGTTTTGTAAATATGAATTAGAATGATGCGAAATTTCAAAATTGTTACATATCTGCGTGAATTTTTGTATATTAGATTCTCAAAAATACGAAGCTTCGAAATGAGCTGCAAGCAAATGTGTCGACAGATTATAATTTGGATTCGTGGCTAGATCTGTAACGCCTCATCACATCTATATATCAGCATTTTTTATAATATTGTTCTTTATGCGTGAGCTTAAAAAATAAACAAAGCAACTTTCATAAAAAAAGATAATGCACAGATTTTGAATTAAATTCATACTTTCATTTTTGTAAATGTTAAGAAATTCTTTTGGAATGCGTAAATAAATTGTCTTAATAATATAATTTCTAAAAAGATCTACCTCGCCAAAATTTTAAATTGCTACATACCTTAGGTTTTTTCACAAGTTTTCGATCCAAGAACATATCCCAACATCATAAGTCTTAATTCCAAATCAGATACTAAGAAATGCTTCCACAAGTTTGTAAAGATGGCGTCTAAATGCCTGTAATAACAACAATGGTACACAATTACATACATTTACATTATTGCAATTTCTACACATTGTTAAGAAGATAGTTGTATTTTCACACACTACAGATTTCATTCCATTTTTAAGAAAAAATTCAAATGTGTCCCATAAATTGAATATAAGAATTGAAAAATAAGAAAGTGAAACCGAGATTTTGTTCAATAAAACATGAGTAGTACAATGATATAAACACGAGCGAAATATTTAATGGTTCCCTTTAAATTTAATGGCATTTAAGTGAAGTCAACGTAACTAATTAAGGATTAATATTACTAATTTCGGCTGGAGAAAATTTGCTTACAAATTAGTTAATTATTGCTTAACTTTTGTTAACCCTCTAATGCATGAATTTTTATTTTCATGCCTAAAAAATATATATGTATCTTACATTGTGGGAAAAATACTGAAAAAATTTAACTGCAATAGAATTTAAATAATTTCAATTTTTAAAAAAATTTTCCATGTGACAAAAACCAACTACAAAATTCCAATTTTGATAATAATGACTAAAAAACTACTGAATATAGTTCAAAATAACCTTTTTTAACTATAACTAATTTTTCAAAAAAATTTATTTGTATTTAGTGTACTAATACTATTATACTTTGAATACTGCCAAAAACGTAATTTTACAACAATTAGAAACTTCACTTTTTAATTTTGAATACACTTTTACTACTTTCAACTGTGAGGGTTATTAGTAACTAAAACTTCAAAATAGAATGTAATAGATGAAAAAAAACGCAAATTTGTCGAGAGGGAGGTCTACTTTAATAGAATAAAGTGGATTATGTAACTTGTTACCGAACGGTAACAGTGTGCATTAGAGGGTTAACTGTAAATTTTTCGTAAAAAATTGTCTTATCATCACACTTTTAGAAAAATTGTCTTTTTAAAATAAATCCCCCCAAATATAATTACCATTTTGATCAATTAAATTATTTTTCCTTGAAATGAAAACAAAATACTTTTTGCTGTTCAATTCATGAGAATATTTTGCGATATAATTTTCACTACGTTATTTTAATATCCAACTTTAGGTAGACGTGTACCCAAAATTCTAAAAATTTTGCTATTACTTTTATCTTTTCCGAATTTGGCATAGAGATTTCAAATATAATGAACAATGCTTTTTGGGCATTTTTTTTATTTAAATATAATTGATTTATTTTAAACGGTGTTTTTCAACTAAAAAAAAGGGGGTTACGCTAACACTTCTAGCATAAAAAGTTTTACATTAATTTACCAAAAATTTTTTACAGATGCTATTTCAACATATATCTGTGCCATGAACCTCTAACATCTGGTGTAAATATACAAGTTTTTTTTAAATGTCCAAGTGTAAGTTAATCGAAAAAAATCTTTTTTTGTGGTTAATTTATAACATTTTTCTTAATAACTACTTTTCTTGTAAAATTTTATGTAACTTTAGAGGATCATTGCATGCAACAAGTTCAAAACAAAGAATTTAACACATAAGGCGCGTTTACGATGATGTGGAATAAGGAAAGTAGCGTGACGTTCCGTGTGACGTAGGGATCCCCTCTTTCCGGCCATGATTTTGGTTTCGGCAATTGATGGTATGAAACGGCAAGTTCCACCAGCTTGATTGGATAACCAATCGACTCCTTATTTTTCTTTGGAAAATACGGTACCGTGTGAAACTTATCGTGTAGAACTGTTACCACTCCAGGCCAGAAACATAGCCATTATATATGCAGGCCTTTTTATACAGATAATAATTTTTAAAAAAACATACAGTGCTTTACAACAGATTAGCAATTGTAGTTCCAGTATTTAATCAGTATTTTTTTTTAACTCGTTGGGGAGTGGATAGAAAATATGCCATGAGAAAACATTTCTTATTCATCTAAATAAACAAAATATAAGACAAGTGAAAACCTTAGTACTGCATTATTTCTGTAGGACAAATTAAATGACACACAATTTTAAAAATGTTTTAATTATCTAAGGAAAATGTTCATAGTCATCAAAAATGGATCGGGGGCTGGGGAGCCCAGTCGGTTAAGCACTCGCTTAGCATGCGGAAGGTCCCAGGTTCGGGTCCGGGCATCGCCAAAATAGCTGTCGACCTATAAACGGCCCGTGCAGCCAAAAATGTCCGACGAATAATACCCCGTGTAAGGGAGTGCACGTTAAATATCCTTCAAAGTCCTAACGCTGCGTACGATGTCGCCCTTAACGGTTGCGTTGGGTGCCTATTCAGGTGTTGGCTCGTCACCGGACTGTGGTTCTAAAATACGACGCCCGTCGCCAATAGCCCTCGTGCAGCTCTAGTGCGACGATAATTCAAACCAAACCAAACCAAAAATGGATCGTCGAAGAGTTAAACTGTAATTTTAACAAACATAAAATAATATTCTCTTCTTAAAAAGTTGAAAATTTCTCCAGATTTCTACAGATTCCTGTTTTCTCCAGATTTCTACAGATGATAAGAAAAAAAAAATTCCTAACATTTGTTTTCGCCATGTGTGTTAAAAAAAACTTAGTGCTAGTTAGAATGGCAACTTGGTTGAGTGAGGTATTTATTAAATAGTTGTTAAAACGCTTCAACTGCCTAAGGTTAATTGCAGTAGCAAAGATCTATTGAATAAATTCGTCCGTATTCTTTATATTATTATAAATTATATCTCGGCATGTTCTAACATCTACAGAGTGTTCAGATTCATTGTAATCTATGCGTCAAAATTGGTAGCGGGATTTTGCCGAGTCTGCAAAGGCTTGACCGCCAACGTTACAGCCCCATTAGAGAAAAAAAAATTCTTAATATGTTAAAAACCAAAAAATACATCAAAATATCTGTGAAGAAATGGAGTCAATTTAAATAGATATTTAAATCAGCTAATGCGACCAGATAATGCAACCACTTAGTTTATTTTATGCATCAAGGTGGTTAGCAATAGGCATCCACTTCATACATTAATTTATGAAAATTATAAAATTAAACAAAATTTTAAAAAAGGTTATCTTACCTAGGGAAGATGATGAGATACAAGATGTCCTTTACCTGTCTTAAATTTCAATTACATGGGATCGTTCAGGTTCTGAGCTTTTGTCTTAACCGATGAAGGGTAAACCTCAACCATTGACGAAGGTTTATAAGCGGGTATCTAATCGAGCACACAAACCGGAATATGTATATACCAACCAACCATCCAGTATTTATACAAAATATCAACTTGAATTAGTATTAGGTATTGGTCACGATTGATAAAAGGAAGTTAAACCAAATCTTGGAGTACTTTTTGATTTACTGATTTCACACTTTTGGTTTAACCCTATGTTGAACCATTATTTGGACAAACTGTTCGCAAATGGACAATTTTCGGTGGTGCTACGTTGAATTGCAATTGTTTGCAGTTCAAAAAGCTGCGGACGCTAAAGGCAGAGATAAAATTTTTTAGCCGCGATCTTTTTGCGTTTTAAGTTCAAAACGTTTGAGCTTGCAAATGTTAACGATTGAAACATTTATGTTAAACTATTCTCGAAACCTCAAACTCCACTAAATTGACACGCCTCTCATCAAATATTAAAAGTTAGTTTTTTCAAAAATCCTTACAAAACGTACTTTTAAGCATACAATTGTAAAAAAAAAAATAGCTGAAGTATATATGCGTGGTATTTCCTTCAGAAATTGCGAAGTTATTACATTCTTACAAAATATATTAAGGTACATTATGCATCCATTAACATTAAACCTAAAATTTGTCACACATTGCAGAAAGCTGTAAACTTTAAGAAACTTGTGCAGATTGCTTAAAAGTAAATTAAAATGAAGTCAAATTTCGAAATTGTTACATACCTGTGTGAATTTTTGCATTTTAGCTACTCAAGAAAATCAGAAGATTCGAAATGAGCTGCACAAAATGCGTCGACGAATACTCTAAAAATGGCTGAAATTGCAACAATGGTACACAGTTATTTATAAATATATTATTAGCGCACTTGTTTTAATTCTGATACTTAAAACAAATATTTTTAAATTCATTGTTACTTTCACTTCTTTGTTCAATTTAATTGTTCCTCTGCTTTTATATACCACCAAAAGAGGAGCGAATTTTTGTGTTTTCGTATACTTATTTTTCCTTAATTATCATTGCCCCTTAACTAAAACCATGTTTCATAAAAAGCCTGAAATGACAACTTTGTACCCTTTAAAAAACTATCGCGTCTTACCTGGCCAGTATGGCGTCAAAACTTCCAATTAAAAAATGTAATCCATTCACACGCTTGCATATTTTTAAGGGGGCGTTACTATATTACGTGACGTATTTGGGAGGGAGGTTGTCGAGACGAATATCATTAAGAGCCATTTTTTTTTAAACTAGGCCAAATTGAACGGGGGCTTGTTAGTTGATGTCTTCGTTTTTCTTGAAGCTTTCAGTGCAGCATATGCTAGTAGTACTATGATAAGTAAAATTGAATTTCAGTTTTTCTTAAATTCGACTTGTTTGACCTCAGGGCGGCGGACTCTCTAAGATTGGTACATTCGGAGCAGTCATGACTTTGGCCCATCATACCATAATACAGGATATCGATGTATATGTTTATTAATTAATCAAGCTGCTTTGATCAAAAGTTAAAAATTCAATATGAAATCTATAGGAGAAGTTATGTTATCTTTAATTATCCTTATAACATCCCTTTATACATTTATTTTACAAATATTCATCAAGCCTAGATAAGCCTTGGAATTACAAGCCATGTCATCCAAGGCTTTTTCATGGTCGTACTTAAAATATCTTTCAACTTACAAAAGCATTAAGCCCTCACGGCGATCTTGTCCCATGTTCGAAAGTAGACGATTTTTTTATGAACTTCAAAACTGAAAAATAGCTTTTACATGAAAGTTGTGTGCATGAAAGAGTCCAGATATATTTACATGCCCTGTGCAATGAAGGGTACGTCGAAACATAAAAATTGAGTTCATGCAAAAGTTTGAAGGCACAAACTTAGCATCTTTTGCATTTTAAACTTCGACTTTCCATTAGTAGATTTATTTGAATTATAAAATTTATTGGCCCCTTTCATAAAATATATGTAGCTCATGTTTATTTCAGTAACAATTTTCAAATGATTACATTGTAGATTAAGTTGTTACTTTTAGAGAGAAATGCTTAGCCAATACAGCATCGTCAATTAGCTGCAAAAACGGGGAAAATAATATATAGGAAAATAAATAATATCAGGGGAAAATTTTATATTGCTATATATTCTACTGAAAATAGTCTTTTTCTTTCAATTTATATGGTTTTCATTAATTAATTGATTACAATTACTGTTATTAAATTGTTTTAAAAATAAAATTACTTTTTTTAGATTTTTTTGTTTTAAAATTAAGATTTATAAACCAATGTCCTCTTTCACCCTCCCCCCTCCCCCTCCTCACAATTGTACTTGCGAAATGCCCCTGGTTATGAATATCTTTAAATTTCTAAGAATGTCATTTGTTTAATAGCTACATATAATAATAAATAGTTCAGTAAATAATCTTTATTTAATTTGCGAAAGTGCATTTAATTAATATCTTTTTTAAGATTTTTTTTATGTTTGCGACACGTCACACGCTATACTATCACATTTTTTTTAATAAAAAAAATATAAGGCAAATTATACAAGAAAGTGTCCAGTTTTATTATGCAATTTAATCAAACCTTGCATTGTACAGCCAAAGAATTACAATAACATACCAAACAAAATATGAGTCAATCACTTTGTTGTAATAATTCATTCGTTTACCATTAAATTGATCATTATGGAACATAACAGCAGTAATATAAAGGCAGAGGCTATGCGCACGTCCACCGTATACGCCTTACGTATACGTCCAAGCAACTGCGCATGCTTGAGACGGAGCTTACTAGATCCGTGTATGCATGCGCGTACGGGTAATACAGCGGGCGGAGCTTACCGGAATCGTGAATGCTTTGCGTGCACGTCCATTTTCCCGTGTATGCATTGTGTGTTCGTCCATTTCCCGTGTATGCATTGTGTGTAAGTCCATTTCCCGTGTATGCATTGCGTGCATGGGCGTAGGATGCATCTCCGAATAGCCGTTTTTATTTAACATTATACTGATAAAGAGATTAGAATATTTATTTAAATATTTGAAAATTCAAATAAATATTCTAATCTCTTTATCAGTATCATGTTAAATAAAAACGGCTATTCGGCTAAAAGAAATTATTGAAAGAATGTTTTCAAATATTCTTTCAATAATTTCTTTTAATACAAAACGAGTCATTTTAAAATGCACCGTAATTATTTATTTGATATTTTATTTGATCATTTGAAGGGTGAAGGGCCTTGCAATTATGACGTAGGACGTGTCTTTTTTTTTTCGTGCACCTTCTATTATCCGTGCGCACTAGATTTAAAAAACTGAATGAAATGGGCATCTTCATACTCTTTTATCCATGATGAAAGCTCTGACAACAATTATCTTTCCCCGCTTATCCCACCATACGCATGCGCAGTTATTTGGACGTATACGTTATGCGTATACGGTGGACGTTCGCGTAGCCGCTTCGAAAACGGCATTAATAGACAACACGATAAAAGAAAATTATTTTTCTGCATATAAGATTACATTACTCTGACAGAAAGAAGCACCAAAAAAAAAAGCCCCGCATTTTCAGAGATGGTAATCTAATCCGCTATTAATGTTATGATTTAGAGCAGTGGTTCCCAACCTGGGGGCGATCGCCCCCAAGTGGGCGATTTGTGTTATCAAGGGGGTAATAAATAGTTTGGGGGCGATAGGGGGGCGATGAGTATTCAAAGGGAGTAAATTAAAATATACTGTATTATAGTACAGTAAAACCATTTTAATTTTTTGATCAACGCCAAGTTTCAAATTGACATTCTTACAAGATTTGACCAAGTTAGAAATTCCTGATTCTATTGTCGTTCCATTCCCTTTTGAATCTGTGGGTTGTGGATAACCTTAAAAACTCTTTGCAGACGGAGTTTGTAGATCTGAAGTATGACAGTCAGGCGAAACTCATTTCAAGCAGAGATGTCATGAGTTAGCCTGCGTGAAACTTATTTACACTGATCCCCTTAACTGTGGTAAAACTACTTCTCATCTAGATCCGCCAATATATTTAGTTAAAAAAAAAAGGGTTAGTTCTGTTATTCAGCTCCTCACCAAACATAGGAATCAATTGGATATTTGCCTCAAAGACTTGCATATGAGCTTGAAAAAATAATTGATATAAAAAAGTGAAAAAAAATGAATAAAAAAGTTTTCAATTTAGTTTTTATTGTCAACTCTCTTAAATTTTCCAGAATTGAGTTAAAAGATCTTAGTTAATTATTTTACTTTCATCCTTCGAAAAAAATCTAAATAAAAATAGAAGAAAAAATTACTTTTTTTTTTCAATTTTATTTAAGAGTAACCGGATAAAGCTGCTTTGGTTGTTATGGTAGTGAGTGTTTGAAATTATAAAATTGCTTTATTAGTTTAGTTACACTTTTAACTCAAATTATAATTGGACAAATTATAAAAATTAAAGGGGGGCGATATGTGTTAGTCAACTTAAAGAAGGGGGCGATGTTATAGAAAAGGTTGGGAACCACTGATTTAGAGTATGATACAGCACTTTTAATTAAAATAAAAAGTACACTGATTCATATCTCAAGCTGATCAAATTTAAACAAAATTACATTTGTAATTGCAATAACAATAATATTAATATACACCTTGGACGACCACGTTTGCGGTGACGTCACAGATACGTCAAACGTTGTTGTTTACACAAAAAACAAACTTCTCAGCTGCTCTTCGTCTGAACTTGAAGGTGCTATGGTGCTGTTACAGATACGTAGAACACTGTATTCTACTCCGCAAACAAACCCCGCTATAACCCGTTGGAATCATCTACAACGTTTTCGAGGACGTTCGCTTGAAAGTTGCAGTTTTGTTATTGACGCTATCCGCAAAGTATGAAGCGCGTACTTTCCAATATTCATGAAACAAAGTTTTAAAAAAAACAGCGAAATTGATCACGGAGGTTCTGTGGCTACGAAGAAGAGTTTTCAAAACCAACATTTTCACTTTGTCCTCAAATTAATAAAGCAGGCACGGGTATAAAGAGATAACTTTTTTAATATCATTCAGTAGTCTTTCATTACAATTTTTTCTTATTAATCATTTGCTAGGAATTTCAGGTATTTCTGTGTTACTATTAATTGCTCAACAAAGGAATAGTGTATGTCAGCAGTGTTCCCCAAAACTACCAGCATTGAATTCCTGGTGAAAAACTAAATCTCCCAATCGGAAAGCACAAGGCTCGGCCTCTCGTATAGACCTCGCATGCTCACAGTTTCTCGCTCTGATGACGCCGCCATAAAACTTTCTTGGGTCTTCCTGGAGAATGCAGCCTTACGGTTGTCCATCGCCAGTGGCACCCCGCCTGAGAACCACATACAAGCCATCAGAAACGAAAAAAAGTTTAATATGGAAGTGGTATAATAAATTTTGTAGATTCCATAATTTAAAATCTAGTTTAACTACTGATTGCTTAGCAAAAGAATAGTGTATGTCAGCAGAGTTCCCAAAACTACCAGCATTGAATTCCTGGTAAAGAACAAAATCCCACAGCCGGAAAGCACAAGGCTCGGCCTTTCGTACAGACCTCGCCCGAGCAAAGATTCTTGCTCTGATGACGACAGCAGCAAACATAGTTGTGTCTTCCTGGAGAATGCAGCCTTGAAGTTGTCCATCGCCAAAGGCACCCCGCCAGCGAACCACATACAAGCCATCAGAAACGAAAGCGAGTTCAATATAGAAGTCGTATGATAAATTATGTAGATTCCTTGCATATTAAGAAAAGTCCCAGTTACAATCAGTCCAAGTACGGCACTGCAACAACTGAAGTGAGCCGCGAAAATCAGTAGAGATGGAACCGAGAATATGGTCTGAAAGCTAAGTATACAGCTCTCTATTTCAATGAATCGTTTCAAAATTTCTTTTTGAATTGTAGTAGTGAATTTCGGATAAGAAAGAACATTAATTTTTTCTGTAAGTTTGTTCAGAACTCGGCAGCAACAAACGCAGATCACTATATGCAACAATCCAATTATATTAGCTAAAACAGGGAAAAAGAAACCTTCTATAGCTAAAAGGGTGTACCTTACGATTATTTTTGTGGTTAAATGTTGTATTGTAATGCCATATATTTCCACACGACGATCAACAATAAGATAGCATTCACTGATAATAAAATATATAGGTTGGATTATACATAATAAAAGAAAAGTATTTAAGGTTTTATTATTTATAGAGATTTTTATTTTTGCCAGATTGCACAACAAAAGCGATTTGGGTGTCTTACTGTACCTGATTGAATACCAAGCCATGCAACTGAAAGTTGTGGAAGGTAAAAACGCCAATGCCAGCTTTAAATTTTTCGTTCGGCCCTTCGTAACAGAAATTAAATAATATAAAGTGTTTGTTGCAAGCATGAACATAAGTGCATAGAAAATAAAAATCTTAAATTTTTTAAAGCGAGTAAATTTGGAACCTGGAATAATTTCCAGCCAAATAAGAAGTTTGTACAGATAATTAGTTTTGATCATTTTATGAGTTATAAATTTAAATGGATTTGTAAACATGCAAGTTTTGTCCATAATTTTGCTTAGTAGTTCCCAAATGTCATTTCGTATTTAAAGTTATTATTCCAAAAATTTATCGACTGAAAAATAAACAACAAAAAACTCAAAAAAATGGCTTTTTCAAGAACACAGAGGAAGCTTACATCTGCTGAGCTGAGTCGCTTATAAAGTCTTTTCATAACCTAGTTGAATTTGTGTAATATAATCTATCAAATCAATCGATTTATTCAATTCAGTTCCAGTCGCAATTTTACCAAGTGCCTTTTGAATAAATAATAGTGTATCTCGGTTGCATCGCTGGCTTTGAAATTAAATTGCATTTTATATTCTACAATGCTTGGTGTGTTTTAATTTGCAAATTTGTTTTGAATAACAAGTATCAATCATTCTTCGTATTACAAATAGTTTTGTATTTAAACATTGGAGTCTCTATTTTGTTTTTTTTTCTCTAAATAATTTCCCAGACTTTGCCAATATTAACATATTTATCGATTTAAAATTATTATGCTTTTCACTTAAACCTTGTCTGGGTCCTCAAAGATTCATTAAAATGCACTAAACAAAATGTGAATAAATATTTTATTTTAATCATTTATTCTATTACTTATAAATTAATCAGCATACAGCACAAAAAACTGTTATGTCGAAAAAAGTTAATGGAGAACTTGATAAAAGAAAATTATTTTTAAAGCACAAAAGCTACCTTTTTCTCAATGAAAGAATATCTCTAAAATGCCCTCCGTTTTTTCAGTAGGGGAGGGTGGGAGCTATTGGAACATTTTTTTTTTCAACCTCTATATTTCAGCAAAAATACAAGAATTTTAATTTCTTTTTTACAAGCTCATAAAAAGAACTTTCATTTACTTAAAAAGTCATTTGACAGATGTTAAAACAGAACCATATTTTGGTTGCTGAGCATTTTAAACAAATATATAAATGTCCCATTAGCCCCCTGGGTCTAGTGGGACATGCTAAATGTCGCTTTAATTAAATATTCAAAAAAGGTAAAAGGAATCAGAAAATGACCAGAAAATAAAATTGTAAGCAAATACCATTTACATAAAGTATACATAACAAAATTTTATTATTTAAACAATTATTTCCCATGGAAAGGTAAAATATCAAAGTTAAAACTTAAAATCGGAGATGGTCTCATAATTTTTGTTGAATCATTGGAAAGGATAGTTTTATAAATAAATGTTTTGTTTTATAACTAAATCTTCTTAAATTAATTCCAAACTTGTCCTCTTTCTTAGGGTACGTGGATTTAAAAAGGCCGTCTTTATCTTCAAATTGCTTACCCGTAGTTCATCAGCGCCTTCTATTTTAGAAATCAATTCTACGAATAAAGAATAGCTTGCTTTCTAGAAAATTTTACCAAAAACAAGTTATTTATCTTTATCAAGCTCTGCTCAGATGTAATTAATGAAATTGCAAGTGGGAAAATGTCACCAATAAAGTTATTTCACTTATTATAAGACGAAAAAAGTTCGGAAAGTTTAAAATTAAAGCTAAAAACAGTTTTTGGCAACTTGACTGAATAAATATTGGAGATTGATATAGATTCTTCAAGAGAAAGAATACAAAGCTTGGTTTATTCGTGTCAAATTTGACCCCACAGTTTCTGTCCCATTAGACCTCACGGTGTTGTTTTTTATAAATGATCCAACACTGTAACAAGTGTATTTCGCCACATTATTTGCCATATAATATCTTAATCTATGATACGTTATATACCTAAAATTATAGTTTAATTCATATAAAGTTTTTATTTAATACTTCAAAAGTGAAAAAAGATACACTTTTAACTAACTTTGGATTCTCCAAAACAACAATTCTTCTCTCCACTTCAACACATGTTTTAAATGGCCAAAATTTGGTTGTTAAAAGGTGAAGTGTAACTGTTACTATGCTGTAGTGTAGAAATATTTGTAAAAAAAGTATATTTTCCCCTGATTTAGGTCCCTTGTCCCATTAGCCCTGCTTCCCAAAAGCCCCCACTCTCCCCCAATGACAAACTAATTCCATATTGCTATTATAATGCAGACTAAACACAGCAATTTTTAATGCGACTGTAACTTGAACGCTTCATTTAAATTGAATTAGTGTACCTCCAAAAAGTTAGTTGCTTTTAGAAAATAAAATATAAATGATCCCCCATTATTGATCCAGTGTTATAGTAAAGTTAAATACATATCTTAAATCCTTACAAAATTATTCTTGATGTAATGATATTTATTTATTTTTATCATGAATATTTTAACTTGGTTTCTTACATGGATACCTTCAATCCAATGAGTTTATTTTATTTGAACTTTTTTGCCCATATATTAGTTATGCTTTTTTTTTAAAAGTCAAAGCAATCAAGTTGCAGATTATTTTAAAATTGTTGTATGGAGTCTGAATTATAATGAAAATTTTGAATAAGTTTTTCATCACTGAAAACTCATGGCGCTTTCTGGGATATTTTATTCTTTAGAAAAAGGTAACCTTTTATGCTTTAAAAACCATTTTCTATTATCAAGTTCTTTATAAACTTTGTTTGATACTACTGTTTTTGTGTTCTATGCTGATTGATCTAAAAGTAATAGAATAAATGATTATCATAAAATATTGATCATCATTTTATTCAGAGCATTTTAGTCAATCTTTGAGACCCGATGGAAGGTTTGATTGATCAGCATAATAATTATAAATCAATAAATGTGTTAATATTGGCTAAGTTCGGGTTATTACTTGGAAATAAAAACCAAAATACAACATTTCCAATCTTTTAATATAAAAGAACTATTCGGAATACAAAGTATGATTGATGCTTGTTATTCAAAGCAACTTTGTAAATTAAAACACATCAAACATTGTAGGATATAAAACGCAATTTAATTTTAAAGCCATGAGACCTCAAGATTTATTCAATAGGTACTCGATAAAATTGCTTGTGGAACTTAATTGAACAAATCGATTGATTTGATGGGTTATATTACAAAAATTGAAATAGGTTATGCTGTATCTTCATAAGTGACTCAGCTTAGCAGCTGTAAGTTCCTCCTGTGTTCTTGAAAAAGCAATTTTTGAAAATTTTGTTGATAGCTTTCATCATCATCATCATCATCATCATCAATAGCTCGACAGTCCTGGATGGACCAGGGAGATTTGCCCAGTCTCTCCTGCGTGCAACAGCTTTCCAGTTTCTGACCTTTATCGAAACAAAGTCCTTTTGGAGGGTGTCCACCCACCTCAGTCTGGATCTGACTCTTTTTCTCGTTCCATTTGGTTTAGCCAAGATAATTTTTATGTTGTTCTGTCATCATTAATTCTTATGATGCGTCCAGCCCATTTCATGCGCTGAATCCTATGAAACTTCAGGTTGTCCGGCTCTCTGAATAGTCTATAAAGATCAGAGTTAGTTCTTATTCTCCAAACTCCATTGTCACAAACACCACAAAAAATTATCGCAGAATCTTCCTCTCAAAGGTAGCGAGGGTCATCTTATCAGCCTAGGACCGGGTCCATGTTTCAGACGCGTAGGTGAGGATTGACCTGATTAAGCTTTAACATATTACCAATTTTATATCTCTTTTAATGTTGTCAAATTTGAGAAATTTTCTAAAAGCTATAGAAGCACCTGTTGGCTGCAGTTACTCTCTTTCTGACCTCTGGAGCTTTCAGTCTATATATTTTTGGAAATGTAGTTTTGAATATGATATGACATTTAGATTCTACTAAGGCACTTGAAAAAATAACGAACAAAACTTTTTAAAATTGTAACTCATAAAATGACCAAAACTAATTATCTCTACAAAGTTCTTATTTGGTTGGATATTATTCCAGGATCAAAATACACTCGTTTTAAAAAAATAAAAAAAAATATTTTCTATGCAATTATTTTTGTGCTTGCAACAGACACTTTATATACTTTAATTTATTACATGATGGTTGAACGGGAAAATGTAAAACTAAAATTGGCCTTCTTACCTTCCACAATTTTTAGTTGTTTGGCATGGTATTCAATCGCACGCAGTAAGACGTCTTTGTCGCATTTATTGTGCAATCTTCCTAAACTAAGAACTTCTATAAATAACAAGACTTTAAATACTTTCCTTTTATTATGTATAATACAACCTTTATCTCCTATTATCAGTGAAAGCTTAATAATGGCCGATCGTCGTCTGGAAATATATGGTATTACAATACAACATTTAACAGTAAAAATAATCGTCCAGTACACCAGAATAGCTATCTACACGTTCTTCTTCCCAGTGTTAGCCAATATAATTGTATTGTTGCACGTAGTTATCTGCATTTCTTGCTGCCGAGTTCTGAGAAAACTTACAGAAAAAATTAACGTTTTTTCATCTCCGAAATTCACGACTACAATTCAAAAAGATTTTCTGAGGCGATTCCTTGATATAGAGAGCTGTATAATTAGCTGTCAGACCATATTCTCGATTCCGGCTTTACTGGCGTTCATGGCTCACTTCAGTTGCTGCAGTGCCGTTCTTGGACTGGTCGTCACTGGAACTTTTCTCAATATGCCCGGAATTTACATACTTTATCATACGACTTCTATATTGAACTCTCTTTCTTGTTTGATGGCTTGTATGTGGTTTGCTGGTGAGGTTCCAATGGCGATGGACAACTTCAGGGCGGCATTTTCCAGGAAGACTCAACAAAGTTTGGTGATGGCGTCACCAGTGCAAGAATCTGTACTCGGACGAGGTCTGTACGAAAGGCCGAGCCTTGTGCTTTCCGGTTGCGGGATTCTGTTCTTTACCAGAAATTCAATGCTGGTAGTGCTGGGAACTCTGCTGACATACACTATTCTATTGTTAAGCAATCAATAGTAAAACATAAATACTAAATACCTGAATCTACATTATTGATAATACGCCTTCTGCATTAAATTAATTTCAATTTTTTGTGTGCCTTATGTAAAGAACAACTTTAAGGCTTCATTTTCCAGGAGGACTAGAGGAGTTGAATTGGTTTGATCGTGGCATTTAGCAGAACGAAAATCTGGATTTCGGGAAAAGATTGTACGACCGATCGTATCCTGTGCTTTCCGGTTGTGGGATTTTGTACATTAACAGAAGTTAATTTCACTGCTGGTAGTTTTAGATAATCTGCTGACCTACACCATTCTTTTGCTAAGCAATCAATAATGAAGCAGGAACACAAAATACGGGAATCTACATAACCTATTATAGCACTTTGCGTATTAAACCAATTTTCGATTTTGATAGCTTGCATGTTGTTCCCTGGTTGGGTTCTGTCTACTGTTGGAATTCTCTAGCAGCTATCGATGGACAACTTCAAGGCGACATTATCTACGAAGACTCAACAAAGTTTGATGGTGGCGTCATCAGGGCGAGAATCTGTGTTCGGTCGAGGCTCTACACCAAAACACACCTTAAGTTTGCAGCATTCAAATGTTCTGGGTGGAGGAAACGGCGTAAACAACGCTGCTGGCGCCGAAGTTTTGGCTGCTGTGATTGGTTGCTCCTTTGCGATACGGTCACTCTGGTATTCATGCGCCCTGTTACGTCAAAATCGACGAAAAAAAATAATATTTCATTCTAACTGAAGCAAAAACTAATAAAAATAATTTAAAAAAAAAAGCCTTGAAATAACGAATAAATTGGTTTACAGAATGTGAAATACCTTTTTTGTTTGATTCTCGCACTCAAAAATGAGAACTATTTTCCCTTTTTCTCGTAGAACATTTCTATACTGCAAACTTAATATGAGTTTTACTATAAACGAAAAGCCGAGCCTTGTGCTTTCTTGCTGTGGGATTTTTTTACCCATACATCTAATGCTGATATTTTTAGGGACTCTGATGACATACACTATTATTTTGCTGAGCAAACAATAGTAACAGCCAATAATGCTAGCAAATGATTAATAAGAAAAAGATGTTATGAATGACTACTAAATGATATTGAAAAAGTTAAGTTTTCAATCCTGTGCATGGTTTCTTAAATTAATGAAAGTGACAAATTGAAAATGTTGGTTTATAACTATTCTACATAGATATAGCCACATAACCTCCGTGATATATTTCGCTGCTTTTTTTTTTCTTGCACTTTGTTTTGTGAATATTTTAGAGCATGCATTTCGTACTGCAGGAATCGAGTCATTATGAAAAATACAACTTTTAGGCGAACATTCTCGAAAAGGGAGCGATCGATCATTCGAATGGTTTGCAGCGAGGTTTGTTTGTCGAGTACACTCTCAAAACAAAAGAGTGAAATCCACTCCAGTTGGAGAAGTTCATTTTCGACACTGGAAAGGTGTGAATATTAATTCAGACAGAGTTAAAATCACTCGTTTGGAGTGATCCTGTCGGAGGTTTAACACACAAAGGATCCACTCCTTTCGGAGAAGTGCATTTTCCAGACTGGAGGAGGGAAAATTAATCAAACTGGGTTAAAATCGCTTGTTCGTTTTAAGATTGTAGAATCACAGAGAGCATAGTTAATATATTAGAGTGGAGGATCACGTGACCTCCAATGCTGACGACGACGGGACGAGAATGGAGGTAGCCATACTGTCCAGAGGAGCCCCAATGGGGCCAGTTTTGCTATCTCTTTAAGGAGAAAAATTGCTACGAAAAAAATAAAATCTAATTCTAAAATTACCGAAAAATACCATAAAAACAATAACTGCATGTTGGAATATTTTTAAAGGCTTTTGAAAAACTTGAAAAGCTTTTCTAGCATTTTTAAATTTTGAGTAATTTAAGAATTAAATTTTATTTTTTCAGAGTATTCTTTTTCTTACTGTGATGGCAATGGTGGTAACTTTCCGCTCTTGCCGCCATATTAAAAAAAGAATACTGCGAAAAAATAAAATTTAATTAATATTTAAATTACAAAAAAAATATAAAAATAGTTAAAAACCGTTTCAAGTTCTTTTAAAGTCACTAAAAATATTCCAAAATGCAGCTGGTATTTTTAAAGTATTTCTTTTATATCGTTAGCATTAGAGGTCACGTGATCCTCCAATCTAATACTTTAACTGTGATATGGGTAAAATACATTGTTATACGTATGTGTAACAGCACAGAAGCACCTTCAAGTTGAGATGAATAAACTGCTTTGAGTTTTGTTTGTTGTGTCATAGGGAACGTTCGACGTAGCTGTGAAGTCACTGTAGACGTCATCATTCCAGATTTCTATTAATATCGTTATTACTGCAATTACAAAAATAATTTAGTCAAAATTTGATATGCACGAAATATGAAGCCTTGTTCTCTTTACTGTACCCTAACAATAAATATTCAGCGCAGATATTCAGATGTGTATAAATTGACCCTTTTCAAGCTGCCACGTTATGACATTTTTAATAAATTGTAACAATACTTCTGAATGTCATTCTAATAAATGTTTGTCTAATAAATGTTTCTAATAAATGTCCTAATAAATGTATCTAATAAATGTTTCTAATAAATGCCATCCCTAACAGCCATGTGACAAGTATGCGACGAAAAGCGATATCACATACAAGTCACTAAGATCGCTGCGATGTCACATTTAAAGTCACTTTTTTGTCACATAGAAGTTGAATGTCCGCTTTTGTTACGTATCTGCTACGTAACATGGATATCGCTGATATCGCAGCAATGTCGCATTTTGACTTGATTGTGACATAACCGACTTCTGCGACCGGTATGTGATATAGTGATGAACATAATATTACAGCAATATTGCATTTTGACTTGTATGCGACATAACCGACTTCTGCGACCAGTATGTGATTTAGCGATGAACATAATATTGCAGCAATGTCGCATTATGACTTACATGTGACAAAACCGACTTCTGCGACCAGTATGTGATTTAGTGATGAATATAATATTACAGCAATGTCACTTTTTGACTTGTATGTGACATAACTGACTTCAGCGATCAGTATGTGATTTAGTGATGAACATAATATTGCAGCAATGTCGCATTGCGACTTATACGTAACCTAGATGACTTTCGCGACGAACTTGATAGCACAGCAATGTCGCATTGTAACTTGTATGTGACTTAAGTGATTTTCGCGACGAGTATATGATTTAGTGTAGAACATGTCACAGCAATGTCACATGGGACTTAATGGGATATAAAACAAATTTCTCACGAGAGCGACACAGAATAACTCTGACATGATAAAAAGTAGCTTATAAGCATCTTCTTTGAAAACAATGCTACAACTTAGAAATTGATAGTACTCTATATCAAAAATAGAGGCATGAGGAAGTTTTCTTTTCGTTATAAGATTAGATTACCTTTAGACATTCGATTAGAACCTATCGTAGCCTATCGCCATCTTGGTTCTTTTCGATGGAAGGGAAGCCCGAAGTTAGATGAGTATCACTGCGCGAATAGCTGCCCCTTTACCTTCAACAAGAAAGTAGTTCTTTTAGTTCCTTCGTTATTTGAAGCTTAAAAAACGAATATGTAGCAAAATAAGATACAGATTAGAAACAACTTTGTTTAATAAAACTGCTGCTTTTTCTATTCCCTTCCTTCATTTTAATAAAAAGTTTTTGATTTGAAAACTGTGTTGCTTGCTGCTCTGCTGCATCGCACGTGATCACAGGCTTGTCACATTGGGACTAGGGAATTTTGTCACAAGATCATATTGCAGCCATGTTGGAATAGGACAAAAATAGGATATCACATACAAGTCACAACACAATGCCATTGCGATATCACATTGTGATATCACTGGAATATCACATAAAGTCACATTATGATGGGGATTAAAGCGACATCGCTGTGTTATCACATACATGTCACAATGTTACGTCACTACAATAGCAAATCGCGACATCTGTGGGATATCCCCATTGTGACTGGGATTTGGATGACATCACTGCGATATCACATGCAAGTCACAATATGATGTCACTGTAAGATCGCAAGGTGACATTCTTTTGATATCGCATACAGGTCACATTGTGACGGGGATTAAAGTGACATCGCTGTGTTATCACATACACATCACAATGTAATGTCACTACAAGAGCAAATCGCGACATCTGTGGGATATCCCCATTGTGACTGGGATTTAGATGACATCACTGCGATATCACATACAAGTCACAATATGATGTCACTGCAAGATCGCATGGTGACACCCCTTTGATATCGCATACCAGTCACATTGTGACTGCGACTTACACGATATCACTGTGATGTCATATACTTGTCACATCGCGACTGTGACCTAGAGTGACATAAAATTACGTTGCAGCGACGTAACTGTGACAAACCTGGCTGTTAGGGATTATATGTTTTCTTTTGAATATCATTCTAATAAATATTCTCGAACATTCTCTTTTTCGAAAAAGGCATAGCCCATTCGAATGGTTTGCAACGTGGTTTGCTTGTGGGGTAGAATCAGAGAGATCATAGTTAAAGCATTAGAGTGGATGATCACGTGACCTCCAATGCTAACAACGGGATGAGAATGGAGGCCGCCATATTGCTCTATCTTTTGCGACATGTCCCTAAGAATACTAAAAAATAAGAAAACGTCAATTAAAAAAAATGTGAGACCATGTGACTAATTTATCAAATTGTGCACCTTAGATCAAAAGTCTCAGTAAATTCGATACTTGTTTTGTATAATTGCGACAAAACATGCATCATGCAACTCACGTTAATAAAAAAATTGCGGAAAAACAATAAATATACTAGCTATACTGTTTATCTCAAGTATATAGATACAAAAAAAAAACTCGAATCATGCTACAAGATGGATTTCCATTAAAACGATTTAATGAAAAAAAGTTAAAAATTGAGTTTTTTACTGGATTTTTAAGCTTTTCATACTGTGACTGTGCTGGTCACGTAAGCTGGAATGGGCACAGCAGGCCTTTGCCCTCTAACAGGCTGTTGCGCCGAGGAGTTTTCAGACACTGAAAATTATTCATCTTAAAATGAAACTTCATGTTTAAAGGGATTCAGTACCCCAAAATCGGTGAAAAAATCAAAACAAAACTTATTGGCTTAAAATACTATTACAACTTTTATTAATAATGTCACAAAGTATCAAGGCGATTGGAAAAATATTTTTGACATTAAAAACCATTTTAATGTCATGGCTTCGTAAGGAAATACGTTAACAACAAAAACTTTAAACGCGTTTTTCTCAGAACTTGATTTTTTGAACTTCGATGTACCTTTTCTCAAAAACTATGCTATGTTTTTCTCGTAAACTTTTTTATATGATGTAATACAAAGTATGGATTAATCTGAGGTTATAAATTTTAATAAGACTGAAGTGAAAAAAAAATTATGGTGCAACAAAGTTAAAATTTTCATGATTTTTTGGGTACTTTATAACTTATTTTATTTTTAAAAAAATTCTAACAATTATTTAAAAAAAAAACTTTTAACTTCGGATTAATATATAAGGTTGGTATAACACACACAGGAAATTTTTAGATGATCTGATCAGTAGTTATTGTGAAAAGGTACATAGCATCTGGCCAATTTAACATTACCGATATACAACATACCGAACCCCCTTAAGCAGTTTGGTTTGCGATATTTTTGTTACACTTTTTTGTTTTATCAACTTTGAAGCCACGTGGGGTGAACCGCCAAGGACAAGTAGAAATGGAAAAAAAAAGCGGAAGCTTTCACTTTACCGCTACATTCATTCTTTTTCGTTGAAACACTTGTTGCTTCGAATTTTGATTCGCAGGACCCTGTTGCGTATTGATACGAGCTAATATCAGTTCTCCTCTTACATAGAAAAACAGACACTGAAAGGGCACACATAGAAAAACAGGTATGAGTTATTTGTTATTAAACGGGATTTTGAAGCATATTTATCGTGCACTCCCTCTATACGAGGTATTATTCGTCGAATAGTTTTGGTCAAACAACAGACCGTCTTTTTTTTTTCCTGTACCTGGGCCCTTTTGCATAAAGGCAAGCGCCTTATCGACTGGGCATGCTTTAGGAAGAAATTATCCCGACGCAGATTTTTTTAACCCTTTCAGTCCCAAAAGTTTACTACACTACAGAAACAGCCGATACTCATAAAATAAGCTTATTTTAGGTCAAAAATAAGATTTTCATAAGAAAAAATTTCATTTTAGTTTTTTTTATATGGTTTTTGAATTAATGCCAAAATTTTTTAACTGCGGAAAACAACAAAATCACAATATATATATATTACCTAAAAACACTTTGAGTGATATATTTTAAGGTATCTGACAACATTATTAAAAAAAATTTAATAATTATTTTAACCGAAATAGTTTAAATTTTGTTTTAAATATGAGGAACTGAAGTGAACTTTTCAAAAATCAGGTGAAACGCTTGTCAGCTATTTTCTCAATAAAAAAATAGTAGTTCTGATTTCTATTGAGATTAATGTAAAATATTGTCTAATAGAACAGAGTATGAAGAATCGAATTATGTGTAATTGGATGTCATAACGGGACATAAACATTTAAAAAAAATATATTTAAAGTGATGATGCCAAATGGCATCACTGGGACTGAAAGGGTTAAAAAAGAAATCAGATTTATTTGAAAGTTCTGTATTTTAAATGCGGCAATATTTATAAAAACAAGTATTTATGCAACAGCAAGCAATTTCTTGCTTTGATAATACGACACGCTTTAAAAAATGTTCTAGAAATTATTCTGAAAATTCTAAAAGATATTTAAGCATTAAGTTTAAGTAAGTAAATAAAGAAGTTATTGCTGTTTCATAGAGTTCGTTAAAACATTTAAATCCAATTAGAGAGTGACATTTAGATTTGAATTGAATTACCGTATAACACTGAGGGAAAAACACTTTGACCTTAACTAATCAATTAACTATTTTAAAAAAATCAAAAATATCGAGATTAACTTTAGTAAATAGTTAAAATGCTAGACATTTGACTGCGATGTCTGTAAATAAAAGTATCGCCCATATTGCGATACTGCTGACTAATATTCTAAATTAGAAATTGTCACAAGAGTTTAGTAGCTCAACTTATTATACAAATTCAAATTGTGTGAGTTTCTCTGCAGTTTGTAGTTTAAACCTATAACTACTATTATTTCCATTTTTAAAATGAATAAGTATTCAACAAAACAAATTGAAATTAAAGCAAGATTTAAAATAATTTTTTTTTATTAAATTCAAATAATTTCATAGAATAAAGTTTGCGATAGAAGTAAACATTACAAAGCAAGTGCCGAGTGCTTGTGAATAATCACATTCGGTAAATTACCCCATAAATCACAAATTCGCTTAAGCAAATGAAAGAATGGATAATTTACAAAGTACCAGTATTAAACTAGTAGAAGTTTTTCTATTGCACATGTTTGAACAACATGCTACAGAGCAGTGTTGGGCACACATGCAATTGAAAGTAAGTCTAATTCTACAGATTGTATTTTTAAACTAAATGTGTTATACACAAACCTATTAATAAAAACTTATCGTCGTTTAATTTCTGTAATTTCAAAGCTATTAACTTTAATACCAGCAGCTTATTTTTGTTCTATACACTTTGAGTGTTTGCCTATTAAATTACTTAAAATGTAGCGGATAAACATTCTTTTAAACCTTATCTAATGTATTTTAATTAAATTTGATATTAATAGTCTTAAGATTAGTGCAAGAATACTTTATTTCTTAACATAATGTTTTAACTTATGAATTAGTAAGAAAAGTTTAGCTTGTTTAAGCCTTTAACCCTCTTATGCATACTGTTACCGTTTGGTAACAAGTTACATAATCCACTTTATTCTATAAAAGTAGACCCCCCTCTCGAAAAATTTGTGTTTTTTTCATCTATTACATTCCATTTTGAAGTTTTAGTTAATAATAACCCTCATAAATGACAGTAGTAAAAGTGTATTCAAAATTAAAAAGTGAAGTTTCTAACTGTTGTGAATTCACGTGTTTTGGCAGTATTCAAAGTAATAATATTAGTACTAAATTCAAATAAATTACTTTGAAAAAAATATAAAAGTTCAAGAGGGTTATTCTAAACTATATTTAGAGGTTTTCTAATAATTCTTTTCAAATTTGGTAGTTTGTAGTTGGTTTTTTAGTTTTACATGTTTTTACGTTTGGTAACATCATGCATTAAGCACAACTTTTGTTTGCTTATGTGTGTGTATCTCTGTAAAGGATTCACAAGAATTCAGTGCTTAAAATGTTAGGTACCACTTTGTTTTAAGAGTAAAAATAACTGTTTTATGTCGTATCATTCTGCAATTTTAAAAAATTATGTTTAAAAATGATTTTTGTATATTTTTGTTCATAAATCCCTTCTATTTGCACTAAACCTGCTATTACCTACTATTTGTGTGTAAATTTTGTTTCAAAAGTATTCTTAAATATTTTTGTAACTAATTTGTCTTGTTTAACAGAATATAATTGTACTAAATATTAATACTCTTTTTTGTTTTTTTATACACGTTTTCATTCAAGATTTTATACCTAAAACTATGTGTTTGTGTGCCTCTGCGACCTTCTTATATAATAATAAAATTATCAATAAGCTTATTTTAAACTATAATTTATTAGAAATATAAAAAAAAGTTCATTAGCTTAAGTAAAAAAGGTAATAATTTGAATAAAAATAAATATTAGTACCCCGAACTTTAAGCATCTTTTCAGTGCTTAAGGGGTCATAGGAGTCTTAAAAATGTGCAAAGAAGGGACTACAAAGTATTGTTTAATCTTTCGTGTAATTTTTTAACTACTCAATATATAAGTATAATTTTTTTATATGTGATTCTATAAGATTTATTTAATATAAAACAAATTTTAATATTCATGAAACTTAATCCAAAACTAAAATAAATGATATTAAACATAAAACTATTTGAACACATTGGGACTAGGCTTGCGCAGCAAATTTTGAGGTCAAAATTGAAAAAATGACCAAGAAAATTACTTTATATTGTTACACTACTTTATTTGTACAAATATGTACAAACAAAGACTTATACCTAAATTCTCATCTAAATTTTAATTAGAAATTATTTTTTTAAAAAAATTTAAAATCAAAATTTAAATTTTTTTATTATTTTTTTAGAAAAAAGTTCTTAAAATAATTTCAACTTCTTAAAATAATGTCAACTTCTTATCTCTATGGGTGTCAAGCCTTTTTCCCGCGCTAGCTTCAGAGCCAGTTTTTCCCGTTAAAGAAAAAGAGACTTTAGAAAATAAATCGCTTTGATATTGTTAAAGCAGCCGGATCAGTACAAATATCCAATGCAAAACGGAATATTAAAGCAAAGAAACTTCTAAAAAATTTTATAACACAACACAATGCAGAAAATTTCTTACCGTCGTAAGCAACGAATGTCAAATTTTTAGTTTAGGGTTCAAACTAACATTTTTTTAGCAAAAAAATTACATTCATTTGGGTTTTAAATTTAACTAATACTATGTCTTAACAAATTCCTTCCATACAATTTGGGCTTTTAATATTTATAATGTGTATTTCTCTTATCCTAACATTGTCCCTGGGCTTTGGTACATTCATTGACCTCATGGCTAAAGTGGTGAATAGAGGCACTGGATGAAGCTACAGTGATTCTTCAATCGTGAAAACTGTACTGCAGAAAACTCACATTTTAGTTAGTATCCGCATTTTTTTGCTATACTTTATCAATTAGCTCAAAAGTTCAAAAAAATTCAGTAAAATGAGCTGCGAGGCTATATTGTTTTCCTTACAGTCACAAAATTTAAAGGTTAATTTTTGCTTGATAACTGATTTTTTGTTTCTGTAAATATGTTTAGGTGGAGTACAAGAAATAAAAAAATCCATTTTTATTAAACTGGAGTTAGTTTCAACACAAAAAAGACCTTAAAACAGCGTGGATTTCTTTACATTCCATTCCTGACCTTCCGTTCTTTACCATCGTAATGATCTAGGGATGGAAAACCGAAACCAGTCTTAAGACAAACTGGTTTTTGTGATTTCGGTTTCATTGAAAAATTGTAATTTTCATAATTCCGGTTTCTTTAGCATCGGTGTTTTTTAAAAACTGCCCTTGCTTTTTTTTTGCAAATGAGCTTTGCTGAACTTTTTTTCGTAATCCTGGAACCCTTATAAACCTTTTTATAAACATTTTAAATGATTTCGAAAAAATAAATTTCAAAAGTCTTTCATAACTGAAATTAAAAATTATGGTAGAACTGCCTATTAGACAACTAGCAATAGCAATTTTTAAAACAATTGCGAAACAGTAAACACTTCAGAAACAATTCACTCGCGTTTTTGGAAGCTCATGAACAGAGACATAAAATAGAATGGACTGCACATTGACAAACCTAAAGTGTCCTCATCATCTAAATGTAGCAGTCACATGACTGCAACCTGATCATGGCGAGTTTACCATTTGGCGAGTTTTTCCACAACGACCGGAACACATGAGGCCGACAATCTAATGGTATGATAACGAAGTTGGGAAAGAAACAAAGATGAATCTCTAGTTTTTTAAGATCTTCTTAATAGATATTAGATTACTGCATAATTGGCAGGATTTAAAGATTTGCCGCCTGTAGGCTGCGCAATTTGCCGCCTCTGTCACAATATTCCCTACTGCTCCAGATCTCTGAATCAAAACCGAAACAAGAGGCGATTTAAAAAAAAAAACTGTTCTACTTTTTTTTCTTTCAACTTCCAAATCCGAGGGTAGAGGGTACAATTGCCTCTCGGCGGCCAGGTTTGCTATTAAATGTTAGTACTATATCTACACTCTTAAAACAAAATAGTGAAATACACTCCAAAAGGAGCAAAAAGTGCATTTCGACACTGGAAAGGTGTGAAAATTAACTCAGATGGAGTTAAAATCACTCATTTTTAGCGATCCTGTCGGAGGTTTAACTTAACAAAGGAGTGAAACCCACTCCTATAGGGGAAGTGCATTTTCGACACTGGAATGAGTGAAAATTTTCTCAGGCTGAGTTAAAATCACTCGTTTGTTTTAAGAGTGTATATGGGCAATTCTACCATAATTTTTAATGTTATGTCCCTTGGGCATAACTTAAAAAATAATGATATTTTTATACCATTTTTTCTTATTATACTAAAAGACTGGTCCTTATATAATTGCAAAAACGGAATTTTAAAGCAAAGAAACTCCAAAAAAAATTTGAGGACACAAAACAATGCAGAAAAGTCCTTACCATCGTATGTCCCGAATGTCAAATTTTTAGTTTAGGACTCCAGCTAACACATTTTTGACCTAAAAATTACATTCATTTGGATTCTAAATTGAACTAATACTGTAGCTTAACAAATTCCTCCCATTAAATTTTGGCTTTTACTATTTATAATGTGTTTTTCTCGTCCCCTAACTTTGTCCATGGGTTTTGGCTAATTCACTGACCTCATTCCTAAAGTGGGGAAGAGTGGCACTGGATTGAGCTACAGTGTTCAACCATGAAAACTGAATTGCAGAAAACTCACCTTTCAGTTAGTAGCCACATATTTTTGCTAAAATTCACCAATAAACTCAAAATTAAAAAAAAAAAAACTCAGTAAAATTTGCTGCGAGGCTTTATTGCTTTCCTTACAGTCTCCCATGTTTAAGGTAAGTTTTTGCTTGATAATTGAGATTTTTTTTCTATAAAATATGTTTAAGTTTAGTACAAGAAGTAAAAAAAAAATCAATTTTTATTAAACTGGAGTTAGTTTCAACACAAAAAAGACAGGAAAACAGCGTGAATGTCCTTGCCTTCCGTTCCTGACCTTTCGGTCTTTACCGTCGTAATGATCTAGGGATGGAAAACCGAAACCAGTTTTAAGACTAACCGGTTTTTTGTGATTTCGGGTTTCATTGAAAAACAGGTACTTTCGTAAGGCCGGTTTGACCGGTTTCTTAAGCATCGGTGTTCTTCAAAAAATGCCATCCCTTATTATTATTATTTTTTGTTTTTTACAAATGGGCTTTGCTGAACTTTTCTTCGTTATTCTAGTACCTTTCTAAACCTTTTGACTAAAATTTAAAGTGATTTTGAAAAAATAAATTTTACGAGTTTCTTTATTATTGAAATTAAAAATTATGGTAGAACTGCCCAACGTTTACGGTTTACGTACTATAACTGGAAATTATTTCTTTCTTAAAAGTATTAGTATAATATATTTTTATGTTGAATGTCGCTTCAATTAGTTTAAATTTGCCGAACTAAAAAATTCGCCGCTAACCTACTTAACCTATATAGAAATCCGGCCCTGACTGCGCATGAGATTCTCTATGATTTTAGCTCACTAAATAAGAATTATTTTTTTCAGTTTATTCTTCCGAAATCAACACCATGGCAGCGCCCGCGCAAGTAGTGACCTTACAGGAACTCAACGACGTGATGCCAACGCTACGCTTGCGACTGGAAGCTCGACAAAGCTCATTGGCTTCTCAGAGGAAACCGAATGAAAGCGTTACCGGAAAAGCCTTCCACTTCTTTGGAAATTTGCTCGGGAAAGCCGAGGAAGAAATCGCTCTCGAACAAGAGCCATCTGCAGAAGCCACCGAAAGAAACTTGAGGAGAATCGACGCATACTTCGACAAGATGGAGGAGAAGGTTCGTCAACAGAGGGAGGCGGTGAAGAAAGAACTTCCGACTATGACACCGTATCAACAAGAGCAAGTGCTCACGTTCTGGAAAGCTGTTTCGGAGTTTATTGATGACGTTTTCAATTGGTTGAAGGCTGTTTTTAATTACGTGATGGACAAAATCCGCCAGGGATTCAAAATCGTGAAAGATGCCGTTAAAGGATTATTCAGTTGGCTTATGGAATGCTTTAAGAAAATGTTTTGAGTATCTGTTTAAAGTGTTTAGCATTTCAACTAAATTCTTATTTTTTTTGTATCTTTACCCGTTTGTTTTCAATTTCAAGTTTTGCAAATAAAAAACATTGAATGATTATTTTTTCTGTATTGTGTGTCAATAACCCAAACATTATTACCTGCAGTGGCATTTTGAGGGTTAGCAAAGTAGTTAAGAAGCGTCCATATTGAAGGAAACCATTCTATAGAATCCTATATTCAATTTCATTCTTCAAAAGTTTCTTTAGTTAAAAAAAATTACAGTCGCGCTATGTATGTGCATTTTGTGGACGAACCGCTCATTTAGCTCACGAAACCCTCACTATTAACTGTTGCGGTCAACTGTGAATTGTGAAGAAGCATTCTGAAAAAAAAAAACTCAATAAAATAGCAGCAATTTAGACAAATTTATGTGAGTGAGATAAACACTTAATGGATGATTTAAACAAAATTGTGTGTTTAAAATGTAAGCTTGCAAAAATGTAATATGTGTAAATAGCACGCACTGTACAGAAAATAGGATAATATCGCTGCATATAAGTTTTTTTATGGCACATTTGTGCATTCAGCTGTTTATGAGATGTTTTTTTAAAGGAGTATTATGCGCAGCTATTTTTTTCGATAATTGTAATATCCGGGTGGTCTTAAGGTAGGCGAATACCCAAAATTCTAAAATTTTTACTATTGCTTTAACCTTTTCCAAATTTGGCATAGTGATTTCAAACATAATGATAAATTCTATTTAGGCATTTTTTTTTAAATTTAAATATAATTTATTTATTTTAAACGGTGTTTTTTTACTAAAAAAAGAGGTTTACGCTAACTAGTCTACAACATTAAATTTTCCTCCTGTAAACATTAATTATGTGTTAAATTCTCCGTTTTGAACTGATACATGCAATGACCCTCTAGAGTTACATAAAAATTACAAGAAAAGAAGTTATTAAGAGAAATGTCATGAACTTAACTAAAAAAAGTTTTTTTTTCGATTAACCTACACATTTAAAAAAAAAAACTACTATATTTGCACCAGATGAGGCTTATAGCACAGATATATATTGAAATAGCATCTGTAAAAAATTTCAGGTAAATTAATGTAAGACTTTTTATGCTAGAAGTGTTAGCGTAAAACCCTTTTTTAGGTGAAAAACACCATTTAAAATAAATCAATTATATTTAAATTTAAAAAAGTGGCCAAATAGCATTGTTCATTATAATTGAAATCACTATGCCAAATTTGGAAAAGATTAAAGTAATAGTAAAAATTTTAGAATTTTGTGTTTTCGCCTACATTAAGGGGGTATGGGACACTTTCAACTTTTTTCTTTAATATTGCAGATATCAATATAATTTTTTTTCCATAAATGTATACTAAATATACTTACACTTTTAGATAGTCAGAGGTTTAAAATTATCATTATTTATTTTTTTAAAAAATAAAATGTGTCAAAAAGTGATGTCTCTTATTTTTGTTATAAGTCAAAAACTTATTTATTGGCAAACAAATATTTAGCATTTTTATAAACAGAAAAATGTATTTAACAAACTGTCTTTACCGATTTTTCATATTTGCCATAGTTTTTTTTAAAAAAATTATTGAAGTTTTTTTTAATAATTTCACAGGTTCACTTTTTTATAAAAATTAATAAATAAAAAAATAAACTACTTACAACTAATCCCTAAAGACAAATTAAAGATATATGTTTGAAAAATATGAGTAAAAATTTTTGACACTCTATGGGCAGTAGATTTTGAGTTATATCAATTTAAAGTCAAAAAATCATCGAAAACACGGTCAAGGAGAAAAACAGGTTTGAAGTTTATCACTTTCCTTACTGAAGCGCTCCAAACCGACCGAACCACTAAGGATTCGATAACGTTATTCCTATCTAATATTACGAGGAAGCAACGATTACAAACGTGGTTGGCCAACACAGATGTCATGACACAAAAAACTACACATCTCACGTTCTACTGCAGATATAAATAAAATTTTTGTTTTAAATTATTCTAAAATATTTGTGTTATTTTTTATGATAATAATAATTTTTTTGATTTTTTTGAAGATTTTGTGTCCTATACCCCCTTAAGCGTTTTTAATATGCGGCCCTGTTCTGCCTACCACCTAATTACAATAGGTACATTTCGATACATTGAATCTGCTCAAAAATGTGAGCCGTTTCACGAGTTTTAAATCATCAAAAGTGAGTTACATCATTCTAATTATTTTTTAGAGAGTATTTAAAGCTTGCATTGTGTGTAGATCCTACAGGTTCTGCTACAACACTTGGATTATGTTTCATGTTTTTGTTAACCTGTTTCAAAATTCATAGAAAAAATTAATTTCGGCTTTAATGAGTTAAAAATGTGCTCATCAGAAAGATATTATTAGGTTATTTTATTTTGAAATTCCCTGTGAACTTACTTTTAAATGTACATTTCTTGGAACACTACGTTTATAGAAATACATGTATGACATATCCTTACTTAAATCCTTCAAAAACTAACATATACTGACTGAAACAAACTTATAGTTTTAACCTCAATTAAACGCAATGACTTAATTACCTTAGCATTCGTTCCCACACAACTTTTCTGAATCATCCGCCTACACGTTGACCTTGGTATGGTATGGTATGGTATGATATGATACATATATATTCCAGCTTGTGTGCTTGTTCAGAGAACCGCTTATAAGCTTTCGTCAAGTGTGACAGACACCGAAAGAAATTTTACAGTCACAAAGAAATGAATAACACATAGACAAATAACAACATTTATTGACTGTCACAAACATCCATGCCTGACCGGGATTCGAACCCGACCTCAGCAGCTCCAAAGGCTAGTACACTAACCATTCAGCCACCGAGGCGGCACGTTGACCTTTAAAAACTTTCTTATTACGAATTCCTAATTTCTGATTGTTCAGTCTAATAACAATTAATAATCACCTGTAGATGTGACGCACTTTTTAATTAGACTTCAAGATGTAAGGTTGTGAGTTCTTTGACGAGCCGGGCTACGTCTCCGGACAACAATTCGAAGATTTTAACTGATTTATTTACACTAAATAAAAATCCTTAGACGTCTAATCTCTCTCCTTTTCTAGGAGTAACTTAATTAATAAGAATTCTTGTCTGTGTGGTAGTTGTTTTCTATACTACATATGCCGCCCCGGTGGCTCAATCGTTAGGATTCGAGCCTTTGGAGCTGCTGAGGTCGGGTTCGAATCCCGGTCAGGCATGGATGTTTGTGACTGTCAATAAATGTTGTTATTTGTCTATGTGTTTGTGTCGTCTCTTTCTTTGTATGTCTCTTGTGCTTGTGTCATTTCTGGGGCTTAGTACAATAGACTTAAAGTCGCAGTACTTGGCGATCTTGCCCCCCACCAAGAAAGTCATAAGTCATACTACATATATGACATAAAATCAATTTTGCTTTGATGTTAGAAGGAAAAGGCTGGAGGTCAGAATGTTTTTTAGTCTGTTTCCATTATTATGTATATATTTTATCATCTTATCGCAAGGACACACATTCAAAACCAAATATTATATTATGTACTCAAAAATATAATACTTCATACAAAAACAGGTTATAGATTTATTTTTTTTCAATAGTTTGTACACATCAAACGTCATGTCTGTATCTCTTTATCCAAGTCATGTATTCAGAAATTCTGGTATATCCACCTACAAAAACAAATGTCATAGTTAATCTTGAACTATTTAAACCACAAGGAAAGTATCATAACAACCGATTGAACAGTAAAATGTTTCTTAGTATATTTAATACAATTATCATATACATACATATTTATTTGAAGAGTAATTAAGAAGTAATGAATATATTCGTTGCAAACATATTAAAAATATAATTAATCTTAACTGTTATAAAATAAATACTTTAGATAACGTTAATTCATTATTAACTTTTCTCTAAGTTATACTATTTTGAACAGTTGAAGAGTACACGGGAAGAACCGATTTATTTTGTAGATAAGTTTCCTTAGCAGGCCACTTTGGCGATGATAGCGAGTGATCGCCTAAACTTGTGTAAGGAAACCAGTTCCAGCCGCCCCGGTGGCTGAATGGTTAGTGTACTAGCCTTTCGAGCTGCTGGGGTCGGGTTCGAATCCCGGTCAGGCATGGATGTTTGTGGCAGTCAATAAATGTTGTTATTTGTCTATGTGTTATTCCTTTCTTTGTAACTGTTAATATTCTTTCTGTGTCTGTCCCACTTGACGAAAGCTTATAAGCGGTTCTCTGAACAAGCACACAAGCTGGAATATATATGTACCATACCATACCATACCATACCATACCAGTTCCTACCACAGAGATCATAGTTACAGTAATAAAGTGGCAGATCACGTGACCGCCAATGCTAACGACGGGATTCGCAAGGAGCTCCCAGAATAGCCCCAATGAAGCCAGTGTTGTGGGTCACGGGATCTTCCACTCTAATACTTTAACTACTATCTCTGTGGCTCCTAGCTAATACGATTCAGGCGATTGACGATCCCGGCGCTTGGACCAAGCGAAGAAGAAAGAGAGAAACCGGTCTTCTGCTGTCAATGTCCACCAAGCAGACAATTGCGGGCGTCCGCCTAATAAATCAATCGGTTCTTCCCGTGTACTCTTCAGTTACTTCGTTCGATTTGGTTTTTTTTCTCCACGCTATTTTAATTTCAATGCAATAGTAAATTAATGTATCGACCAAAAACAATTGAATTGTTAGAAGATTTATAATAGTGATTTCTTCAGTGCTTTGTAGCAATGTGTGCGATAGATGTACCTGGTAAACCCGTTCTTCCACAGGAGTAACCGAAGGAAACTACTCCAATGGCAAGCCAACGACCACTGTCCTGGAACATGAGTGGTCCCCCAGAATCGCCCTGCAGAGAAAAGCACCATTCACAATGACAATGACAAATGACAGTGATTGCGCCTTCTAGAAGGGAGAGTGTAGGCTTTATAGCCCATTACCCAGCTCGCCAGAAGAGACAGTCACAAGAGACACACAAAGAAGGACGACACAAACACATAAACAAATAACAACATTTATTGATGAACACAAACATCCATGCCTTGACCGGGATTCGAACCCGAGCCCAGCAGCTCCAAAGGCTAGTACACTAACTAGGGTTACTGGAATATCTGCGTATGAGGGTTGCGACATGATGCTCTCACCTGATTGGCTGGAGCATAGCCATGCTCCAGAGATACGGCGCTGTTATTTTTTCTCCGTAGACATTACACGGTGACTCAGCGAAACTCTAATAAATCGTATCTAAACGATATAATCAAAGGAACGTAACCACTATTTGTTGTTGATTTTGTTTTTAATGATCTATATTCTTCAATATTTGCAATTTTTTGGATTAAAATTTTTAACGGTAAAGCTGTAATCCATGTTTTAATACCGGCGTGTGTCATTGCTATGGAATAAAAAAGCTGCTTTAACTCGGAAAAAAGGTATGAAGCTTTACTTTTAATCTTTGTATTGTAAATTAAACATCATGTGGACTATTACATTTCTAAAAATAGTATTTTTTATCATTATACTACCAGAAAATGCCATTTTTAATGTCGAAGTTAACAGACGGTATTTGGCATGTCTTTGGCATGCGTTGGCGGAACAATAGTTGGCGGGGTAACGTAAACAAACCGCAAATCAAAGTCATTGCTTACTTGAAAGTTCAAAACATTCTTATTTCTTCCAAACTAAGCAACAACATAATGTTTATATGTGTAAAACTGGAAAAATAACTAGTTTTGTTTTATTGGCGAGTTTGGCTGAGCGATAACGATTTTAGCATGGCTCACCTGCTAAGCTCCTTGTCGTTACCCTGAACAGCACACAGTGTATTGAAGGTACTCTAACACTAACCATTGTGCCAGTGGGCCGGCTGGAAGAACGTGCAAAGTGAAATTTTTGAAAATAATCGAGATTCTTGTGTCAATGAACCTATTATTGATTTCTTTAACGACACAACAAGTTACACTGTTAAAAAATGTGTGCTTGCTTCCACCATAATAATCTTTTCTAGTAGCTGCAACGGCTGTGTGGTGAAATGTTTCACCATATTTCCGTTATTCAATCGAACCATTTTTCAAGATTTGGAAACAGAAACCTGAGAAACGGTTCAACCCAATACCGAAAATATGGAGAAACACTTCACCACAGAGTCGTTGCAGCTACTAGGAACCATTATTATGGTGAAACCAAACACACATTTTTTAACAGTGTATCAATTTTTTCATAAACTTTGTGTTTAGTAAAATTTTTAAGGTTTGAAAGTAACTTTTTTAAAGTATTTAAGTGCAAACGATAATCTTTAAAGTTCCTTTTCTCGTTTACACCTTTTTGTCACTTAGCACGTTCTTCCACTAAGCTCTTTAATTTTGTGGACCAGTAAAACTTCTCGGGAGTAACCACCCTCCTACAGAGCAAAATCAGTCGTTGAGGGAGGGTGTCGCTTTGAGAAGTATTATCACTGAGCTGTGCTTAAATGTTCAAATCAATTTTAGAAACAAACAATGGCTTAGTAGTAAAAATTAAAAAAAAGCATACAATTTTCATCATTTTATTTAATTATATCCAAAAACAAGGTCCTATTTTTGCAATACACATTTAAGTTATAAGCTTTTAAAATAAATTCCTATTTATTTATATTTTTTTTCCATTTTTTTTGGAAAGTACCTCATATTTATATTTTTTTTCCATTTTTTTTGGAAAGTACCTCATATTTATTTTTTTTTTCCATTTTTTTGGAAAGTACCTCATATTTATATATTTTTTCCATTTTTTTGGAAAGTACCTCATATTTATATTTTTTTTCCATTTTTTTGGAAAGTACCTCATATTTATATTTTTTTTCCATTTTTTTTGGAAAGTACCTCATATTTATATTTTTTTTCCATTTTTTTGGAAAGTACCTCATATTTATATTTTTTTCCATTTTTTTGGAAAGTACCTCATATTTATATTTTTTTCCATTTTTTTGGAAAGTACCTCATATTTATATTTTTTTCCATTTTTTTGGAAAGTACCTCATATTTATATTTGTTTTTCAGTTCTGCAAAGATGTTAAGATGGATGCTATATAATAGGTGGCCGAAATGATGGAGGGAAAGTGTCGAGAGGAAAGGCTTTTAATATTTACAACTTTTTACAAAATAAAGATTATTTTGTTGCTTATAGAATAAATATCAAACTTAAATGATAAACCTAAAATACTAGTTCAGCAGCTTCTGAAATTCATGGAACACGACGGCCAGCAAGTTTTTATTGAGAAGCATAGTTACGTTGCCCTAGCAGACGCGCCGTGCTGCCATCCAGGATCAAGGTAGATAAATCTTGGCTGCTCGTGCACCACAAAGAGACTATCCATTGATATGTCTTTCGTGTTTAGAAAATTTAACATTCACTGGTATTCTTCATTCTGTGAGTTTAGAGGTCGTCTCTTGTACAAGTTTTAATGTATAACCATAGCTTTGATACACCGCAAAAGTGTTGAATCAGCGCTTCGATTAGCGAAGGTAGTAGAAAGTTCCCGAATTCCGGTTCAATCCTGCACCAAACTTTTTAACAGTGTGCCATTATTTACTCTGCAAAAATATAGAAGGTTACTACATTGTCAGCAATCGTTGCTATTCTTTGTATATTGAAGGAAATATGCTTTTAATATTAAAATAGGGAGTACAGGGGAAAAAACGCTTAATTCCTAGAGAACTTTCATCAGCAGGCCACTTTGGCGATGATAGCGAGTAATCGACTAAACTGGTGTGAGGAAACCATTTTCTACCTACCGAGATTCTCGCGATGCACGATTCCGACGCTTGGACCAAGCGAAGAAGAAAGAGAGAAACCGGTTTTCAGTGGACAATGTCCGCCAAACAGACACAATTACGGGATGATTCCCAATAAATCAAGCGGTTCTTCCCCTATACACTTCAAATAAGTTGGGCAATATTTAATACGAAAAGTGTATTTTAGCAAAGTACAAATTAGGCTTTATTCCATTAATGACGATGGGGAAGATAATTTGCCACACGAATAAGAGCTTTATGCTAAGTTTATATCAATAAACAAAACATAAAATATAGCAAGACCACTGCCCTGAACAATTTATGTAGGACAAGTACACTCTTAAAACAAACGAGCGATTTTAACTCAGTCTGAGTTAATTATCACTCCTTTCCATTGTCGAAATTGCACTTCTCCCACAGGAGTGGAATTCACTCTTTTGTTTTAAGAGTGTAACTTACGCAAAAAAAACGAGTTTTAAAAAATTAAAATCGAATTTTCCATTTGAAAAATTATATTGTTAATGGTATTAGCAAAGTCAATGTTAACGGGTTAAGACGAACTTGGTTAATATTTAAATGAACTTAAAAGACCCGAAATAAAATTACCAACTCGTATTCGACTGAATTTTATTGCTGGTTTTTTTATGCATGCCGTTGGAAACATTATAGGAAAATGTAATTTGTGCTTACGGCGCAGCTCTCACGGCTTCTGTCCATCTTTCCAGCGCAGATGAAACCTTGGGGGATTCCTCTTGGAAACTTGTCCTGAAACGTGTTCATGTTCTCTCTGAAAACTTGGTTGCACTTGTAGTTGGAGATGATCGGAACATCATCTTGGCGTTTTAAGATGTTACCCATAGATTCACCTGAAAGAGAGTGCAGAAAAACTCTGGATAGGCTGTTTACATGAGCTTAATAGCTTATACATTGACGGATGAACTATTTAAACCTAAAAAAAATTGCTGAATTTTATTTCGAAATATTAAATCTTTGATGAATGATGTATAAGCGCCAAAATGATATAATCTTGGTTTTTCTTCGCATATATTTGCAGTATTGCAGATAACATTCAGAGTGATTTTTTTTGTATCACTAACTCTGTTTATAAGAAGCGCCTTTACAGAAGAGCGTAAAAGACATGAACATTCACAATCACATGAATAATTCCAATCGACTACTGATGTCAACTCTGCGCGGATAGGAAAATAGTTTGGGTTAAGCATACTCAGGTTACGCAGCTGTTTCGTACGAAGAAATATATCATTATAATTAATTTAAGAAGCGGACATTTTTATTAAATTCTACGAATAAATAACTCAGCTCTGAAGACACGACCTATATTAAATTCTCCATTTTTGTAGCAAACTAATTACACGCTCAATATGTCTGTTGGCATAATAATTTTAATAGTTTTACCTAATTAATAAATATTAAATTAATTACAAACTTAATCCGCCATCGAACAACATCAAAGAACATTACCTATTTTCGTGATACCCCATCCGGCTACGGTCCCAGTGAATCCGGTAACGTTTATAAACGCTCTGTTTCCTGGGAGGCAAACCGGACTGAAATGTTCTTTGTTTACATTCGTGGACAAGGTCAACAGAGCGATGTCATCATAGTATGCTGCTGGTTCGTACCTCGGGTGGACTCTGATCCGAGATATATTGTATTCGTATCCCTTGGTCAGGTCATTGTGGCCTATCCTGGCCGAGTAAAGAGATTTTCTAGTGGAATAAAATACAGTAAATATATCAACTGAAAGTTTAAGTTCAATACTATACAAAACTTATTTTACGCTCCTTTTCGACTCTTCGACAAACGTTAATACTGTCACAATTAAATCAATGAAAACAGTACATGTACATAATTCAATAAATTGTTACTGACACAAATAATTAATAGCTTTACAGAATTATATTTTAATACGAATGAGTAATTTTTGGAAAAAATATTTTTATTTAATATTTGTATTGTATTACCGTCTATAATTATGTTTTAATTAATTAGTATGCAGTCAAATTAATTCTAATTAATTCTTAACAATTCATTCTTATCTCAATTTACTGTATCTTTCTGTCTTGTTTTAATATTTTAATATTTGTCAATTCTCTTTTCAAGTTTTAGGGGACGGTCTGTTTAATGATACAAGTCACTCACTCTTTATTTTCAAAGCAATGAGCCGCTGATATCACCTGGCGTGAGTTGATTAGAAACCCTGTGCACCAAGGTCTTGCAGATCCTGTACTAGCATCTAACATGGTGATAGCTACCTGTTTTGAAAGTTAAGTAACGCTATGAATATTACAATACATACACTCTTAAAACAAACACTCCTAATTTAACTCAGTCTGAGTGGATTTCACTCCTCCAGACTGGAAAATGCACTTCTCCTTTTGGAGTGGATCCTTTGTGTGTTAAACCTCCGACAGGATCACTCCAAAAGAGTGATTTTAACTCAGTCTGAGTAAATATGCATGCCTTTACGGTGTCGAAAATGCACTTCTCCTACTGGAGTGGATTTCACTCTTTTGTTTTAAGAGTGTAAGCATTATGAATTTTACAATACATAAACACTATGAATATTACAATTTTAAACACAGTAAATACTACAATACATAAACACTATGTAGTATATTGCAATTAATTTAAATCATCAGCATATTTTGATACTACAGTAGAGTCCCGCTTATGCGAAAGATAAGGGACCAAAATGAAGCAGTAAAAATAATAAAAAAATTACTGCATATTTTGAGAAATAAATCCAACTTGGTAAGTACGTATTTATTTTTTGTGAATTTATTTATGCGTATACACTTCCCATATTAGCCAAAAAAAAATTCCAGAGCCATTCGGTTAATCCTAATTTCGGATAACCGGGATTTGGATAAACGGGACTCCACTGTAATTAAAAATTGATGCAGTATATTTAGTTTAAATTAAACTTTGCCATAAGCTATGACAATTGGATTTTTTTTTTTTTTGTATTGAAATCAATAATAATGTTTTGGTTTTGTACAAACGGATAGAACACAATTGTTCATTGAGAATAAAAGGTTCAGACTGAAATCAAAAACTATCTTGTTTTTCCAGATTTCAAAAAAACAAACAAAAAAAACACGATTATCAGCAGAGTACTCTGCATTATGAATATGGACGAAAAATAAAAAAAAATAACACAATAAGTTGTCATACAAACCATCCAAGGAAAAATATCTTGTTCAGTTTCTTTTCCAATGAAGGATATTGTTGGTGTGGTAGACAGCCGCGTATTGACAATTCCACATTCTGATGAAGAAAAAAAAAAACATTGAAAATTAACTAATATTTCAAAAAAAAATTCCGGAATGTGGCCCATAGTTGGTCGAAATATGTAAGCTGAAAAATTTCGTGTTTTATCCATATGTTTGTTACGATTGGCCTCCCCGGTGGCGCAATCGTTAAGACTCTTGCCTTTTTAGCTGCTGGGGTCGGGTTCGAATCCCGGTCAGGCATGGTTGTTTGTGACCGTCAATTAATGTTGTTATTTGTCTATGTGTTATTCATTTCTTTGTGACTGGTGCAAAAATTCTTTCCGTGTCTGTCCCACTTGACGAAAGCTTTATAAGCGGTTCTTTGAACAAGCACACAAGTACCATATCATACCATACCATTGTTACGATTGTTCGATCGCAAAGGGATAATCTTGTTTAATATTAAATAATGTGATACTTTCTAGTTACTAGTAGGAATTTTTTCATTTCAAATTAAACCAAATATTAAGCCAAATATTTTTCCAAATAACAAAAACAGGGATACATAAATTATTAAATAACAATTTTTTTCAGGCTTTTAAGCTGTTTGAACTCAAGAATATTTAAATTTTCCCTAAGCAGATGATCGATTTTCAAAAAGAAGGCGCGTTTTTTCTTCTTGAACCTTTGCCATGACATAAGTTCATTAAAAAATATTTTTTAGCAACATAGCGAGCATTTTCACACGTCAGTGATTGGTATTGTGTGTCTCCATGACACCCCAAACCGGGTAGGAAAGAGGTTTGCAGTGGCATCCGTTGGCACAAGGCATTGGGTACCCTTGAGAGGGTGGATGTCTGACTCTTACACCGAGATGGCGCCACCTCCTCGATTTATGCATGTCGCTGGAGGGGAGGGGCAATTTTCTACAGATGACCCGCACCCACGGTAAACTGCGCAATAACCGACTACATTACTTTCGGACTCACAGATTTAACGAGCACGCTCTCCGCATGTACTCAGGACAACACAAATATCCATGCCTTACCGGGGATTCGAACCCGGCCCACTCGCTTGGAAAGCGAGAGTCGAAACTCCTATACGAGCTGGGAGACAAAACCATTTACTTCTTCTTCTTCGCTGACACTACAATACATGTCCCAACCACCTAATGCGGGACGCCTTTACCACCTTTAGAATGTCGGGTTCACCATACTTTTTGTAAATTTCGTGGTTGTAGGCGATTCTCGAAACACCGTCTTGCTTAACTGGTCCAAAAATCTTTCTTAGGATTTTTCTTTCAAAAATAGATAAATGGTCCTTTCCGCCCTGCTCAAAGCCCAGTATTCACTGCCATACAGGGCAACAGGTCTTATCAGGGTTTTATATAGGTTTACTTTTGTTTTAGTGCTGATGTATTTCGATTTCACTACCCTTTAAGTCCATAGAAACATATATTAGCAATTGCTAGTCTGCTTTTAATTTCAAACTTTAAGTCATTGCAGCTTGAAATTATTGTGCCAAGGTATTTAAACTGGTTAACATTGCCAAATGTGCAGTTATTTATCTTTAATGGAGCCTTATCTACAGTTTTACTTGTCGCAATCAAGTACTTAGTTTTATCTTCATTGATCGTTAACCCCATCTTACTAGCTGCAGTCGCAAGTGAGGTGAAAGCATCAACAACAGCGTTTAATTAACAGCGCAACCATTTACTGATGAGTGAAAATGCTTTCGGTAATACTATATTGCAGAATTTTGTAGAGGTTCCTATGTCCTGTTCCTCTATCTATGAATAGTCTTACCTGCATCTTTTGCGTTTTGTTCGACCTCAGATGAAAGCTTAGAGTCTGAAACTGTTCCGGTTCTATCCGGACAGCAAACACGTCTTCTTCCGCATGTTTGAGGTTGGCCCTGGATTTGACTGAGGGCGCTCGGTCGGCATCTGTCCACACCCAAGCACTTGAAACCGACAGGACACACCTGGTCTTCAGTCAAGGCTATAGTACAAAATTAACCGTACTCTGATTCCCTTTGTACAAATGAAACAATAAAAATCGGGACAAAAACTTTGTCCGTGTTGCCAGGGCCTGCTCTTCCATAAGGCCTGTTAGGCCCGTGCTTAGGGCCCCCAAATTTTAGGGGCTCCTAAATTTAAGTTTCTATTATGCTAAATGCTGTAAATCCCCAAAATATCAGTCAACCAAAAACAATCTGGATAATCTACTCAAATGTTGCTCAATTTTAAGTGAGAAATTCACCTAACGTGATTGTTTTGATCGATGTTTGTAAGGAAGCCTATAAAATTGTATCAAAATTTTATACATGGGTCATATAGCACTTTCATTATTGGAAACATACGTAACATTTTCTGTAAAGGGCCCCCAAAATAGGTTGTGCCTATAGTCTGAGATTTCCTAGAACAGGCCCTGCGTGCTACTTCGTCAGGGGTACAGAGTATGAGTAAATCATAAGATATCATAAAATATCATGTGATAAACATATCATAAGGTCAAAAACCGCAACTGTCCCCAACTCTCAGATGAATGCTGGGGCTCTGTCCGCTGACGAAATAGTATGAACAGAGTGATTGTTTGGATTTTATTGTTTATCTTTGCATTGCTTACGCATTTCTTGTGATTTACAACTTTAGCACAGTTATTGAATTAAATTATGAATTATATATGACCCACGTTAGTATTACCAAATTTTTTTTAAAGAAAGTTAATAAAAACAACCACCGATTCTTCTTTCTCAACAGACATAACTAAAAAATTAAATACTATATCGTCGGTCAAATGACATAATCACGAATGTGTAAAAAACACAGATAAAGACAGTATGCTGTTAAGCTCATCGTTGTTTTTTTTTAAAAGCAATCCATAGAATTTGCAAAATCGTGTTTTTTTTCACAATATATCGCTTTATGCCCGAAAGAAAAAGGAATGTATCTCTAATGTTAACTCAATTTGAAATGCGTCACTTTCCCGATATTATTTTAGAGGACGTAAAATAACTTTGACGTAGGCGTCAAAAAAGTTCCTATAAGAATACCAAGTATAAGTTCTCAAGTGGTTTATTCACAAAACGTTGACGCATATTTTTAAGAAGATAAAGATACAAATAAAATAAAGCTTAACTAACCTTGACCGTAAGAATATCCTACTTGAAACAAGAACAGTAAAACTATCACATACATCGTCTTTTATCAGACTAACCGAAAGGCGTCAGTCAGTAAATGCTTAAGGTAGGCGAATACCTAAAATTTTAAAATTTTTACTATTACTTTAATATTTTCCAAATTTGGCATAGTAATTTCAAATATAATTTACAATGCTTTTTTGGCAATTTTTTTTATTTAAATATAATTGATTTATTTTAAACGGTGTTTTTCTACTAAAAAAGGGGGTTTACGCTAACACTTCTAGCATAAAAAGTTTTACACTAATTTACCTGAAATTTTTTACAGATGCTATTTTAATGTACATCTGTGCCATGAACCTCTAACATCTGGTGTAAATATAGTAGTTTTTGTTTTAAAAAATGTCAAAGTGTAAGTTTATCGAAAAAAAAATTTGTTGATTGGTAGCTACGAGTACGGTAGTTCCTTAAACCCATTGCACTTACGGCACCATCTGCGCATGCTCAGCATCTGCCGGAAATCCAGCTCTCTTACGGAAAACGACTGCGCGTGCGCAGACTGATACTGAAATTTGAAAGTTAGTTTGTCACGTTGGCTTATTATCGCCCAAAGTTGATAAGGTTTTGGGAATAAAAATTAACATGTTGATTGAGATGAAATCGATCCTCGTTGCGGAAGAATGGAATAAAAAAAGATAGAATCCTAAAAAATAATCATTAAAAATAATCATAAAAAACAAACTCGTCTCTTGACCAGGGTTCTAAATTACGAGGCATCGTCAATTATGGCCAATTACGGCCAACAATTACGCCTCGTAATTTAGAACTCTGGTCAAGGGACGAGGGTTTTTTTTTTCGAAAAAGATTGAAATCATAAATAAGAAACTCGTCTCTTGACAAAGGTTCTAAATTACGAGGTACAGCCAATTATGGCTAATTACGGCCAACACATCCAATTACGCCTCGTAATTTAGAACCCTGGTCAAGAGACGAGTTGGTTTTTTATGATACCATTCTCCCCCCCCCCCCCCCCTTCTTGATTAGTAAGTATCTCAAAGTTTTTTGTATTTTGAATATTCATTACAGCTACAGACCACTCTGAATAGCGATCGTTATTTTATTACCACCCTGTATAATTTAAAATGTATTATGGATCTGGAAGTTGCTTTTTTTTAACTGATAACCATAATTTCTAGAGCCATGCTAAATGACTAGTGCACGTTAAATCCGTCGTGGTCACTAAGTCCTCCAAGTTACCATACCAAATCAATACACGTGACAAGTCAATTCTGGGGATCCTCTAGTTGGCCTCTGTCTCTAAAAATTGGATGGATCCATTTAAGTGTGTGTGTTGTATCTCTCTTGCTTGACGAAGGTTTATAAGCGGGTCTAATTATGCAAAGTCTTACATCAATTGATCCCAGAATAAAATAGGCTTAGAATTGGACAGTGTTATAATCCAATAATTCTATTATAATCCATAAACGCACGCGTTCGGCGAGGGTAAACGCTTGATATTCAATAACAACCTAAACCTTAACTACAACCCTAACTAACAACTTGGCGATATTTTACTTGGCTGCTCACAAAAACGTTTCGCTCTCAAGTCGAGATATCCGCTTGCGCAGATTTCCGGCACTGCCGTTAGATTAGCCACATTGTGTTTGTTTCAAGTTAATTCATAAAATTTGTCTTAAAACACATTCTTGTGATTTGTTTGTAACTCTAGAGGGTCATTGCACGGATCAGTTCAAAACGAAGAATTTAACACATAATTCATGTTTATCGGAGGAAAATTCAATGTGGTAGGCTTGTTGGCGTGAACCTCTTTTTTTAGTTGAAAAACACCGTTTAAAATAAATAAATTATATTTAAATTTAAAAAACTGCCTAAATAGCATTATTCATTATATTTGAAATCACCATGCCAAATTTGGAAAAGATTAAAGTAATAGTAAAAATTTTAGAATTTGGGGGAATTTTGGGTATTCGCCTACCTTAAACTAATTATACATTCAGTCACATGAGAAAACTCTGGAACGAAGCTAGACTCTAAATTGGCGAATATTCATTGGCGGAACGACCGATGATTAAGGATTTGGTTTTTTTTAGTGGTCTAACAAGTATTCAAAAGAGGTATTGTAATTATGGACACTTTCCCCTTCCCTCTTTTCGTCATTATCCATTAAAATAAACTTTCACGAGTCTCAAAAAAAGAGATTTTTTTTAATGTCGGAAAAGTTTTTTTTAATTTGTTTTTTATCAAGTTAAAAAAAATGACCAATATTTATTCGATTAATTACTTTCCTAAACATTTGATGCCCAGTGGCTTAGTGGTAGGGCTTTACATTGCCACGCAACAGGTCCGGGGATCGAGTCCCGGATTGGGCGAGGTTGACCTATCTTTCGTCTCTTGAGTGGGTCGATAAAATATATACCAAGCATACTTGGGAACTAAACACTGGGAGTTTTGCGTAGGGTGACCACTTAACCGGAACATATACCACAGAGCCCTCGGTCCCGAGAGCTGAAATAGGCACGGTAGATCTTGGCCCAGTAATTAGCTGTACCTGCGAAGAGTTTGGTTTAGTTTAAACCTAATATATGAAATCTAAGTTAATGAAAGTATTTCAATGGGATCGATACTCCTAAATGGAGATTTTGTGTTTTCTATATACGTTTTTGAGGATGCTGATTACTCATTCTAAAAAAGGGTTTTCGAACATTGTTACGCTTGTCTATCTGTCTTAAATCCCTCTACAGTTCGAACTAAAAGTAGCAACAGACTTCAAGTTTGACACACAAGCTCTCAATACCAGATGGGCGGCATAATTAGGGTTATAGTTCAAGGGGTAGCTGCCATAGAACATTTGCTTTAATCATATTGCTGGAAAACGAAACACATTCTGACACATTTCTCCGGCTTTATTGAATATTTTTACAAACGGATTTTTTTATATGATGAATTTCGAAAGTTTTAAATCTACAACATTTAGCATAATAGACAATTAAAATTTAGGGGCCCCTTAAATTTGCGGGACCTAGCAAGCCTGGTAGATCAGGCTCTGGTTGTGCCGATGAAATATGTATAATCAACGAAAGCTTATAAGCGGTTCTCTGAACAAGCACACAAGCTGGAATATTTATGTACCATACCATGTATAATCAAGATCGTTTGAAAGATACTCGGAGTAAGGCAAAAGTAAAAGACTTTCCATAATAAGTTGATTAACCTACAAAAAAGTGATTCTCAAGCTCTTCAAAAATCGTAATTTAAACGATTATTGCCTAACTTGAAAACTTAAAAAAAATCTTTTGTTTTGTCTTTTTCCTTAAAAACAAAATAAATATTATGAATGTATATTTTCACATACAACTTACAATAACAAACACATTGCAGTCAGAAAAAAATTTATTGTAATACAAAAATTTAAATTTTTACATTAATTGTTACATAAATTAAGCAGTGATACTAAATAGAGATTGAATGCTCTAATATAACCATATTATGAAATTGATAGTTGATTTAAACATTTATTAGCTCTACTTTGATTAAAGTAGGACATTAAATGCGCAACAAATTCAGAATTTAATATAAAAGAATTTACCATTTAAAAAATATTCGTAAATGTACAATTATATTGCATGCATCGGTATATGTGTAAATGGTATCATTTAGATTATATATATTTGTATAACGAAGCGTAAGCATTAGGGAGTTCCAAATAATTCCTTTTCAAATTTATCTACATGTCACTTTTACAAAGTCTAATGCAGCTAGAGTTATCAATTAGTCCATGGAGTATTTATAAGCAGGTCTCTGATCAAGCACACAAGCCGGAATAGATGTAACTACCCCTTCCCATGGAGTAAGCTTATTGTAAAGTTCTCAAAATAAAATACTTATTTCGACAGAGCGGAGCTTGTAGCTTGCCAACTATAATTTATAAGTGACGGACACTGCTATAAAGTAGTTCATAATTCAACCAAAAATATAAAGCATATAAATTTTAAACTTTTCATTTACCTAAAATATTTGTAAAACTGTATCATGACCGAGGTCAATGCTATTTTACAGAATTTAACAAGCACTTTAAAAATGAAGTTATTTTCAAAATAAATATTAAATCCAGAATTCAATTATAGATATCTCTATTCAATCATAGAGTATCTCTATGATTGATTTTTTTTAATTTGGGGAAAAGTTCGGTGGAAGTTTTATATACTTGATGACCAGGAATTGTTGTGACCCTTAATGGAATTATGAAATTTTCAACTTAGGTCCAAAATATAACTCTCAAAAACGCAGACACTTTTTCAAAAATTTTCTTTAAAGCATCTTTTTCTATTACGGATCCTTTACGAATATTTTCCAGGACTTTGAGAAACATTTTGTTAATCCAATCTAATAAAATGTCAAGAAACTCCTCAACACCTTTCCAAAACTTCACGACTTCTTTCTTTTGTTTTGGTGTCAAAGTGCGGAATTTCTTCATGACATCGGCTCTCAGCAGGCGAATTCTTCGTTCAATCCCATCGAAAATGTCATCAAGTAGTTTTTCGTTTCTTTCCATCGCTTCCTGCTCAGAATCTTCTACCAGGTCGAGATCAGCTTCGGAATTCTGGAAGATATCTTCTATGCACGCTTTCGCTTCTTGGATTGCTTCCGGTTCGCCTTTGTCTTTGGCCTTATTTTTAAGCTTCAATTTAATCGAGCGGCACAACTCGAAAGGCGTTGGAACGACAAGGTCCTGCAAGGTCACAACTGATGCTCCTCCAAACTTCTTCAATCCTTCTCGATTCTGAGGAACATAGGAAATGTATCCTATACGAACTTGGGTGTTAGATTTCCCAGGCATAAAAGACTGGCCAGGTTTTGATTCCGCAGCAAATTTGGCTCGATTACCGTCCTTCAAGAACCGATTGGGAATATTTTCTGTAACAACTTGGTGTGTAGGGAACGTCTTAGCTTCTTGGAACCGATTTGGATGAATACCAGATTCCACTGCATTTGGTTCATAAAACTCGAAGCCTTCAATGTCAAAGAATTCATCTGGCTCGTCTTCTTTTACGTGACTTTCCTTTTCATCGTATTCTATAGGGTTCCTTGCTTCTTCATAACGATTGAGATCATCTCCAGCTGTTACCATATTTCGAGGTCGATTCTTGGGTCTTTCGATATCGGTGTATTCCAAAGGTTCCCGTTTCGCACGACCTGGTAAAGCCTCCTTTTCTACTCGTTCTGTGGTAGGCTTTACTACTTCTTGCTTTCGAACGAGATTAGCCTCAGCTGCCACTGCATTTTGTGAATGGTTATTTGATTCATCAATGGAAGTGTATTCTCGATTCTCTTGATTCGCATGAAGGGGTGAGCTTTCTTTCATACCCTGCACTACAAGAGGCTTCGGTGAATTTAAATTTTGATTGACATCGGCATCATCGGTTACCACAATTTGTGGTTTCTTGGTTCCTTCAAAAACAGTGCACCCACTTTCAATTTCTTGATTCCCACGGCTTGACAATGCTTCTCTTAGATTCTGCACCCCAGAGGCCTCCACTGTTTCGTCATTGGTATCAGTCTCAGCAGTAACTGCATTTTGAGAACTTGCCTCCTCCCCTTCAATTCCTATGTCTTCGTTTTCCTGGTCTTGTATCGGAGAACTGGGCAAGGTTTCCTGAAGATCATAAACTGTAATAGGCTTTTCTGCTTCCTCATATCGATTGGTTTCAACTCCTGCTTCAAGCTCCTTTTGTTTTCTACACTTATGTACTCTAATATCAGTGAATTCGACTTCCAAACTTTCCATTTCGTAGAGCAATGATCTCACTTCCGCAGAATAAACTATATAAAAAAAAATAGAAACCATAAATATTAATTTCAGAAATATATAATATATTAATTACAGTAATATTAAATAGGATTATAATTGTAGCTTAGAAGTACATTTAGTTTAAGTACAATTTTTCGAAAGTATCAATTAGCGTATGACAAATGACCTTTTTTGAAATTACCAAAACTATTGAGTTAATAAGCATAGTTTTATGAATTAATTAGTTGATTTTTAACTTCTTAATCAATAAATACTTGTTCAGTTTCAAGTGATTTATAATATAATTTCATAAATGTTGTTATGGCGAATCAATAACAATCAATTAAGATAAATAAGAATGTAACTCTAAATATTAAGCCGTTTATATTTTAATACAATTTTTAGATAAATTAATATTTCTTCGATGGGCATAAAATGGCTTCAATGGCATATATTTGAAAAATATCTATATTTTTAAAGCCTAAATTTTACTAGTTATTTATTATTTGAACTGCAAATTAATTTAACAAACGATAAATAATATTAATTAAATTTTTAAAATAAAATTAATAAAAATGTCAAATCATGGTGACTAAAAGATGTTTATTATGAAAACTACAGAGAATGTTCGTTTGTAATTGTAATATTTTTTTAATTTTCAAAATAATGTTAAGTTAATTGTTATTACGATAACAGTTTTGATTCCATTTTAACAGCAAAAAAAATTACACAATTATTCTTAATTTGAACTTTTTCTTGTTTTGCGTTTAAAAATTTAAATTATAACTTGTTAACGGCCATGTTTGTTGAATTTAAATCTAAGGTATAAAAATAATGTGTTTGTGGGTGAGCATAAAAATGTGGGGAAGCTATTTAACCCTTTCAGCCCCAGTGATGCCATTTGGCATCATCATGTTTCTGATTATAATTTAAAAAATAAAAGGGATGAATTCTATTGGGATTAATAAAAAAATATGTTCTAGAATGTAATAGACTTATGAATTTCTTGGTGGGGGGCAATATCGCCAAGCACTGCGACTTTAAGTCTATTGTAAGAATGTAATAGGAAAAAGTTTATATCATAAATGGCTATAGACGATCAGAAAAAAAAAATTCTAAAGTGATGATGCCAAATTGTCATTGGGACTGAAAGGGTTAAGGGACAAATGCTGTTACAAACCAACTTGTTCTGAAATGATATCGATTTGAAACTGATATCGAAAGTTCAGCATAGGGTACAAAAATAATTAAGGTGCTTTCATGTATCGATTGGGATAATATATTAACATTTTAAAACATATATAACTTCGGAAAATTGGAGAACAAGAGGGGATTAAATGACTTTTTTTTTAATTCAACAAGAAGGAGAACAAATTGAGCATTATGTTTTACCTTAAATAGTCAAACTAGATGAAATTTACTGAAAATAATAAGTTTCTGCTTACAATAAAATTCTGATTTAAAAAGGATGTAAGAAAACATTTTTTACAATAGAGTTGTCAATGATTGAAATGTTTTACCATTTTATGTTGTATATTCTAGGAGAGTAAAAAAATTTGGACTATTGGACCAACCTTGATGAGTCCCTTGCTATTTGTCGGTCGACAACTTTTGTATTTGTATTTATTTGTATTTCAATGTTAAATAAATTAAAATAAATTTACTCGAAATATACTTATTTATTGTAAACACTGGCCACATTGAGATATAAGGGTTGATACAGAGATACTTCTTCAATTTTAAATAAAAACTATTCTCGCTAGTTGTTTGTAAATAAAAGGTACTCGTATTACACATGATAATCTTCAAGCACCCAATCCTAATACGTATAGTTAAATTCACAATTTAGTTTGAATACACACTCTAAAGAAATATTTAAATAATGAACTTATAGCATTTTCAAAATATATTCTTCAAAAAGTCATAGATAGTTTTGAAAAGTCCACTGACAGCATCCGTCACTATTTTAAATCCTTGGCGAATTTTTTCCAGCACGTAATTGAACATTTTGCCCAACCAATTCAAGACATCGCCAAGAAAATCTGCTACAGCTGCCCAGAATGTGACCACTTGCTTTCTTTTATTCGGGTCTAAATTTTTCCAAGATTTTTTGACCTCTGACCTTTGTTGACGAATTTTGTCCTCAATCCGATCAAAAATGTCCTCTAACTCTTTTTCGGAATCATCTTTAGCTGCCAAGTCTTCCAGGCTGATATCAGCTTCAGCACTCTGGAACAAGTCTTCCACGTGTTCTTTTGCCTTTTCGATCAATCCAGCTTCGCTTGGTTTTTGGTCCTTCAATGATTTGGCCTTCTTTTCCAGTTTCAAGTGGAGGTCAGGCGCCGTTTCGATTATCTCCTGTACGGTCACTACATTTGTTGCCATTATGAAGCAAGTAGACCACACAGTCCACTAAAATAAAAAGACCAACGTGTTAAGAGGATTTATTAGCCAACTTTATTTTGATTCTGACTCACCAGGTGGCATTACAAATTTTCGCCAAATGATACGTCTGGCGATTTTACGTCTGGCGATTTAAAAAAGGGGATACGTTTCTCTTTCTGGGGAGTGGTGCACGGAGAGATTTTATCACAAGATAAGGAGGATTTGATTGTAATCAGGGGTAGACTAACGAATACTGGTCCCGGGACTCTTTTGCTAGCCGGGACGATTTACTGGAAATTTGTTATTTGTGTTGTTTGGTTATTTCTCTTTCATTAAATTTTTTTATTTGTTTAATAAATTATATTTATTTTGTAAATCTTACGATCTTTCAGGAAACAATTTCTTTTCTGGTTTGCTCGTACTAATATATTATATTTCTATTTATAATTACCGAGATGTGATAACGCTATGAATACTCTAAAGTCATCCTGTAAACTTCGGAATACTAGCTTAGCTTCGGCACATAAACGGTATTGTTTTTAAGGTGTCATAGGAGTTTTAAAAATGTGCAAAGAAGGTACTACAAAGCATTGTTGGATCTTTCATGTAATTTTTTAACTACTCAACATATAAGTATAATTTTTTTATGCGTAATTCTATAAGATTTATTAAAAATAAGACAAATTTCAAAATTTATGAAACTTTAGCCAAAACTAAAATAAATGATAACAAACATAAAACTATTTGAATACTTTGGGATTAGGCTTGCGCGCCAAATTTTGAGGTCAAAATTGAAGAAATGACCAAGAAAATGACTTTATATTGTACAAATATGTACAAACAAAGACTTATACCTAAATTCTGAGCTCAATTTTAATTGGAAATTATTTTAAGAGCTTTCTTTCTAAAAAAAATTAATAAAAATTTTAAAATTTTGATTAGAATTTTTTAAAAAAATAATTTATAATTAAAATTGAGCTTAGAAATTTGGTATAAGTCTTTGTACTTATGTTTGTTAAAACTAATGGCATACCAATGCAAAAGTAGAAACCCAATGTATAATAAATTTGTCGTATTAGCAGTTTTAAAGGCAATAATAAGGTCAGCAAGATACGAACAAACGAGGGTTTATGGTCTCCTAAAACATGTGCAGGAACCTTTTGTATTGCTAGTGACAGTTTGTCAATTTGTTCATTTGGTTGCTCTTGTTAATTAGACACTCTGAAAGTCTCTTTATTACAAGCCTTACCCCCGACACTAATCTGTACATTCGTTCTGCAAGGAGCTTTCTACATTGCACACCTTTGAAGCCGGGAAATCTTGACGTGTTTTTAGCAACTTTTCAAGGCCTCTAAAATAGCGTCGGACAGCGTGATTGGCATATTAAGCTTTCAGTAGTTTCAGTATTCTGCCACCAAACGACACATGTACTTGTATATTGCTCGAGAAGTTCTAAAAGAATTAAAAAGCCTACATGTGCAGTTACTTAAATAATAGAATGAAATTCTCGTCGAAACACAAGGGTATTATAATAACATTAACTGCCACCTATAACCACTTCCGCATAAGATTTATAACTTTAGAACAAATATAGACTAATCCAGCATTCAGTTACAATTTGAATCTTCAACTCTAAAAATTTGCTACTATAATTACTATTTTTCTTCCGCAAATTAAATAAATAATCTTTATAAGCTAAAAAAAAAAAAAAAACTCCCCGGCGCAACAGCCCATTAGTGGACCAAGGCCTGCCGTGCCCATTTCAGCTTTCGTGACCGAGGGCTCTGGGGTGCTAGGCATATGTCCCGGTTAGGTGGTCAGCCCCACGCGGAACCCCCAGTGCTTAGTTCCCAAGGATGCTTGGTACCCATTTTATCGATCCATTCAAAGGATGAAAGACTGGGTCAACCTCGTCCAGACCGGGATTTGATCCCCGGACCTGTGGCGTGGCAATGCCAAGCACTACCACTAGGCCACTGGGCCTCAAAATAATCTTTATAGTTTGCTAAATTTATTTGCCAGTTTGAAGAATAATTATGTAAAATTGAATGAGTCAAATCCTGTAGCATCCTTTCCATAATCTTTGGCAATGCTTTGAAAATGTCACCTTAAATTACACGAGATTCTTATATACATGGTGGTTATAAAATAGCGCTCGCTATTCGGAGTGGTCTGTAGCTTGAATGGATAATCCAAATGCATCAAAAATTGAGACACTCACTAATCACGAAGGGGGGAAAGGAATGGAATCATAAAAAAGATAGAATCCTAAAAAATAATCATAAAAAAGAATAATCACAAAAAACAAACTCGTCTCTTGACCAGGGTTCTAAATTACGAGGCATCGTCAATTATGGCCAATTACGGCCAACACAGCTAATAAATAAAATATAGCACACAAATGAAATAAAAATTTAAAAAAAATCACATTGCGGTATATTTTTTATAACGCCAATCCAAATCGATTCACAAAGAAAAAATTAATAATTCTTAACATTTTAATTAAGGTTTTTCGTAATATTGCTGATGTGGCAACAATAATTTAAATGACTAAAAATTAAATTTCAATGCTGCTTTAATGGGTCGTTCGTCGACATGACAAGATGACAGATGTCCGTATGGACGTTCAAACAGAACAAAAATTATGAAAGTTAGGTTCCTGCTGTCCTACCTTTCGATGACAAAAACGATTCTTAAGATCTGATGGATAGAACAGATTTCGTCACCGAAGTAAGGACAGACAGACGGGACACTTTGGGAAGACTGCCATGTCAATACCTTCTTTTCTATTAAAAAAATATTTCGAATTTAAAAAAAGATTATAAAATATTCTAAAAATAACGTCAGGGCTTCATGCTCATTGACTATACATCCCAGGACCCCTCCCTAAAGATCTTCAAATAAGCATTTATTTTTCTCCCTTCAATAAACCCACAGACTACGGCCGTCATTTTAGAAATGGAAAACCAAAGGTCACCAAGTGATTTGATTGAATAACTCGTCAAATATTCAGCCAAATGTAACAAAAACTAAGATTTAAGGGTTTATGAGGATTCTTAATATTTTTAAATTATTAAAATTGGGTGCTGCTATTGGAAATTTTAAAGTTAATAGCATTTTTAATATGAAGACGGTCCTTTATGCAAATTTTGTGTCCTGCAATTAACTCATGATGTTATATAAACACAAAGTCAAAAAGTTCCGATTCTATAGGATAACGGCCGAAATAATCACAAGTGGGTACTTTTTCTACAGCTGTACCTATGAAAATCGCTTAGTATCAAACCTACACTACAACTAAAGTTATCAAGTTTAAAAGTCGAGCGAAATTCTTCGACTGGATTTATAATGAGCTCCGCCCACTTTTCCATGTGGTTTAGGTTTGCAGTTTGAACGATTTCGATATTGGCGTTTTTTTCCTTTTACGATTTGGCGACATTTATTTTTGTGCGTCATCAAATTTTAAAATCATAGATTCTCGTTTGTTATGAACGTTTTTGTCATAAAAAGAACTTGAAATGCAAAAGCATCATTTATATTCTGTATTAACATACAAGGATAATGCATGAGTGATTTACTTATATTTATTAAAAATGTTTTTTTACAATTTCGCCAAGTTGTCCTACAGATGTCGCCACGATTCTTAAAATGAGTTTTTTTTTTAAAATTAATAATTAAAAAACGGGTTGACGTTGTACCTTATAATCTTTTTAAACTGTCTTTCATCCGTATTTGCATATCTGGTGCAAACAAATCATACGTTAAAAAAATACTTAACAAAAAACTGTGATTTGAAAAATAAAGCATTACGTGTATAGGACTGACAGTCCCTCTTAAAACGCAAGGTTAAAAAGATGTGAAAAAAGGTTTTTCTAAACTTAAAAGAAGTTTTGCTACTAGTACTAAAACCATACATTGAAACAATCTTAAAATGTACCCGTTTAAAAATGTACCTCTCTTAAGGGTCTTGTATGGTAACTGATCTGTAAACAATTCCAATTGGGAAACTTTTCACCCTTGTTGTTATTAAAATATTTTAAGTGTACAAAATATTTGTAGTGTTATATTTAATACAATGTGTAGTCATGCGCATCTGAATACTTTTTACTCGTATGGGTTTAGTACTAATCCTGGAACTTCAGTTAAGTTACTAAACGACTGCATACGTTTAGATATCCCCGACTTTTTTTTTTTTTCGTTTTTAATAACGTTGGTCTTTTTATTCACCTACATCACAAGTAATGTGTACCCGTTTACTCAATCAACTAAACTAAACAATAATACAAGGCACGAAAACGATACAACTACATTGTAATTTTGTACAAAGTGTTATTGTTTTTCATAAAATAAAGTAGCATTTCAAAATAAAAACTTCGAAAATTAATAAGAAAATAATTACCAAAATTAAGAAATTGCCAAAAGATGTTGATGCTATTATCCAAAAGTTTTTCCTTCCTGAAAAAAAGCAAAAAATTCTAGATGAATTAAGTTCTATATTTCGATGCAAGCTATAGTGAAGTTCCTTAAGTTTGAGTTCTAAGCAATTAAGAGAATCTTGAATTGGTACATGGTGAAAAGGGATGTAACAACAAAAGATACCAAGGGGTAATTGTCCCCTAGTTAAATTGAATGATTTCCATTAAGATATTATCCTTGCAACTGTTCTTTTGATGTTAAATCCTTTTTCACCAATGTACCAATTGGGCAGGGGTAGCTTAGTCGGTAAGGTCTTGGACTGGCATCCCTAAGGTTGCTAGTTGGAGCCCCGCTGCCTTCTGAAGATCCACGTGTATGCTAATGGTGACTGGTACACGTTAAATCCGTCGTGGTCACAAAATCCTACAAGTTTCCTTCCCATACCAAGTCAATACCTCTGAGGGTGCCAAGTCAATTTTGGGGATCCTCTAGTTGGCCTCACTGAACTGAAACTCTGGAAGGAGCGTCCCATGAAATGCTGGTGAAGCCTATATTGGGTCACTTGGCGACAGCTTTATGGAGAAAATGTGGCTAGCGATTAGGCTTGTGCCGACAACATCCAATGCAAACTGTTTAGACAAGTGTCAATTGTGATTGGCGAATTCATGCCAAATGTGACACTTATTCTCCCTAAAGCTGTCGCCAAGTGACCCAAAAATAGGCTTCACCAGCATTTCATGGGATACTCCTTCCAGAGTTTTAGTTCAGTTCAGTGGTTGGCCTCGGTCTCTAAAAATTAGATGTATCTCCTTATGCCACTTATGTGTGTGTTGTGTCTGTCTTACTTGACGAAGGTCTATAAGCGGGTCTCTGACCAAGCACACCCCCATACTTGAATATATAAGTCTATACCAACCAACTAACCAATGTATCAATTGAGAGTACTACTCTTAATTACATAGAACTCAAATTTGAAAGGAGGAGCCTAATCTTAAGGAATTTCACTACTGATTTCACACTCTGATATTAATTATCAGCTGCACCCAAACTTTTACAGCTAGCATTAAAAATTTAGTAATTGTGTGTGTGTGGGAGATCATGGTTTAATTCACTTAAACTATTTAGATCTTTAACCTCTTAAAACCCGAGCAAAATTCTACACGTATATTCTTAATACAAACATACTTTTCATAAAATATAAGCTAAAAAGTATGTTTTTCAAGGAATTTTTTTAAAAATTATCTCTAATAGTTACTTAGGAAAACCGTTAGGATTCTAGCCTTTGGAGCTGCTGGGGTCGGGTTCGAATCCTGGTCAGGCATGGATGCTTGTGACTGTCAATAAATGTTGTTATTTGTCTATGTGTTTGTGTCGTCTCTTTCTTTGTGTGTCTCTTGTGCTTGTGTCATTTCTGGGGTTTAGTACAATAGACTTAAAGTCGCAGTGCTTGGCGATCTTGCCCCCCACCAAGAAAGTCATAAGTCATACTTAGGAACACGCCTTGAACCCTAAAAATACACATTTTTTGTACTATATATGCAACAAAAAAGGTATAACTTATTTGTTCGTTAACAGATTAAAATCATAGTTTTTAATGCAAAATGCCTTTAAAATTAACAACTAAAAGAACTCATTGAAAAATTTGAAAAAAAATTTAATAATTTTTTCAGGAACTGTAATACCGTATTGACCCTCTTTCAACATCATTTTTTATAGAAATAAATGACTGATATCTGTAATCAATGGCAGAAAACTGACATTTGGATCTTCTTCCATCGGACCAGATAAATTTAGGAACTACTAACGTGTTAATTGTTTGTGGAGAGGTTTCAAAAAATTTAAGGAGAGGTTAATTGTCAACTGCACTAAACTTTTACATCTAACATTAAGAATTTAGTAATAAAATTGCGGTTATATTCTCTTAAACTATTGGGATTTTAATTTTTTTAATTCTGTCAAATCTCGGAAACGTGAGTTTTGAGGAAGCGCTGAGTTAGGTTATGTTACCTAACTTCGCGTTAACCATCAAAAATTTTTTACTTAAAAGTAAAGAATGCTACAAAATATTTCAAAAATAAAAAAACTAATTTATTTTATTATAAGAAAGGGCGGCTCAATTTATAAATGCTTACTTAGATTAACAACATCATAATGCAATATTTAATTATGCAAAAAAACGAGAGAAAAAGTATATTAAATATATTTCAAAGCTTTCTTTATTAATTACGAATTTAACATTATGAACAAAAAATAAAAACCACAGAATTTTTAATAGTTGTAAGTGAAATTTTATGTTAATTCATTCTCAATCTCCGAATAATTAAAAATTTGTTCAGAGCTTGTCAGATAATTAAAACGAAAAAAAAAAGTGTTTTCAATTTACATTATGCGATTCCACGTTAACTCGCTTTAACTGTTCTTATATCTTCGTATCATTTGAAAGCTAGATAAATTATTTTTAAAATTTTGGAAGTAAAAGAAATTTGTATTTTTGGAGATTTCGAGTATTGTTACAAAATAATTCTGATTTTTATCTAACATTCATAAAATGTAAAGCATTTATTGGTCATTTCAAGCCGGTCCACTGGCGCAATGGTTAGTGTACTAGCCTTTGGAGCTGCTTGGCTCGGGTTCGAATCCCGGTAAAGGCATGGATGTTTGTGTTTGTCAATAAATGTTGTTATTTGTCTATGTGTTTGTGGCGTACTTCTTTGTGTGTCTCTTGTGACTGTCTCCTCTGGCGAGCGGGGTAATGGGCTATATATCATACGCCCTTCCCTTCTAGAAGGCGCAATCACTATCATTTGTCATTTCAAAAATATTAATTACAAAATATTTTCCTAGTTTACCCTTTAGATAATTTTCGCATCTCTTGTAGAGTAATAAAGATGATTTTTTTTCTTTTGATAATTTAAGGAAAAATATTGTCGCATGACGTGATACCACATATTTCATAATTAAAATATGAAATAAGTAATTTTTTATTTTGACACATAAGCAATCCAAATATAATTCGTCACTTTTAGAACCACAATCACAAAAACAATGCTGAGTTTTGACCGTTAAAAAAATACATTTCTTATTAAATAAATATAGCACATATCATAGAATAAAAAATGGAAAGCTATGATACATTTGGATCCATTGCAGATCACATTCTTTTAAAATCATAAAATGATTTAAATAAATAATAAACATAAGCAAGGATTCATTTCACAGTACCTTTGAAGTCTGGGACTGATGTTGAGATGTATACTCCGTTTTAATTTTGAATGTTTCGACCCGACACGAGCATTTGCGTTTGATTATTTGTGAACTTCGAACCTTATTTTGATTATTTCCCTTGTCAACTATCTAACAGTAGATAAAAATATACCAAAATAAACGCATGCGGAGTTTACAAGTCCTCATGACTACATTTAAACATTTTAACTAGCTTTTTTCTTAATATTGGAGTTCAGTCACGGCCTACTCAACTACTAAGGCCAAAGAAGCTCTTTCAAACCAATACCACCAAGATTAGAAGGCCGAAGAACTAAGCAACACAACGTCACACTAGTGGACCAATTTCGATTTGTTGACCAATAACGTCGTATCTTAAGATGACGTCGCATCTTGATTCATCTTAGCTTAAAAATTTATTCAAATACAAGATCTAGTCACGAATGATCATTGGTCAAAACCACAGAATCGGTCCACTGATATGACATCAAGCATTTAGTTCACCGGCCTTCTAATCTAGGTGGTATTGCCCAAACACGCTCGGGGACGGAAATTTTGACGTCATAGTTCCGATTGACGTTCTTCCGAAGATGAAGATAACCTGTCTCGAAACCTTTTCGGAACCAGTCGTCCACGGCTGACCGCATTTTTAGGGTTCCGAATGGGTCCGAACTGGTTTCTCGATCTTCGGCACTCGGAACAGTGACGTCAAAAAATTCCGTCTACTCTCATGTTTGGGAAAGCTTTTTTGTCCTTGTTATTGAAGTAGGCCGTGGTTCAGTGCACTAAATAGTTTCTGTGGAGTCAAATATTATTATGGTAATGTTATACAATGAATCCTTATACGTAAGGTTAGTTTTACATTTTCGGCTGTCTATTTATACCCTCTATGGAGTTTACACATATACTGTACCTCGGAATTTAGAACAATGGTCAAGTGACGAGGTCGACACCTGAGGGGCACCAAAAGCAAACCTGTTCCGCCATCTTGTTCTTGTCTGTCACTTTCGACACCGCAGATTCAACGAGTACGTATGTCGCAGTGTAATTCCATAAGAAAAAAAAATCCATTTGAATTTTTTATATGGTTTTTGAAACAATGCCAAAATTCTTTAACTGTGGAAAACAACAAAATAAAAAATATATATTACCTAAAAACACTTCCAGTTATATATTTTAAGGTATCTGACCATATTATTAAAAAAAATTTAGTAATAATTTTAACCGAAATAGTTTAAATTGTGTTTTAAATATGTGGAACTGAAGTGAACTTATCAAAAATCAGGAGAAACGCTTGTTGACTATTTTCTAAATAAAAAAAAAATAGTAGTTCTGACTTCTATTGAGATAAAAGTAAAATTTTGGCTGATAGAACAAAGTGTGAAGAATCGAATGATGTGTGTTTGGATGTCATAGCGGGACGTAAACATTTTGAAAAAAATATTGAAAGTGATGATGCCAAATGGCATCACTGGGACTGAAAGGGTTAAGAAGACAAACACACACAAATGCACCAAGTAGTGAAGAGTACACGGGGAAAAAACCATCATTGTGTATAGGAATCTATCAGCAACAGTACTCTTTGGCGACGATAGCGAGTCATCACCTTAACTGGTGTAAGAAAACCGGTTTCTTCCTTGGTTTTTCTCTCGCGTGGCAACCCTGATTTACGCGAGGCACGAGTCCCGCGTTTGTACCCTGAGGTAAGAACAAAGAGCCAAACCGGTTTTCTGTTATAAATGTGCGCCAAGCGGACCAGAATACGGGGAGATTCCTATGCATTGAAGGGGTTCTTCCCCCTGTTCTCTTCAAATAACCATGCCCTATGCCGGTACTTTAACCCGGAATCTGCTGACTTACTGTCGACAATGTCCGCCGACAATGTAAACGGGAATATCCCTATGCATTGAGAGGGTTTTTCCCCTGACCATTAAGCCACCCTATCAGCGAATCACTGCATGATGCTGCTGCTATCTAGTGAATATTAAAAATGCAACCTAATGTCAGCTACTTCTCTGAGACGTATCCAATTAACACGTTCAAGTTTCGAATTTGACCTGTCCCAATCGGAGATCCAAATATCAGTTTTCAGCCTTTGATTAAAGGTATCACTCATTTATTTCCACACAAAAAATGAAGTTGAACAAAGGTCAATACGATATTAGATTTTTTAAAAAAATTATTTTAATTTTTTTTCAATTTTTTAAAAAAGTTCTTTTAGTATTTAATTTTAAATGCACACTCTCAGAAATAATACTTTCATTTTTGACAATTCATGAATCCTCAAGCCACATTTCGTTAATTTTGAGGATTGTTTCGTCAAACTATCACGTGACTTTTCAGTAAACGCGAATCCTCACTTTTAGGATCGTGATTTGACGATTCTGTATCTTGATTTTGAGGAAACTGAATCTCATTGTTGTACTCACATGCTCAAAAATGACGAAATATTTCTTTAGATTAGACGACATTCAAATCCTTGTAAAAATGACGATTCAAATTTCCTCACTTTGAGGAAAGGAAAACTCGGAGCATTTGCCAGTAAAGGAATCGTCAAAATTAAGGAACATTTCGTCGTTTTTGAGCATTCATTTTTAAGAGTGCATTTTGCATTAAAAGCAATGTTAAAATGATATGTTAACTACAAGTTATGCGGCCTTTTTGTAGCATTTATAGCAAGATGTTATGTGAAAGTGAAACTAAAGACCAATAGATGCTTCGCATTTGTTCAAAGCACGACTGCTCTGATTAGATAAGCAAACGCTTATCAAAAAATCCATACGCGCAGATTAGATAATACAAAACAAAAATAGCTTGTCACATATGGCGGTTTAGTTGATGGCTGATCAATTACTTATCAGACAAATAAATACAGGGTGGTTATAAAATAACGCTCGCTATTCGGAGTGGTGCCGCCTCGGTGGCACACTCGTTAGGATTCTAGCCTTTGGAGCTGCTGAGGTCGGGTTCGAGTCCCGGTCAGGCATGGATGTTTGTGACTGTCAATAAATATTGTTATTTGTCTATGTGTTTGTGTCGTCTCTTTCTTTGTGTGTATCTTGTGCTTGTGTCATTTCTGGGGCTTAGTACAATAGACTTATAGTCGCAGTGCTTGGCGATCTTGCCCCCCACCAAGAAAGTCATAAGTCATAAGTCATTCGGAGTGGTCTGTAGCTTGAATGAATAATCCAGATACCATCAAACATTGAGACACTTACTAATTAAGAAGGGGGGAAAAGAATGGATTTATAAAAAACAAACTCGTCACTTGACCAGGGTTCTAAAATACGAGGCGTAATTGGATGTGTTGGCCGTAATTAGCCATAATTGGCTACGCCTCGTAATTAGAACCTTGGTCAAGAGACGAGTTTCTTTTTTATGATTCCATTCTTTTTTGTAAAAAAGAAACTTGTCTCTTTACCAGGGTTCTAAATTACGGGGCGTAATTAGCTGTGTTGGCCGTAATTGGCCATAATTGACGACGCCTCCTAATTTAGATTCTGGTCAAGAGACGAGTTTGTTTTGTATGATTATTCTTTTTTATGATTATTTATTAGGAGTCTGCCTTTTTTATAGTTCCATTCTTTTCCCCCTTCTTGATTGGTAAGTGTCTCAACTTTTGATCCATTTGGATTATTCATTCAAGATGCAGATCTCTCCGAATAGCGAGCGTTATTTTATAACCACCCTGCACTTGATTGCGAATTCGAATTCTAGAGCATAATTTTACTGTTAAAAACTTGTATTTATTTATCAATAACGGGGGGCTGGGAAGCCCAGTCGGTTAGACATTCGCCTATCATGTGAAATGTCCCAGGTTCGGGTCCATGCATCGCCAAAATAACTGCCGACCGATAAACGGCCCGTTTTAGCCAAAAAGACGAATAATAATAAGTAAAATTAAAAAATAAAAATAAAATTTTAAAAAAATCTCAACCACTATTCTCATAAACATTTTCTTGTAATCAAACCACTTATAGTTAAATAGGGGCAAAGCCCCCTGCTCGCTACCACTCGACAATCCCCGGGGCTACGCAATTCCTATTTGTTTGCTCTGCAAACAAACATGCAAGAGACTAATATGAGGATACTGCCAATACAGGAATGCTCATCTATACAATCTGGTTAGTTTCCGTGTGACTGCTCTAGGGCATCGCGTAACTCTAGCGCACGATATCTGCCAAAGACACGGTACGCAACCTGAAGTAGCCCCGGCACAAAACAAGCACACTGCTACACTTACTTTCAGCGTTTCTCACGTTTCTGATTGGCTGAAGCCGCGTAAGTCACGTGGCTTTCAAGCGTACGACAATTACAATTTTATATAGTGATTCAATGTAACTGTCGTGTAAGTCACGATTTAAGAGGAGATTAAAAGTCTTTTACATTTTAAAAATAAATCAAATTAAATAAAGTACTTTACATTATTTAGTTATGATAAGTGTAGATCAACTATTCCACGAATTAATTTTCATTTAATGTTAAAAGTTGTATTGATAATCACTTTTTACAAACGTAACTTACACTACAGAAAGGCTAATTTTGCAAGCCAATCTGTAAGCATTAAAATTTCTCTGTTATTTACTTCAGGTTAGGTTAGGTTTTGAATTATCATCGCACTAGAGGTACACGGGGGCTATTGGCGATGGGCGTCGTATTTTAGAACCACAGTCAAGTGACTAGCCGACCCCTGAATTGGCACCAACGCAACTGTTAAGGGCTGCATCGTACGCAGCGTTAGGACTTTGAAGGATATATAACGTGCGCTCCCTTACACGGGGTATTATTCGTCGGATATATTTTGCTGCACGGGCCGTTCATGGGCCGGCAGTTATTTTGGCGTGGCCGGGGACGAACCTGTTACCTTTCGCGTGCTAGGCGAATGCCTAACCGACTGGGCAACTAGAGGCTCCCCAGAATTTACTTGTCACCGCCAGAGGTATTGATTTGGTATGGGAACTTGAAAGACTTTGTGACTACGACAGATTTAACGTGCACCAGTCACCATTAGCGTACACGGGACTCTTCGGAAGGCAGTGGGGCTCGAACGCGCAACCTTAGGGATGCCAGTCCAAGACCTTACCGACCAGGCTATCCCGTCCAACCAACTATCTTTCCCGATACGTAAGGTAATGTTATAGATTCCGGCTGCCTATTTCTAGCCTCCTTTAGGAGTGTTAACAAGCCAATAACGCCTCGTAATTTAGAACCCTGGCTAAGTGACGAGGTCGACACCTGAGAGGGCACCCAACGGAACTTCGAGCGACATCGTACGCTAACGCCATCGGGACTTTGGACTCCACAGATTTAACGAGCACGTCTGTCCCAGTGTACCCGGGTCCATGCGTCGCGAGTCGGATTTTCCTACTCGTTCAAAGTAGAGGGTGGTTATAAAATAACGCTCGCCATTCGGAGTGGTTTGTAGCTTGAATGAATAATCCGAATGAAACAAAAATTAAGACACTTACTAATCAAGGAGGGGAGGGGGGAGGGAATAATGAAATTATAAAAAATTAACTCGTCCCTTGACCAAGGTTCTAAATTACGAGGCGTAATTGGTTGTGTTGACCGTAATTGGCCATAATTGGCTACGCCTCGGTATTAAGAACCCTGGTCAAGGGACGAGTTTCCTTTTTTTATGATTCATTGAAAAGATCCTCGTCTCTTGACCAGGGTTCAAATTACGAAGCGTAATTAACTGTGTTGGCCGTAATTGGCCACGAATCGTAATTTAGGACCCTGGAAGAGTAATTTAGAATTTTTTTAATTAGAATTTAGCGGATTTTTTATGGTTCCATTATTTTTCCCCCTCTTAATAAGTAAGTATCTCAATTTCTGTTGCATTCGGATTGTTCATTCAAGCTACAGACCATTCCGAATAGCGAGCATTATTTTATAACCACCCTATACAGAGATCCGATTTGTAGGATGACTGGCAGTAGGTGGGATTCAAAACCCCACACTCCTAAGAAGGCTGAATCCTAAGGTTGATGCTTTAACCACTCGGCCACGGACGGGCCACCCCGATACGACAAACGATTCTTTTCTTTACGCTAATATGCTAAAAAGCAATTTATGCCTGACCAATCAAAATAAAGAGAGTTGTGCCGTGTGAAAAAATTGTGCCGTGTGCAAATCTGTTTTGAAAGAGAATAAAACATGCTAAGCCATTAGATTTGCGATGTTTGACAACATGCGATTTGAACTAGCCTTGCGGCTTTGTTTTAAATCTTAAATTAAATTCAGCTTTTTGAATTCAGGTCAGTATTTATTTTAGTAACTAGTAGTAAATTTTTATATTCTTTATATTGTATTCGGTCTTGAGAAATTTGTTAAAGTTATAAGGTTTCTAAAATAAAAATAGAATGTTATTATTTGAATATCTTCACTAACTTGAGCACTATCTGTAATTTTGGTACGTTTCACGCGGTATTGTAGAAAGTAATGTTATTTTTTAGGGAATTGGTTTAAGTTTCGATGTTGTTGAGGCTGGCAGCGAAAAACTTAGCATTTAATTACAATAGTAGATAATCCATTTTTTAAATTAATGCTAAATTTTATTTTTCTCATTTCAGATCCAATATAAAATTATAACAAAGAAGCCCTCTTTCTGATATCGGGACGCACAATATTCTGAGCTCCAATGCCCGCCACCAGTCCGGGGCCCCCGCCACCAGCCCAATTCCGGGGCCAGCTCCACCACCCAAAGTCCGGGGCCCCCGCCACCGTCGCCAATGGCCCTCGTGTTGCTCTAATGCGACGATAATTCAAACCTAACCTATCCGGGGGCCCGCCACCAGCCAAATTCCGGGGGCCCGCCACCAGCCAAAGTCCGGGGGCCCGCCACCAGCCAAAGTCCGGGGGCCCGCCACCAGCCAAAGTCCGGGGGCCCGCCACCAGCCAAAGTCCGGGGGCCCGCCACCAGCCAAAGTCCGGGGGCCCGCCACCAGCCAAAGTCCGGGGGCCCGCCACCAGCCAAAGTCCGGGGGCCCGCCACCAGCCAAAGTCCGGGGGCCCGCCACCAGCCAAAGTCCGGGGGCCCGCCACCAGCCAAAGTCCGGGGGCCCGCCACCAGCCAAAGTCCGGGGGCCCGCCACCAGCCAAAGTCCGGGGGCCCGCCACCAGCCAAAGTCCGGGGGCCCGCCACCAGCCAAAGTCCGGGGGCCCGCCACCAGCCAAAGTCCGGGGGCCCGCCACCAGCCAAAGTCCGGGGGCCCGCCACCAGCCAAAGTCCGGGGGCCCGCCACCAGCCAAAGTCCGGGGGCCCGCCACCAGCCAAAGTCCGGGGGCCCGCCACCAGCCAAAGTCCGGGGGCCCGCCACCGTCGCCAATAGCTCTCGTGTTGCTCCAGTGAGACGATAATTCAAACCTAACCTAACCGGGGCCCGCCACCAGCCCAAGTTCGGGGCGCGCCACCAGCTTGCTCAACTAGGGGCAGCTTTCAGCTACACCACAGCCTGCTGAACTCTGGATCGTGCTGGTCTTCTAAACTCTTCTACAGTACACGATCATCAGTAAAGGTACTCGACTTGTCTACCAAAATCTTATTTAACGTTGGTCGTATATTGGACCCAATATCTGACTAGCTCAGGGACAAACGACCTGAAATATATTGATAGATTGCATTCGTCCGAAATGGTCTCTTTGAAACATTAGAGCTTGTATTTTCCATTAATTTGAAACCAATGAGACTTGACAATGTTTCTAGGGCAGACTTTATGTAAATAGCAAATATCTTCTACAAACTTTTATGGTTTCACCTCTTTAGCGCAAATGAAACCAATTCCATTTTGGAACTCTGTGATTAAATGAAAGGTCAAACCAAACCGCCAAATATTTTTAGTTAATTTTTTTAATATTTTTTGTTCTTGATGAATTTACGTCGTACGCCACGCAAATGCTTTTAATGAAGTCCTATCCTTTATTGTGATGGCTAAGACTGACAGAACATGTAAACATATCATCGGTTGCATGATTCTTTAACCCATCACAGCGTAGGGGAGAGTGTTGTACCTTGGGACAATTTTTACATTTTAATTTTTTTCTTCGATGATTATTGTCGAAATAAAAATTTCAAAGCAGCATTTCAACATACCAATATATTCCTCTATAATATATTTTTTTAAGTTCTGGGAGCTTGAAATTAAAAAATTGCCACTCATTTAAAGTAGAGAGGATAAACTGTCCCAAGGTACAACATGATGTTGTACCTTGGGACATGCTTTATAATTCAGTCAATAGAACTAATTTGTGTCAGGAAACAAACTTTATTTCAAAATACATCAGAAAATGTGCTCTTTAGAACATTTCATCACACGGAAGGAAAAAGATTTATCAGGTGTTGCCAGAATTATATTTTCAAACTTCAATCATTATAAAATATATCCAAAACAAAGCTGAGTTGTATTTTACATGTTTTGTGGAATTGCTCTTAAAATAAATAATAAAGATATTTTTATTTATCCAAATTATTAAGAATTTAATCAAATTATTAATACTGTCCCAAGGTACAACACACTACATGGTTTAAATAAAAGCAAGATAGTGGCCAATCCAAATGCATTGTCATTATTTTCTCATAACCAAAATATTTTAAAATCTTCTCTTTTATGAAGAAAATAAAATGCAGTTGACTTTTTGTAAGAGTACTAAGGTAAAAAATTGTATTAGAATGGGAAAAATATTTACTTTGGGGTAATGAAATATTATTTTTTGTCACCAATTAATCAATTCAATGATGCTAGTGTTAAATTTTATTATGATGATGTCTGTTATGGTTAAGGCTACTATTAGAAATAAACAATGTATGAATATTGCCAATAGATTCTTAGATATTCTCAGTGTCCCAAGGTACAAGCGTCCCAAGGTACAACACTCTCCCCTACATAGTTTAGTACTTATTCCCCTGAGGGGCTCACCCAGGGGTGAGAGAGGAATTGGCGCTTCCCAGGTCCCTAGCCACGTGCTTCTGCCTCCCAACAAACCGAGAGAAAGTTTGACGAAGAAATTATCACAAATGCTTAATTTTGCATAAATCTTTACAATTAAATTGTTTTTGTGGGGAAAACAATTTAACTGGTTTAAATGCAATATTTAACTACTTTTTTACTTTCAATTTAAGTTTCAACCTTTATATATTAAAGCTGGATTTAAACTGACATTTTTTAGACGTAAAAAATAAACGCAGTAATATTTAAATTTTTAATTTGAAAAAAAAAAAAAATTCAATTCGTATGCCATAAAAGAATCAAAATCCTTGGAACGATTTGTATGTCATTCGCTGGAATTTTTTAAGGTTCCACAAGCGATTAAAGTTCAGATTCTATTGCATACGTACTCTTGGTTTGTTGGGAAGCTGTTTTATAGAACACGTTTATTATTTCGTTTTTACTTTTTAAATGTGTTTAAAGAGACCGGAAAATAAAACCAGCCACTTATGTTAAAAATTATTGTTTTGTTTAATTTTAAAATTACAACCTAAATAGCTGCCCTTCATTTGCTTAAATTAATCTTGTAAAAATAGTCTGTTCTATTTGAAATGCACCGTTAATTTTTTTTTTTTTTTCAGTTTTGGTATTGATTACTTTAAGTAGCAATGTTTGTGCAAGCAGTTCCTTCAACTTGAATCACCATCACTTTCAAGATGCGGTGAACGTGGTGGTTATTCTAGTTGAGGGATTCTCTTCATAAATGCATAGACTAAACTAAAACCAGTAAATTCTTTTTTAACAAAACTCCACTTTAACAATGTAAAATAAACAGTTTAAAGAGCTTTTGACTTGAAAAACTTTAATATTTTTTTTTATATCTTGTACTATTTATTTGCATTCAATTGTTTTAAAATAAGCAAAAATAGTGGTTTAATAAATTTGTTTAGTTATTCCACCTTCAAAACATTTCCGAGACCAAATATTAGACCGATGCTTTCAGTTAACAAAAAAAATTACTGTTATTACAAAATAAAATCAGTAAAATTATCTGAAAGATTTTTTTAAAAAAATATCTATGCCTGAGCATGTTAGTTGCTTCATATCGCTAACAGAGATACCAACAGTCTACAACATGCTATTCCTGAAAGTAAAGATTGATCTGGAGGCAGCAGCTTCATTCGCAGTTTCCATGCTGTTTCGAGGCTTGTTGAAATTGAATTGGAAAAAAGTCTTTCAATGGGACGATTTAGCATTGTCGATATTTTTTCCCGTTTTGGTTCATTTAGTGATCTCCATTCCATGAATCTGCTTTAATTTCAAATATTTAATTTTATTTTGATATTTGAACTCGGTTACACTTCATGTCAGGTAAAGTCTCTCAAATCTCGTGGAACTATAAAGCTTGTAAATAAAGGAGCTGGTTAAAAATGCAATTTTGAATGATTTCTTGTGACTGTAAAATGTTTAGTATAATTGCGTAACTTCAGATTTGGGAACCTTTTCAGATAAATTATAAACGCAACACTTGATGTTAAAGTCAGCGATTTTCGACGAATTTGTAAATGTCCTTTTGGGTAAAACTAAACATTTGTAAATCTTCAAGTTGTATTCGGAATCTGCAGCTTCTAATCTTTCAGAAAGGTGTACAAGTTCTGCACTTCGCGTTTCACGCAACGTGTCCACTGGTGACAGGAGCCCATTCTCCAGGTATCGTGGAGAATATTCAGCGATCTCCCGACAGCAGATTGCATGCCTAGCAAATCTGACTCTGATCGAATCCACTGCGAATACTCCGACAATACGTCGATCGTACCAAGCCGGACAAAGAACGAAAACCATGATTTACATTTGTCAAACCATTCATTCATACGCATCCAAAGGTCTCCCAGAGACAAAATCGAATTTCATGCATGCAATTTGTGGGAAGTGCAAGCAGCTACAAGTAGAATGCAGTTTTGACTTTGGAGTGTCTTGTGATACTTGATGTCATGACAAATTGGATTGACATACGCTTTCGATTTCTACGCTGATTCACTCAAAAGCTGAAGCGTTAGGTGGTTTGAAAAGATAAGGTCGCAATAGCGCTCTTGTGCGGCCTTCATTAAAAAGCCAAGTAATCTAAGCAAAAGTGGCGAGACCAACATTTTCAACAGTTTTGTTAAGTTGATGTTTGTATTTTTTCTGTATGGCTTGTTTCGTAGATATTTGCGATTGTGTGGTTTGTGAGGCATCATTTGGTTAAATGTGCACACTAGTTTTTAAGTAGTTATATTTTGGGTTTATAGTTTGTATTTTTAGATTTAAGGTATACCAAAAGGCCCAGATACAAATCACTGCAAATTCTGTGCAAACTAGCCGTACAAGTTATATTTGAGTTCGTTTTGGGAGGGGTTTACTTTACAATGGACAAACTGGTCAAAACACGAGCTATGAGAGAAACGCTGCTTTTCGAATTAGGGTGGAATTCGCAACCTAGTGTCCTTCTAATTTTCAAGTATTGCACGACCACTCTAAGCTCGAAATTTTATTTTACTTGTAGTTGCTTGGACTTCCCATAGGTATAGCACGCATGAAATTTTATACGGTTTTCGGGACACCTTCGGATACGTATGCCTTTGATATGGTTGGCAAACGTTAATCTTGCTTTCTTTCCTTGCCCGGCTTGAAACGATCGGCGTATTGTCGGAGTGCTCGCAGTTGATTTGATCAGAATCCGGTTTGCTATGTATACAATCTGCTGTTGGGAGATCGCTAAGTATTCTCCACAATATTTAGAGCATGGTGGACACGTTGCATGAAACGCAAAGTGCAGAACTTGTATACTTTTCTGAAAGATTAGAAGCTGCAGATTCCAAATGCAGCCTGAAGGTTTACAAGTGCTTAGTTTTACCCAAAATGACACTTGCAATTCACCGAAAATCGCGTCACTGAAAACAAATTTTCACGTCAATAAGGTTTATGCTTGTAGCAGTTTTTCTGAAAATTGTCCTAAATATAAATATAAGTAAATAAACTAAATTTTCAAGTCTTGAAACTCAATAAGAGAAATTGTCAAATATACCTTTTTCTGTTTAGATTTAAAAGTTTGTTCTTGGTTCTTTTATTGAATTTAAATTTTTACATGCATTTGAGTTGTTTCAGAATTTGTCAACTGTCGGATTTGAATGGCCTAACCACATCGACGTACGATTGACGTTAAGTGCAACTAAAATTGTTTCTTTAAATGAGTCGTTTTTTTTAATGCTCGAAAAGAATGAAACATTGTACAGTTTCTAGAACGATGCAGCATGAAAAGTTAACAAATTCCTTTACCAGAAAGACAAACTCAATGTTATTTTAAATTCCCAGAAGTTTGAGAGAACTTTACCAAACGTGAAATGAGCCAACTTCGAACATTTTGAAAATAAATGCAACTTAAAAGCTATGCTTGAGTCTAAGGATATCTTAATATACATTTATTTAAACAAATAATTTTTCTATGAAAAGTTTTTAAATCTTAAGTAATTTTATTTAAAGGTTTTTAATTTTAAAATCTTTTGAATCTATTCCCAATAGTTAAATGTGCCTAATCAAAAAAAATTATGAGAAAATGCTAGTCATTTACTGAATTTCCCATTTTACAAAAGACTTTGCAAAATCTTTTCCCCGGGCATCGAAACAGCAAGGAAACCAAAACTAAGTCAACTCTTGGTCTTTCTTTACTACACTGGATAAAGCAAAAACTTGAATTGTAGATTTGGACATGTCTGCACTTGAAACTTTCGTTGCTGTGATTTAAGGCATCAATTTGGTTTCGGTAGTTTTTTTCAATCTAGTCTTCTAATTTGGTCAAGAGGAATAAACGTGTTTTTCGTGGAATCAAGAACAAAATACCAATAAATTGCTTCACTTTTATCCTATTCCGTAAACCCGAATATTTTTAATTTATAGTTACCTAAATTTTAAAATCCTTAATTAAAAATTCACTTGCTTTTAAAAACATTTGAATCTTTGTTCAGAATAGTTTAATGCGTAACGTAACTTTTCATTATCTAAAGAAATGTTTTAAACAATATCTGAAATTTCTGTTCCGGTCCCTAAATAATTTTTAAAAGTTGAGTTTTTTCAGTTGATTTCAGAATTATTTTATTAGTTATACTTTTATGTATACGTTGAGTATATTTTTATTTATGTTAATATTCTCTATTTGTTTAAACGTTACATTTGTGTTAGTTTCTCATTACTTTAGCTGAAAAAGTTGTTCAGTACATTGTAAATAGCTCACTTCACTCGAATATTTCATTTCACTGAAATATTCATTTCATATTCACTGAAAAACCATTTACAATAGAAAAAGTATTGCCTTTCATTTATATAAAGTGTGTTGAATGGAAATAAATTTAAAACAATAATAGTTTACCTAATAGTTGTAAATTCGTCAATAGAACATTTAACTTTAAATACTTTTTATCGTTTGATTGAAATTTTAACTTATTTAAATGTCTTATTAATTGAATCAGCTAGCATCAGTATTTCAAACAAGTTAAAGTAAATTTAGTTCAATTTTCTTAACTTAACCACACTTTGGCAGTTTGAGTCTTGCAATACTCTTGCTTTCAAGATGCGTTGGAAGTAATAGTATTGCATTTCGCGAAAACTGTCGGAGGTTGCGAATTTTCTCTACTAAAGCTAAAACTTCCTTAATTTCTGAAACTTCTAAAAAAATAGTTTAGTCTTGACACACTACTTTTGGATTTTTTATTAAACTTTGTATCGTAATTTTATGTGTATTGATGTAATTTAAGCTAAGGATTATTTAATTATTCTTACCTCAAACTTTTTGAATGGCAAGTAAAGTGCCTAAATTGTTTGGTTTTTTTTTTGTCTGTGTTGATTATTTTCCATTTTTACCGTTTCATATTTTAAAATTGTGTTCATGTTAATTTTTTAATACTTGCTGCATAAGCTGTGCAGTGAAATGTAAATAGATCAATTTTCTGAATTGTACCTTTCGATGCATATTTCTAGCAAAACTCCGTAAATTTCAATAGAAATACTTGTAAAAGGTGTATATAACTTTTCAATATTTAAGATTAAATTTGGCTATCAATATACATATTTAAAAATAAAAATTTCATATTTTTTTCAATTTAGCGAAATCAATTTAAATATATTTTAAAATCAAGAAAAATTTAAACTATATCTTATTTAATCTGTAGTTCTTGCATTTTTTCTCCGCTAAAACTAATTGGTGTATAGGTAATTTTTAATTGTTTTTTCTGGCCAAACTGTTTAGTAAAGCCAGCTATTTATAATGCACATAACTTCTTTCAATGTATATAATTAAACAAAAAATCCATTGTAGAAATACTTGTAAAAGATGCATAACCATTCATTAATAATGAATTAGAATGGCAATATACATTTTAGAATTATAAACGTACCTAATATTTTAACTGAAAAAAATTTAACTTTAAATATATACTTTCTGCCTCAATTTTTAAATATTAAACTTTAAATATCTTATTGGATCTGTCAGCAATGCACAGCTAAAAACTAAAATTTCGTAATTCTCAATAACATAAATTTGTACTTTTGTTTAATTTTGTCTTAAATTTAAACTTAACTCTGTTGCAAATTTGGACTTGCGAGACTTTTGCTTTCAAGTTGCGGTGAAAGTAATTGTATTGTATTCCATAAAAAACCTATATAATAGTATTTGCATTTTTTTTAAATAAAATTAACAGTTGAAATTCAAGATTTGGTTATTCAGTTTCTAAAATGTGTGAACAAACTGTAGTTTACTACTACTGAAATCCATTTTAGAATTTGTTCTCAAACTATGTGCCACAATTCTTTAATATAAATAAACTCTGATTTATTTCATTGTTAAGTTTTGAATTGCAAATAGAGTGCGTAAATTGTTAATTTATCAAGCACTTTATAAATTTCAAAATTGGTTACCTTTTACATTCTATCCTGTACTACTGTAAAATTTTCCACATGTGGATTTTTACGAATTGTACTTATTTCTAAATAATGGACATTATCTCTTTGAATTGTATTTTTTTGATGTTAAATATGCAGAGTAAAATTTCACTCAATAGCTGCAATTGCTTGTGCATAACTTAAGTATTAAACACCTTATGCATTGTAAAAAATTTATTCAGTGTAATTTATGTGTTAAAAATTGTTGTTCTTCCAAATAAACTTGTTCTGTAAATCAATTTAGTCCTTCCTTTTTCCAGTTTAAAATTTTTTGACAGATTTGAGATTGTGATTAGTACTTAAATCCAATCTTATCATTTTGCCCTTTGAAACTTATTTTGATATTGTGTCAATCACGAAAAGGTAAAGATCTTTTTGGCTTGGACTTCAATTTAACAATAGTTGGCTGCTTTTCACAACTTATTGCACAATAAAACGTATAATGATGTGCAATTAACAGGTAAGACTTTTTATTTTAAGTAGAAAAATTAGTTTAAAAATCTTTTTGAATTATTTTTTGGGGCAAATTAAATTGTAAATATTTTCTTTAAACAAACTGAATAGCGTATTATAGTTGGATAGCTGCCTATATCTAAAATCCCTGACTCGTTTTAGGAAATAAATAAACCGCATTTATCTCTTGCAGATTGTCAAAAAGTTATTTTCATTCTTTTTCCCCATTTTAGTATTTAGTTTATGCTAAATCACTTTAAACAAAAACAATTCAGCTTCATTAGTTTTTGTAGATATTATAAAAATTATCATGTCAAAAACTATGTAATTACGCAAATCAGCTTGATCGCAACAAGGTAAAGCTTTTATCAATTGAAGGTGCTTTTATTTATAACTGACCTTGATCATTTTTGCAGAGAAAGTCGGCGTGTTAAATTCTCGTTTAGAATATTATTTTGTACTCGGGGCAAGGGAGATTTCCATTTTTTAACAGGGAACTTATTAATGAAAGTGGTATTGTTTTCGATGTTTAAAAGCTCTTAAGAGGACTCCCTTGGAATTCCACATCTTGAAAATCATGTTATTCCTAAGGAAAACATTCGCAAATCAATTACCGCCACAAATTTATAAAAAGGTTACCAGTTTCTTGTATCATTATAAAGAACGAAATTAGCTAAAAGGATAAAACTAATTTGTTTTGTGAAAATCACATATTTCGTATTTTTAATAATTTTTTTTAATTAGAACTTTATGCTTACTATATTTTTTACAAACTTCAAAAAACTACTAAAAATACTAAATTTGTGATTTTCGCAAAACAAATTAGTTCTATCCTTTTAGTTCCTTTCGTTCTTTAGAATGATACAAGAAACTAGTAACCTTTTAATAAAATTGTGGCGATAATTGACTTGCGAATATTCTCTATAGGAATAACATTACGATTTTCAAGATGTGGAATTCTAAGGAAGTTCTCTTAACAGCATTTTTTTCTTAAAAATCGCCATAAAAATAGTTAATGTTGCATCAAACTCAGGGAAAAGTGGCAGAACTCCTTTGTTTAGATAGATAGCATATCACCTTGCTATACTCATTTTTTACTCATTAATTTTAAAATCCATGCTAAATAATTAATACTTTCTTGTCTATAGACTATAGAAAATTCATCTCGTCTCAGTTAAGGGTGTTCAGTACCCCAAAATTGGTGAAAAACTCAAAAATTATTGCCTAAAATACTATTACAACTTTTATTAATGACGTCACAAAGTATCAAGACGATTGGAAAAATATTTTTTACTTTAAAAGCCATTTTAATGGCTTCGTAAGGAAATGGGTTAACAATAAAAACTTTAAACGCGTTTTTCTCAGAACTTGATTTTTTGAACTTCGATGTACCTTTTCTCAAAAAATATGCTATGTTTTCCCGTAAACTTTTTTTATATGATGTAATACATAGTATAGATTATTCTAAGGTTATAAATTTTCATAAAACTAAAGCGAAATTTTTTTTATTTGACAAAAAAGTGAAAAATTTCATGCTTTTTTGGGTACTTTAAAACTTATTTTATTTAAAAAAAATCTAGCAGTTATTTACAAAAAAGTTTTAACCTCAGATCATTATATAAGGTTGGTATAACACACACAGAGAATTTTAAGATGATCTGATCAGTAGTTATTTGAAAAGGTACATTGCATTTGGACACTTTAACATTGCCGATATGCAACATACTGAACCCCCTTAAGAAAAAACTACTCTCAATATCTAAGTATTAAGGGGGTCTGGCACCTCCATAGAAGCCCATGTTAAATTGTCCAACTTTGGGGGCATCTCAAGAATTAACTAATTAATATATCCATTTCAAATTTTCACAGTTTCATCTATAGACATTTTTAAGTATTTTAACACAAGATTATTTTGAAAAACTAAAAACTAGATTAAATATGATTTTTTTTTAAATATCGTTGAAGAATGTCAATATTTTTAACCTAAAAGATTTTTTTTAAAAAAAAGTAAAAACTTTACAGACTATTCCCTGCGTTAAAATGTTTAAATATACTTGTGAATTACACATAAAAAAATTCAAGTATCTAAATGAATAACATTTTTAGTTATGTGCCCCCAAACATTCACATGATTCAAAAATTGTAAAACCGAGAAAAACCAATTTAAAGTTTTTATTGTTAACTCATTTCCTTACGAAGGATTTTTGCTTCCTCGTAATATTTGATTGGAATAACATTATCGGATCCTTAGTCGTTCGGCCGATCTGGGCAGTTTCACTAAAGAAAGGGTAAAATAAAATTGCCTTTAATGTCAAAAATATTTTTCCAATCATCTTAAAACTTTGTGACATTATTAATAAAGGTTGATATAGTATTTTAAGCCACTAATTTTTTTTTTAATTTTTTCAATGATTTTGAGGTGTCAGACCCCCTTAAGAATAGTTTTTTGCCAATACTCGGATATTGAGTAATTTAAGTTTCTAATGCAATGAATATCCTAAAGTGATAATCCATTCTATCTCTAATATGACAAATGGGACCAGCCGTGAGTATTAAGTACATTTTTTTAACCCGTAACTGATAACATCTCGCTGACAAACACTCCCAGTAACATCCGTCTATCAGACTAAGAGTTTTGTAAACTATCCGTCTATAACTAAATAAATCCGTCTATAACTATTTAAAACTATCCGTCTATCAGACGGATATTACCAGTTACGGGTTAAGTGGAACTGCTGAAGTTTTAATCATTTGATCTGAAGAATGTCTAGATTTTATTAACATGGTGGTTCATGTGTTAAAAAGGCCAAAAACATTTCTGATTCTAGGTATATCAAGGCTGGAAATGTACACTCTTAAAACAAACGAGTGAATTTAACTCAGTCTGAGTTAATTTTCGCTCTTTTCAGTGTCGAAAATGCACTTGTCCTATTGGAGTGGATTTCACTCTTGTTTAGTTAAAACTCCGACAGGATCACTCCAAACGAGCAATTTTAACTCAGTCTGAGTTAATTTTCATTCCTTTCCAGTCTCGAAAATGCACTTCTCCTATATGAGTGGATTTCACTCTTGTTTTAATAGTGTGACAAAAAAAAAATTATTTTATACTTATCAAAAGATTTTTTATACTAAATTTAGTATTTGTTAGAGTTGAATTATTTAATTTGAGTAATCCACATCGTTATATACACTCTTGAAACAAAAGAGTGAAATCCTCTCCAGTTGGAGAAGTGCATTTTCGACTCTGGAAAGGAGTAAATATTAACACAGACTGAGTTAAAATCACTCGTTTGGAGTGATCCTGTTGGAAGTTTAACACGCAAAGGATCCACTCCTTTCGGAGAAGTGCATTTTCAAGACTGGAGGAGTGAAAATTACTCAGATTGAGTTAAATTCGCTCGTTTGTTTTAAGAGTGTAGTACTAATCTCTTAAGTATCCGCTCTAGCCATCTAAGGCTTTCAATTAAAAACAGTTTAATTATCTTGGTGGTGCTATTCGAACCATGCATTTTTTTGGTATGACTATTATACGAATTTTTCCTATATACTGTGATTTGACAAAATGACAAATGACAGTGATTGCGCCCTCTAGAAGGGATGAGTGTAGGCTTTATGACCGATTATACCCAGCTCGCCAGAAGAGACAATCACAAGGAACACACACACATAGACAAATAACATTTATTGACAAGCACAAACATCCATGACATACCGTGATTCGAGCCCAGCAGCTCCAAAGGCTAGGCTATATTGTGATTTACTAAGTAATAACTGTACAAAGTAGCTAGATGTTAAGTAACGTTTCGAAAATAAGATTTACAGCTTCAATTCAAACTAACTATATTTATTTTAAAGATCGAACATTGATATGGTTAACATTACGAAACTCAGTTATAACCATTGAGCCAAAACTTTTCTCATTTCTCTCCTTTCCAAGTAAATTAAAGTCATTCAATTAAGGCCACCAAGCAACGTAAACCAAATGAAAATCACCTTTAAACAAAATAAAACTTTTTCTATCGGTCTATATTTTCGTTAATAATCGTACATCAGTGTCTTTACTTTACAAAGCACTATATTTGATGAATCGGCGAAGAAAACATTTGTTATTTCGTAGTATTTTTCTCTGTAGGTTAGGTTTTGAATTATCGTCGCACTAGATCTACACGAGGGCTATTGGCGACGGGCGTCATGTTTTAGAACCACAGTCAAGTGACGAGCCGGCACATGATTAGGCATCCAACGCAACCGTTAAGGGCAACATCATACGCTGCATTAGGACTTTGAAGAATATTTAACGTGCACTACCTTACACGGGGTATTATTCGTCAGACATTTTCGGCAGCACGGACCGTTTATAGGTCGGTAGTTATTTTTGGCAATGCCCGGATCCGAACCTAGGTCCTTTCGCATGCTAAGCGAGTGCTTAACCGACTGGGCTTCCCAGCCCATTGTTTCCGAGTGATTCAGTTTATGAAACCTTGACTGAGGTACTTCAGTTCGAATGACTTAAGTTCGAGTTCATCAACCCATCATTCGATAAAAACATTTGTGCTGGTAAAAAAAAACATAAAAAATCTCTTAACTAATTTAAACCGGACCCCATTCGGAAAAAGAAAAAAAATATAATAATAATCGTATTTCTAGTAAATAGGGCATACTAGAATTATATTTTTGCGCAAATTCGGAAATGAACATAGTTTGAGGGGGCCCGTCCTTGGCTGATCTTTCATGTCATTTTTGAACTACTCAATGTATAAGTATAATTTTTTATATGTAATTCTACAGGATTTATTTATTATAAAACAAGTTTTAAAATTTATGAAACTTTAGCCAAAACTAAAATAAATGATATTAAACATGAAGGTACTTGAACACACTGTGATTAGGCTTGCGCGGCAAATTGTGAGGTCAAAATTGAAAAAATGACAAAGAAAATGACTTTATATTGTACAAATATGTACAACTAGAACTTATACCTAAATTCTCAGCTCAATTTTAATTAGAAATTATTTTAAGAACTTTTTTCTAAAAAAATTAATAAAAATTTAAAAATTTTGATTTTAAATTTTTTTTAAAAATAATTTCTAATTGAAATTGAGCTGAGAATTTAGGTATAAGTCCTAGTTTGTACATATATGTACAATAGTCATTTTCTTTGTCATTTTTTCAATTTTGACCTCACAATTTGCCGCGCAAGCCTAATCACAGTGTGTTCAAGTACCTTCATGTTTAATATCATTTATTTTAGTTTTGGCTAAAGTTTCATAAATTTTAAAACTTGTTTTATAATAAATAAATCCTGTAGAATTACATATAAAAATTATACTTATACATTGAGTAGTTCAAAAATGACATGAAAGATCAAACTATGTTTTGTAGTACCTTCTTTGCACATTTTTAAGACTCATGACCCCTTAAGGGGTCTAAGGAGTCTTAAAAATGTGCAAAGAAGGAACTACAAAGCATAGTTTGATCTGTCATGTAATTTTTTAACTACTCAATATACAAGTACAATTTTTTAATATGTAATTTTACAAGATTTATTTAATATGAAACAAATTTTAAAATTTATGAAACTTTAGCCAAAACTAAAATAAATGATATTAAACATAAAGCTATTTGAACACATTGTGATTAGGCTTGCGCGGCAAATTATGAGGTCAAAATTGAAGACATAACCAAGAAAATGACTTTATATTGTACAAATATGTACAAACTAGGACTTATACCTAAATTCTCAGCTCAATTTTAATTAGAAATTATTTTAAGAACTTTTTTCTAAAAAAATTAATAAAAAATTTAAAATTTTGATTTTAAATTTATTTTTAAATAATTTCTAATTAAAATTGAGCTGAGAATTTAGGTATAAGTCCAAGTTTGTACATATTTGTACAATATAAAGTCATTTTCTTGGTCATTTTTTCAATTTTGACCTCAAAATTTGCCGCGCAGGCCTAATCACATTGTGTTAAAATAGCTTTATGTTTAATATCATTTATTTTAGTTTTGGCTAAAGTTTCATAAATTTTAAAATTTGTTTTATAATAAATAAATCTTGTAGAATTACATATAAAAAAATTATACTTGTATATTGAGTAGTTAAAAAATTACATGACAGATCAAACTATACTTTGTAGTTCCTTCTTTGCACATTTTTAAGACTCCTTAGACCCCTTAAAGCATCCGCCTCAGGATTCAGCGTTCTTCTCAGGATTGCGGGAGTTCGAATCCCACCTACTGCCAGTCATCCTATAAATCGGATATCTGTACTGGGAAAGAGTAGATAATCCAACTCATGACGGATTTGCCAGGTAAGGTTAGGTTCGAATTATCGTCGCACTAGAGCTACACGAGGGCTATTGGTGACGGGCGTCGTATTTTAGTACCACATTCAGGTGACGAGCCCACACCTGAATAGGCACCCAACGCAACCGTTAAGGGCGACATCGAAAGCAGCGTTAGGACTTTGTAGGATATTTAACGTGCACTCCCTTACACGGGGTATTATTCGTCGGACATTTTTGGCTGCACGGGCCGTTTATAGGTCGGCAGCTATCTTGGCGATGCCCGGACCCGAACCTGGGACCTACCGCATGCTAAGCGAGTGCTTAACCGTCTTGGCTCCCCAGCCCCCTCGACTCTGGAAAGGAGTGAAGGAATATCAACTCCGACTGAGTAAAAATCTCTCGTTTGTTTTAAGAGTTTACACTGTTAAAACTGAAGGTGACAATACAGGGTGGTTATGAAATAACGCTCGCTATTCGGAGTGGTCTGTAGCTTGAATGAATAATCCGAATGCATCAAAAATTGAGACACTAATCAAGAAGGGGGAAAAAGAATTTTATCATAAAAAAGCCAGAATCCTAAAACATTATCCTAAAAAAGAATAATCATAAAAAACAAACTCGTCTCTCCACCAGAATTTAAATTACGAGGCGTCGTCAATTATGGCCATTTACGCCTCGTAATTTAGAACCCTGGTCAAGAGACGAGTTTATTTTTTCGAAAAAGAATGGAGTCATAAGAAAGAAACTAGTCTCGTGACCAAGATTCTAATTACGGACAACACATCCAATTACGCCTCGTAATTTGGAACCCTGGTTAAAAGACGAGTTTGATTTTTATGCAAAAGAATGGAATCATAAGAAAGAAACTCGTCTCTTGACCAAGGTTCTAATTTTGAGGCGTAGCCAATTATGTCTAATTACGGCTAACACATCCAATTAGGCCTCGTAATTTAGAAGCCTGGTCAAGTGACGAGTTTGTTTTTTATGATTCCATTCTTTCCCACCCTTCCTGATTAGTATCTCAAAGTTTTTTTTTTGCATTTGGGGTATTCATTAACCCTTTCAGTCCCAGTGATGCCATTTGGCATCATCACTTTCAATATTTTTTTCAAAATTTTTATGCCCGGTTACGATATTCAAACACACATCATTCGATTCTTCATACTTTGTTCTATTAGAAAATATTTTACATTAATCTCAAAAGAAGTCAGAACTACTATTTTTTTCATTCAGAAAATAACCAACGAGCGTTTCACCTGATTTTTGATCAGTTCACTTCAGTTCCACATATTTAAAACACAATTTAAACTATTTCGGTTAAAATAATTACTAAATTTTTTTTAATAATATGGTCAGAAACCTTGAAATTTATAACTCGAAGTGTTTTTAGGTAATATATATAATTTTATTTTGTTGTTTTCCACAGTTAAAAAATTTTGGCATTATTTCAAAAACCATATAAAAAATTAAAATGATTTTTTTTTCTTATGGAATTCGTATATTTGACCTAAAATAAGCTTATTTTGTGAATATCAGAAGTTTCTGTAGTGTAGTAAATTTTTGGGACTGAAAGGGTTAAAGCTACAGACCACTCCGAATAGCGAGCGTTATTTCATAACCACCCAGTATAAGATCTATTTTTCAACCATCGACCCATCTTCAGGGTGAAAAGGTGTTCCCATTTTTCATCCCAAGGCTTGGAATCGCCTTGGATAGAAGAAACTTGGGCTTGCGAATCCCAAAGGGTGCCACTCCGGCACCTTTGGGTCCCATCAAATACACATTGAATTTCACCCTTTGGTGTGCCAGTAGTCGCCTTTAGTTTTACCTGTGTAGGTTATATTGCGGTTCTCCAAGAATTCTACTAATTTAAATATGACTGAGGTAAGGAGAAGATCGCAACTTCTTCCTGGTGGAGATAGCCAAACCACAATATTAAATCGCGGTTCGGCCTTCCTCCGGTCTAAGGGTGCCATTTGCAATTGAGGAACAGGACTTGCAACTTGTCGATTGTGAGTCCATCCCTCAAGCGTCCACCCGCCAACCTTACAAGAATGGCCAGTTTTCTAAAAGGATTCCTTCATTCACTCATCATTCATTCTCACTACTCATTAATTATAATTATAAAGCAATTATTTCAAAGCTATATTTCAGGTCTTCTAACATTCCAATTTCAAAGTGGACCAAGGTAAGGAGAAGACCGCAACACCTTCCTATAGGAGATATCCAGACCACAATATTTAATCATGGTCCGGCTTTCCCCGGTAAAAGGGTGCCCTTTTCAATTGAGGAACAGGACTTCCAACCTTTCGATTGTGAGACCCATCCCTCAAAATTGGGTCACCCGTCAACCTTATCACTCTTTCTTGGTCTCTAAAAAGATTCATCCATTCACTCATCATTCATTCTAAACTACAGACTCATTCATTATAGTTATAAAGCAATTATTTCGAAGCTATCAGGTCCTCAAGCATTCCAATTTTAAAGTGGACCAAGGTAAGAAGAAAACTGCAACACCTTCCTAGTGAAGGTAGCCGGACTTCAGTATTTAATAGCGGTCCGGCTTCCTCCGGTAAAAGGGTGCCCTTTTCAATTGAGGAACAGGACTTCCAACCTTTCGATTGTGAGACCCATCCCTCAAAATTGGGTCACCCGTCAACCTTATCACTCTTTCTTGGTCTCTAAAAAGATTCATCCATTCACTCGCCATTCATTCTCACTAAAGACTCATCCATTATAGTTATAAAGCAATTATTTCGAAGCTATATTTCAATTCTTCTAGCATTCCAATTTCAAAGTGGACCAAGGTAAGGAGAAGACCGCAACGCCTTCCAAGTGACGGTATCTAGACCACAATATTTAATCACAGTCCGGCTTCCTCCTGTCTGAGGGCGCCCTTTGCAATTGAGGAACAGGACTCCCAACCTTTCGATTGTGAGCACCATCCCTCAAAATTGGGTCACCCGTCAACCTTCTTACTCTTTCTTGGTCCCTAAAAAGATTCATTCACTCATCATTCATTCTCACTACAGACTCATTCATTTTAGTTATAAAGCAATTAATTCGAAGCTATCAGGTCCTCAAGCATTCCAATTTTGAAGTGGACCAAGTTAAGAAGAAGACTGCAACACCTTCCTAGTGGAGGTATCCAGACCACAATATTTAATCAAAGTCCGGCTTCCTCCTGTCTGAGTTCGCCCTTTGCAATTGAGCAACAGGACTCCCAACCTTTCGATTGTGAGCACCATCCCTCTAAATTGGGTCACCCGTCAACCTTCTCACTCTTTCTTGGTTCCTAAAAAGATTCATTCACTCATCATTCATTCTCACTACAGACTCATTCATTTTAGTTATAAAGCAATTATTTCGAAGCTATCAGGTCCTCAAGCATTCCAATTTTAAAGTGGACCAAGTTAAGAAGAAGACTGCAACACCTTACTAGTGGAGGAAGACGGAACACAATATTTAATCGCGGTCAGGCTTCCTCCGGTCTAAAGGTGCCCTTAGCATTTGAGGAACGGGACTGCCAACCAAATCATACAATATTCTAAGCATAGTCAAGTAATTTTGCAAATGTTACTAAATTCAGAATTATATGTTTATTAATGAAGATTTTAACTCGCTGACTCACACGCTAAGAGTTAACACGTAGTGATTCATCGATAACAGCACATTCTGATGAAATATTTCTTTAGATTAGACATTCTATTTCTCATAAACTGACGATTTTAACTTCCGCACCTTGAGGAAACGAAAACTGAGCACTTGCCAGTAACGGAATCGTCGAAATTAAGGAAAATTTCGTCGTTTTTGAGCATTCATTTTTCAGAGTGAATACATTAACAGTTAACGCAGTGATAAAACAGAAACAATAATGTAACCCACAAACTAAAAGGCATGCAATAAAATATTATTTCCACAGGTTTGCAAAAAAAAAAAATGAAATCTTTGGTTTAATAAATTTTACACAACCCACATTATGTACATACTTAGTTATAAAACTTTTATTCAAAACATTTCATGAAATTAAGACAGAAAAATATAATTCTTACCCACACTTTAAGCAGACTAAATTTTACGCCTGCTGAATCACTCTGCTCTTCAGATCGTTCAAAATGAAAAAGAGGAAGCATCAGTCTACTGATCCAGGAAGAACCCAGCCATTATTACCACACTAAAAGGGTAATCGGAGAGCCATGTTCATGCCACACATTACGATTATGAAGTTAGAAATCCTGGAAGTCTAACATAACTGAAGGCCCAATCTATCGTGTCAAGGAAGGGACAGTCAGAAAGTCAAACCACCGGGACATTAAATTTAATTCGCAATTAAGCTTAAATCAATTAAGATTATAATTTGTACAAAGGGATTAAACATAAATTTTCGTAATATATTATGCAGAATTATAGGCCTTTGGTTAGATGAGACACTGGAGCATAAGACAACTTACTTTTATATTTGAAGTAAAAAAAAAAACTTGAACACTATTAAAATTTTTACATTTAATTTCATTAACGACTTTTAATTTAATAGACAGTGAACCAATAAATCTATGAAGTTTGAAAAAAAATATATCAATCTTGAACAACCATATGCATTTTCATTTCATGTTTATGAATTAACAATTAACCAACCATTCACTTACAACCGCAATTGTATTCAGAAACTGTCAACTTATTGTAAAGCGGGCTAAGGTAAGGAGAACATCGCATCTCCTTCCTGGTGGAGTTAGCCAGACCACAATAGTTAATCGCGGTCCGCCTTCCTCCGGTCGAAGGGTGCCCTTTGCAATTGAGCAACAGGACTCCCAACCTTTCGATTGTGAGCACCATCCCTCAAAATTGGGTCACCCGTCAACCTTCCCACTCTTGGTTCCTAAAAAGATTCATTCACTCATCATTCATTCTCACTACAGACTCATTCATTTTAGTTATAAAGCAATTATTTCGAAGCTATCAGGTCCTCAAGCATTCCAATTTTAAAGTGGACCAAGGTAAGGAGAAGACCGCAACTCTTTCCTACAGGAGATAGCCAGACCCCAATATTTAATCATGGTCCGGTGTTCCGCGGTCTAAGTGTCCTTTGCAATTGAGGAACAGGACTTCCAATCTTTCGATTGTGAGCCCCATCTCTCAAAATTGGGTCATCCGTCAACCTTCTCACTCTTTCTTGGTTTCTAAAAAGATTCATCCATTCACTCAATAATTATCGCTTAAGATCCATTCGCTCAATAATTCTCGCTAAAGATCCATTCACTCATCGTTCATTCTCACTAATGATTCAACCCTTATAGCTATAAAGCAATATGGTAGTTCAAGTTAGAAAGAACTTTTGCCTCTTATAAAATTTAAAAAAAGAGTTAGTTTACAAGGATCATAATATTTAAATACAAGTTTGTAGAGTTTAAATCAAGAGGACTTCCAACACTAAATCTTTGCTAGCTCATGATGTCTTTCGTAGACATAGTAAATTTAGAGTAATTAGTTCGCGAAGCCACATTGTATGTTTAAAAGGCTACACGTGACCCTTTTAGCGATTTTATCTTTTAATCCGGCAGCCGTCAATTGTCTGACAATTTTTAAGGAACAGGAAAATTAACATCCATTTATTTTCTAGTCGCATTAATAATCGTGGCCAAACACTCTCGGAAATAACACTTTCATTTTTGACGATTCATGAATCCTCAAGCCTCATTTCGTTAATTTTGAGGATTGTTTCGTCAAACTATAACGCGACTTTTGAGTAAACGCGAATCTTTACTTTTGCAATGGTGATTTGACGATTCTGTATATTGATTTTGAGGAAACTGAATCTCATTGTACTCACATGCTCAAAAGTGACGAAATATTTCTTTAGATTAGACATTCAAATCCTCATAAAATGACTATTTTAATTTCCGCACTTTGAGGAAACGAAAACTGATCATTTGCCAGTAATAGAATCGTCAAAATTAAGGAAAATTTCGTCGTTTTTGAGCATTCATTTTTGAGAGTGAATACATTAACAGTTAACGCAGTGATAAAACCGAAACAAAAATGTAACCCACAAACTACAAGGCATGGAATAAAATATTATTTCCATCGGTTTGGGAAAAAAATGAACATCTTTGGAAATTTTACACAACCCACATTATGTACATACTTCGTTATAAAACTTTTATGCAAAACAGTTCATGAAATTAAGACAGAAAAATATAATTCTTACCCACACTGCAGACTAAAGTTCACGCCTGCTGAATCACTCTGCTCTTCAGATCGTTCAAAAAGTAAGAGGAGGAATCAGTCTTCTGATCAAGGAAGAACCCAGCCAAAATTACCACACCAAAAGGGTGATCGTACAGCCATGTTCATGCCACACATTACGATTATGAAGTTAGAAATCCTGGAAGTCCAACATAACTGAAAGCCCAATCTATCATGTCAAGGAAGGGACAGTCAGAAAGTCAAACCACCGGGACATTAAATTTAATTTGCAATTACGTTTAAATCAATTAAGATTATAATTTGTACAAAGGGATTAAAAATAAATTTTCGTAATATATTATGCTGAATTACAGGTCTTTGGTTAGATGAGACACTGGAGCTTAAGACATTTTACTTTAATATTTGAAGCAAAAAAGCTTGAACACTATTACAATTTTTTACATTAAAATTAAATTTAATTGCATTAACGACTTTTAATTTAAATGACAGTTAACCAACGAAACCTATGAAGTTTGAAAAAATATATCAACCTTGAACAACCACATGCATTTTCAATTCATGTTTATGAATTAACAATAAACCAACCATTCAGTTACAACCGCAATTGTATTCCGAAACTATCAACTTATTTTTAAGCGAGCTAAGGTAAGGATAACATCGCATCTCCTTCCTGGTGGAGTTAGCCAGACCACAATAGTTAATCACGGTCCGGCTTCCTCCGGTCAAAGGGTGCCCTTTTGCAATTGAGGAACAGGACTTCCAAATAATCTTTCGATTGTGAGCCCCATCCTTCAAAAGTGTCAGGACCCGTCGACCATCTATTATATACTACTCTGTTAAAACTATGAAGGTGACACTGGGAACTATTTTTCACCCGTCTGGCACCTCAAGGAACCTCGCCAAATCGCCTTGGGTCAATGGTTCTTGAGAATCGCCTAAGGGTGTCATACCAGCATCCTAAGGAAATTTCAAACCTGGGGTGCCAAGAGTCATCTTCAGTTTTAACAGTGTAGGTTATATTGCGGTAGTCCAAGCATTCTAAAAATGTAAAGACCAAGACAAGGAGAAGATCGCAACACTTCCGTTAGGAGATAGCCAGACCACAATATTTATTCACATTCCGGCCTAAGGGTGCCCTAGCAATTGAGGAACAAGGCTTCCAACCTTTCGATTGTGAGCCCTATCCCTCAAAAGTGCCTGTCACCCGTCGACCTTCTCCCTATTTCTTGGTCCCTAAACCGATTCATCCATTCACTCATCATTCCATTCTCACTAAAGATTCATCCATCAAAGCTAAAGCAATTATTATTACCGGATTTTATGTGTGTCTCCTAGCATTCCAATTTTAACGCGGACTAAGGTAAAGAGAAGATCGTATCTCCTTTCATTGGAAGGTAGCCAGACCACAATATTTAATCGCGGTCCGGCCTCCTCCGGTCCATAAGGGTGCCCTTTTCGATTGAGGAACAAGACTTCCAACCTTTCGATTGTGAGTCCCATCCCTCAAAAGTGTCAGGCTCCCGTCGACCATCTCATTACGACTTAGTCCCTAAAAAGATTCATCCATTCACTCATCATTCACACTAAAACTCATTCATTATAAGTAAGGAGAAGATCGCAACTCCCTCTTAGTGGAGATGGCCAGACCACAATATTTAATCGCAGTCCGGCCTAAGGGTGCACTTTCAGGAACGAGACTTCCAACCTTTCGATTGTGAGCGAATCTCTAAAAAGAGTCACCCTCCGACTATGGTTTGATATCTAAAAAGATTCCTCCATACCCTTTCACTCATCATTCATTCACACTAAAATTCATCCACTATAGGTAAGGAGGAGATCCAACTACCTCCTAGTGGAGATAGCCAGACCACAATATTTAATCGCAGTCCGGCTTAAGGGTGCACTTTCAGGAACGAGACTTCCAACCTTTCGATTGTGAGCCCATCTCTAAAAAGCGTCACCCTCCGACGTTATCACTATGGTTAGACCTCTAAAAAGGTTCATCTATATCCATTCACTCCATCATTTAATCTCAGTAAAGATTCATTCATTATAGTTATAAAGCAATATGGTTGCTCAAGTAAAAAAAAAAAATGCCTTAATTAAATATAGCTTAGCTAGAATTATCGTCGCACTAGAGCTACACGAAGACTATTGAATTTATAAAACTTTAAAAAATTTGATTATTTCGTTTACATATAGCATTATATTTAAGTTTCTAGAGTTTAATTCGAGAGTATTTAACACAATAAATTTATCTTGTGGTTCCACAGTGCATTTAGATAAAATGAGTTAAATATTAGATTAAATTCCAATTTGTTCGCGAAGGCCACCGTAAAAAAATTCAATGTCTACATGTAAACCTCGGAAATTTACGCTCTTAATACGTCAGCTGCCTGTTGTTTGAAGATTCTACTGGAAGGATAACTAAAATAAAAAAAGTATCAAATTAGCATACACCATACAATGTTTTTAGCATTGTTGAATAATTTTGTCACGTTTTACAAATTATATTTACAATGAAAATTTAAATCATTGTGGAGTCGAAAAATAATAAACTGCCGACTTCCATGAAAGCAAAGTGCAAGCAGCGGCATACAATAGCGTAATAGGGAAGGCATAGCGTTCACCCCCTAGCATGTATGCAATGCAACAGGTGCCTGCATACAACAGTTAAGCAGTTTCTATAGTTAAGAACTTTATAAGTATATAAGCACAACCCTTCGAAAACGAGATTCGAACAATCAGACCGAAAATACGAGAGATACCCAAGTCAGTCCTTCAGTTGCCGATAAGCATTTCTAACCCTTTTTTTTAAGTATTTACACTACGCATTCTCATACAATTTAAATACCTTAAGGAAATAGAAGTTTTTTTTAAACCATTTCATTCGGTCCGGCCATTAATAGCGGTCCGGCTTCCTCCGTTCAAAGGGTGCCCTTTGCAATTGAGGAACACGACTTCCAATCTTTCGATTGTGAGCCCCATCCCTCAAAATTGGGTCACCCGTCAGCCTTCTCCCTATTTCTTGGTCCATAAAAGGATTTATCCATTCACTGATTTTCATTCTTACTAAAGATTGAACCCTTATCTATAAAGCAATATGGTATTTCAAGTTAGGAAGAACGTTTACCTCTTATAAAATTAAAAAAAATTTATTTAGTTTGCAAGGATCATAATATTTAAATGCAAGTTTGTAGATTTTAAATCGAGAGGATTTAAGGGGTCTAAGGAGTCTTAAAAATGTGCAAAGAAGGAACTACAAAGTATAGTTTGATCTGTCATGTAATTTTTTAACTACTCAATATACAAGTATAATTTTTTGATATGTAATTCTATAAGATTTATTTAATATGAAACAAATTTTAAAAGTTATGAAACTTTAGCCAAAACTAAAATAAATGATATTAAACATAAAGCTATTTTAACACATTGTGATTAGGCTTGCGCGGCAAATTTTGAGGTCAAAATTGAAAAAATGACTAAGAAAATGACTTTATATTATACAAATATGTACAAACTAGGACTTATACCTAAATTCTCAGCTGAATTTTAATTAGAAATTATTTTAAGAACTTGTTTCTAAAAAAATTAATAAATTTTTTTAAATTTTAATTTTAAATTTATTTTAAAATAATTTCTAATTAAAATTGAGCTGAGAATTTAGGTATAAGTCCTAGTTTGTACATATTTGTACAATATAAAGTCATTTTCTTGGTCATTTTTTCAATTTTGACCTCAAAATTTGCCGCGCAAGCCTAATCACAATGTGTTAAAATAGCTTTATGTTTAATATCATTTATTTTAGTTTTGGCTAAAGTTTCATAAATTTTAAAATTTGTTTTATAATAAATAAATTTTGTAGAATTACATATAAAAAATTATACTTGTATATTGAGTAGTTAAAAAATTACATGACAGATCAAACTATACTTTGTAGTTCCTTCTTTGCACATTTTTAAGACTCCTTAGACCCCTTAAAAGAATTGAATCGGTGAGAGCAGAAACAACGTCAGTCACTAATTTCAAATTTTTCAGGAGGGTGAAAAAACGTAATAACTCCTTTATTTCTGCACTCAACACTCGAAACAAACTTCCTGTATTTACGGAACTACTCAACAGACTAACGTAGTTCTTGCTTGAAGTGGCTTCTGCACTCACCGATTCAATTATCTTTGCTAGTTAATGATGTCTTTCGTAGACATAGTAAATTTACAGTAATTAGTTCGCGAAGCCGCATTGAATGTTTGAATGGCTACACGTGAACCTTTTAGCGATTTTATCTTTTAACCCGGCAGCCGTCAATTGTTGACAATTTTTCTGAAACGATAGCTATAATATAAAGATTATCAAATTAGCACACATCATACAATATTCTAGGCATAGTCAAATAATTTTGTCAAGGTTACCACATTCATAATTATATTTATATTGAAGAGTAACACGTTTACTCCCACACTACGAGATAACACGTAGTGGTTCCGATTCACCGATAACAGCACATTATGATAAAATTCATAGTATCATTTCGCCAACAATTCTTATGAGTTCAAGTTCGTTTGAAATCTAGATAAACATGGTGGCCTTCATGGTTACACAAGCTACACGATCTAGCTCTTTCATCTACCTCTTTGTATGACATTTCATTGACACCTAGTAATCAAAGATGTGATTGATCCACACATAGATTTTAAAGCTTATGCAGTTTTTGTGTTATTGCAAAGTGCATCTTTTGCCTATTGACGGCAAATATAACATAGCCATAATTATGTAAGGATTTTAACACCTATATTTGAATTATTTTAACACTGCAAAGCAAGTGCAAGGGTTTTTTGATAATCAATTTGAGGATATAGACAAACACAACCAAAACGCTAGCATGTTCGTACGCTGAACGGGTGCGGGTTTGATTTCTGCATTTGCCCTGGAGTACTTAATTTCTCAGTATCAAAATTATAAATCAACTAGCATTTCTGCCACCTAATTCGGGCTCCGTAGCGAGCCATGACTGCCAATGGCAGCTCAGTACGAGTCGTTCCTTTACCCTACTATAGAACTGCTTGGATTTTACAATTCTTATTAACACTCGTAAGATCGTACTTTTACCCACAAGTTGGTTGGGTTTGTACAGCTGGTTTATTGCTTAGGTCAAGGCGTGCTTATACCAGACCTGATCCCTTTACTCTAAAGTAATTGACAATTATACAGGGTGAGGCAAAAAAAAGTGGCCCCAGTCAAGAGATAGGAATACGTTAAAATGCTTGGCGAGAAAAGCTCCTGAAGCCACCTGAAACCTGTTTTTGCATTGGTTGGATCGGAATAGCTTCACATTAGAGCTACCCATAGACTAGTGGTGAGTTCAGATCTTAGTTTGTATTGTATGAAGACGTCCTATAATAAAAATGTTGTGTCTGCAATCAATTTAGAATGTTTTGTATTACCGAAAACAAAAAAGTCGGATTCTCTAGGATAAATAACGACCGAAATAATCACTAGTGGGAACTTTTTTTGATCAGCTCTACAAACCTAGTTTATATTTCATTTAAACTAACTTCTAAAATCGTAGCGTAGTTGCCGGCAAATAAGTCGCCAAGCGTTTGTTTGGGATTAATATTGAAGCGATTAATAGCTTTAGTTAGAAAACCTGTTTTGTATTGGTTTTAGACTTGGCAACATTTCTGTCGTACTCTTATCTCCAGACCGGGGCCACTTTTGTTTGCCTCGCCCTGTATTTACACCACCATATATAATCACCTTTAAAGAACGAAAGTAATCCTAAAGATAAGGGGTCCTAGTGGTTTGACGAGACAATCTTTGGTTTGACGAGACCACCTCGAGGTAGCCTTTATGTAAACGTATCATAATACGCAAAAATAAAATCCTTTTAATGAATATATACAAAATACCAATACAATCACATAATGCTCAAAAATGGATATAAACCCTCAGTAAAAATTAATTGGATAACGTTTAGAAAAGTGTATTGTACACTAGTAAATTGCCACACTAATTGAAGTTTTGATAAGGTCTTGCAAATTTCGGCAACAATTCAGACACTAGCGACATATTTCAGAGTTTAAATTACTTAAACTTAAACTGTCTTAAAGTTCGATTCCACAATTTTTATATAGGATCATTTATCCCTAGGTATTAAGCCTCAAAAAATGAATCGTAACTTCTCCTCAAATACTCTGATCAAGTGATTCCTTATTAGCATTACTAGTAAAAAAATTTAAAACCTTAATTTTTAGTTATCTTACTGGTGAGATTTTTCAAAGACTTAAAGATAGTATAAATTGGATTGTAATTCCAAAAGCGGTCAGAAAACTATGCCAAGGAACAGGAAAAATTAACATCCATTACTTTCTATTCACATTAACAGCTAACACAGAGATAAAACCGAAACAATAATGTAACCCACAAACTACAAGGCAAGGAATAAAATATTTCCATAGGTTCGCAAAAAAAAATCTTTGGTTAAATAAATTTTACACAACCCACATTATGTATATACTTCGTTATAAAACTTTAATGCAAAACATTTCATGAAATTAAGACAGAAAAATATAGTTCTTGCCCACACTGCAGACTAAAGTTTACGCCCGCTGAATCACTCTGCTCTTCAGATCGTTCAGAAAGAAAAAGAGGAAGCATCAGTCTTCTGATCAAGGAAGAACCCAGCCATTATTACCACACTAAAAGGGTAATCCGGACAGCCATGTTCATGCCACGCATTACGATTATGGAGTTAGAAATCCTGGAAGTCTAACATAACTGAAAGCCCAATCTATCGTGTCAAGGAAGGGACAGTCAGAAAGTCAAACCACCGGGACATTAAATTTAATTCGCAATTAAGCTTAAATCAATTAAGATTATAATTTGTACAAAGGGATTAAACATAAATTTTCGTAATATATTATGCAGAATTATAGGCCGTTGGTTAGATGAGACACTGGAGCTTAAGAAAACTTACTTTTATATTTGAAGTAAAAAAAAGTTCGAACACTACTAAAATTTTTACATTTAATTTAAATTTAATTGCATTAACGACTTGTAATTTAATGGACAGCGAACCAACAAAACCTATGAAGTATGAAAGAATATATCAACCTTGAACAACCATATGAATTTTCAATTCATGTTTATGAATTAACAATAAACCAACCATTCACTTACAACCGCAATTGTATTCAGAAACTATCAACTTATTTAAAGCGGGCTAAGGTAAGGAGAACATCGCATCTCCTTCCTGGTGGAGTTAGCCAGACCACAATAGTTAATCGCGGTCTGGCTTCCACCGGTCAAAGGGTGCCCTTTGCAATTGAGGAACAGGACATCCAAATAACCTTTCGATTGTGAGCCCCATCCTTCAAAAGTGTCAGGACCCGTCGACCATTCTATTAAATACTACTCTGTTAAAACTATAAAGGTGACAATGGGAACCATTTTTCACAACAGGGTGAAAAGGTATTCCCATCTGGCACCTCAAGGAACCTCGCCAAATCGCCTTGGGTCAATGGTTCTTGAGAATCGCCTAAGGGCGTCATACCAGCACCCTAAGGAAATATCAAACCTGGGGTGCCAAGAGTCATCTTCAGTTTTAACAGTGTAGGTTACATTGCGGTTTTCCAAGCATTCTAAAAATTTAATGTGGACCAAGGTAAGGAGAAGATCGCAACACTTCCTGTAGGAGATAGCCAGACCACAATATTTAATCACAGTCCGGCCCAAGGGTGCCTTTTGCAATTGAGGAACAAGGCTTCCAACCTTTCGATTGTGAGCCCTATCACTCAAAAGTGCCAGTCACCCGTTGACCTTCTCACTATTTCTTGGTCCCTAAAAAGATCCATCCATTCACTTATCATTCCATTCTCACTAAAGATTCATCCATCAAAGTTAAAGCAATTATTACTGCCGGATTATATTGCGTGTCTTCTAGCATCCCAACTTTAACGCGGACTAAGGTAAAGAGAAGATCGTATATCTCCTTTCATTTGAAGGTAGCCAGACCACAATAGTTAATCGCGGTCCGTCCTCCTCCGGTCCATAAGGGTGCCCTTTTCGATTGAGGAACAAGACTTCCAACCTTTCGATTGTGAGCCCCATCCCTCAAAAGTGTCAGGCTCCTGTCGACCATCTCATTACGACTTAGTCTCTAAAAAGATTCATCCATTCACTCATCATTCACACTAAAATTCATTCATTATAAGTAAGGAGAAGATCCCAACTCCCTCTTAGTGGAGATAGCCAGACCACAATATTTAATCGCAGTCCGGCCTAAGGGTGCACTTTCAGGAGCAAGGCTTCCAACCTTTCGATTGTGAGCCCATCCCTACTAACAAGTGTCACTCTCCAACCTTTTCACTATGGTTTGATATCTAAAAAGATTCATCCATACCCTTTCACTCATCATTCATTCACACTATAGATTCATCCACTATAGGTAAGGATGAGATCGCAACATCCTCCTAGTGGAGATAGCTAGACCACAATATTTAATCGCAGTCCGGCCTACGGGTGCACTTTCAGGAACGAGACTTCTAACCTCTCGATTGTGAGCCTCATCCCTAAAAAGAGTCACCCGCCGATCTTCTCACTATGGTTTGGTCTCAAAAGATTCATCCATATCCATTCACTCATCATTCATTCTCACTATTCATTCATTATATAGTTATAAAGCAATATGGCTGTTCAAGTAAAAAAATTGCCTTTATAAAATATAGTTTAGCTAGAAATACCGTCGCACTAGAGCTACACGAAGGCTATTGAATTTATAAATTTTAAAAAATTGATTAGTTCGGTTTACAAAGAGCATTATATTTAAGTTTCTAGAGTTTAATTCGAGAGTATATTTAACACAATAAATTTATCTTGCGGTTCCACTATGCATTTAGATAAAAATAAGTTAAATATTAGATTAAATTCCAATTTGTTCGCTAAGGCCACAGTAAAAAAAAAATCAATGTCTACATGTAAACCTCGGAAATTTACGCTCTTAATACGTCAGCTGCCTATTGCTTGAAGATTTTACTGGAAGGATAACTAAAATAAAAAAGTATCAAATTAGCATACACCATACATTATTTTAAGCATTGTTGAATAATTTTGTCACGTTTTACAAATTATATTTACAGTGAAAATTTAAATCATTGTGCGAAAATTAATAAACTGCTGAAATACATGAAAGCATTCCATGAAAGCCATGAAAGCAAGAGCAAGCAGCGGCATACAATAGCGTAATAGGGGAGGAATAGCGTTCATCCCCAAGCATGTATGCAATGCAACAGGTGCCTGCATACAACAGTTTAGCAGTTTCTATAGTTAAGAACTTTATAAATATATACGCACAACCCTTCGAAAACGCGATTCGAACAATCAGACCGAAAATACGAGAGATACCCAAGTCTACCCTTGAGTTGTCTATAACACTGGACAACAAAATTTCAAAAATTTTCTGCGAATCAGATGAAAGTACCCAATTCTGAATGCTTTCAACGTGCTAAACTCGAATATCACCTCAAAATTTATAAGTTAGCTCTTGTTTTTGAGTTACGGTCGTTTTTTTTTTTCATTGCATATGATACGGCGAAATGCATGAGCGCACCAAACACAAAAGTAATTAAAGTCAATTTTGTTTACAGAAACCCTCCGAATTTGTGCTTATACAGGTTTTATTTTATATTATCAACATGGGGGTATTTAAAGATGACAACTTGCACGACTTCACCCACATTCGCAGCTTAATACCCCACAACGCAACATAATAGTTCTCACTTTAAGAGGTGCAGAAAAAAAATAGAAATAAATTCCTCACATTTATCCATGGTTGTATTTAGAAGCTCAAGCATAATTTAATTAGCAGAAGCATGGCTATTATCCTCATTAAAACTATAAAAAAAATATTGGAGACTTTTTAGTAAATAGTGTCGTGTAGGACCGGACGTTGAGTTGAAGGAATGCTAGGCTATTTAACTTTTATCTTTTTTTAAAAAAAATAACCTCATTTAACTGATGAGATGATGCAGAAATAAGTCATTAATCTGATTCGTTGGTTCCCTCTTAATCATAAAATGTCATTTCGTTTTGTTCCATAAAATGGCATTCGGGTTTTTTTCCCCAGCATTATCTGTTGTCCCATCAGATGAAGTCAAAGTAACAAATTTGCTACACAATATAAACTACATACGTGAGGAGCCCAGAAATTTATCCTAGTCTCCTCTCTTGTAACCAAAATACGAATGATAAGCTTTCGTTACTTTTTGCAGTGATGCTCTTTTTTTGTGCAAAAAATTGCACTTTGCCGCAAATATAACAGAAGTTACTAGTTCTATTAATGCATTTACAAGGCATTAAAGTTATAGATTTATTATTAACACTAACTTTTGATATTCTACAGCTTCTAAACTAGCCAAGTACGAAATACAAGGAATTAATTGCTCTTTATTCAGCATATCTTGAAATGAGAACGATTACGTTACTTAGAAGGGTTATTAAGCTGCTAATATAGTTGCAAAAACCTTGAAAGTTATCATTTCCTCCAACCGTCAGGTTGATAATATGAAATAAAATCTGTATGAGCACAAATTCGGAGGTTTTCGGTAAACAAAATTGACTTTAGTTAATGTTGTGTTTGGTGCGTTCATGCATTTCGCCGTATCCTATGCAATTAAAAAAATGACTGTAACTCAAAAACAAGAGCTAACTTTCATTTTTTAAGGTGATATTCGTGTTTAGCACGTCAAAATCATTCAGAATTTGGTACTTTCATCTCATTCGCATTTTCACTGTTGACCAGTGTAAGCATTTCTAACCCCTTTTTTTAAATATTTAAGCTACGCATTCTTATACAATTTAAATACTATAAGGAAATAGAAGGGTTTTTTTTTTAAACCATTTAATACAGCAATGAATTTTTTAAAAGTAAGTAAAAGGGCTGAAAATGTAAAGATCAAAAACTGAAGACAAGTTTACACTTTGATGAAAATTAGCATCCCACCTCAGAGTTAAAAATAAATATACCAAATATTTTATTTTATTAGCATCCCTCCTCAGTGTTAAAAATAAATATACCAAACATTTTATTTTCCATACTCAAACCACAAGTTACATTATTAACATAATATATTTAATAAAACTATTTCAATTAATAACAAATTAATATTATACAATATCAAATATTGCATTTAATAGAGTAACGTCCGCTGATTAGCAGCAAAAAAAAATAAGATGTAAGCCTTACCGTTACCTGATATTTGGGAGAAAACCGCGAGAGCATTCAATTGAACCGCTTTTATAAAGAGAATGCATGCGCTTAAATGCCACATTCCCTTTCCTGATTCACAGAAATTGGTAATTTGCATATTCAACTGGTTGGCGCAAAATAGAATCTGTCCTACGATAAGTTAATTGGTGGGGTGCACCTTCGACGAGCAAAGGCTACACGAGTAACTTTAAATGTCATATCAGGAAGAGTTTATTCTTTGGTTTGGTTATGGATGAAAAGCAGTCCCAAAATCTATGTCACAGCACTAAAAAATGAATGCTCAAAACCGACGAAATTTTCCTTAATTTTGACGATTTCTTTACTGGCAAATGCTCCGAGTTATCGTTTCCTCAAAGAGAGGAAATTTGAATCGTCATTTTTAGGAGGATTCGATTGTCGTCTAATCTAAGGAGATATTTCGTCATTTTTGAGCATCCGAGTACAACAATGAGATTCAGTTTCCTCAAAATCAAGATGCATAATCGTCATATCGCGATCGTGAAAGTGAGGATTCGCGTTTACTCAAAAGCCACATCATGGTTTGACGAAACAATCCTCAAAATTAACGAAATGAGGCTTGAGGATTCATGAATCGTCAAAAATGAAAGTGTTATTTCTGAGAGTGAACGTAATAGTAACAACCTTAATACCATTACGAGACTAGTTGTAACAGTGGAAATTTCTCACAACACAAAACAATGGGTACTTTATGTCACAAAGTACATCCACGAAAGATAGCTAATGTTGTCCAAAGAAGCATTAAATGTAAATACTAACAGGATTTAAATATAATCAAAGCAGATTTTAGTATTGTTATGCAGTAATATTTCAATTGAAATATTCTGAAATTAATATTCAAAGTTAAATATATTGTTTTGAAGTTTGAGCCTATACTTTTTCAGTGAAGCAGTAAGCGTTCGGTAAGCATTTATAGCTGGAGTTTCCGCTTTCGTATTACAAGACCTCTTTATTAAAGTATCCAACCATTGGAAGAGGTATCAGATTTCTGAAGTACCAATCAATCAATTGAGTATAAACTGTTCCAAAGAGTTGCAATATCCTTGGCACAATTGCATTTTATTCAAATGAGTGACAATTCGGATTTTTTTTAAACCATCAAAACCTATTCAGATTGATGCCCTTGAATTAGACAATTTCAAGTGCTTTTAAGCATACCAAAATGTAATTTAGCTTCTGTTGAAGGCAATAGGATTTGTTAATTATTGAATGTTGCATTGTCTCGTAATCGCCTCGGTGCTTCAAAAACAGCTTAATTCTAGCAGATTAGCCATACATTTACTGTATTTGTACTGTGCGTTTTATGACCAATAAAGGTCGCAGAAGGCTAATACTTCACACTTAAAATGAACGAGTGATTTAAACTCAGTCTGATTAATTTTCACTCCTCCAGTCTGGAAAATGAGCTTCTCCTTTTGGAGTGGATCCTTTGTGTGTTAAACCTCAGACAGGATCACTCCAAACAAGTGATTTTAACTCAGTCTGAGTTAATATTCACTCATTTCCAGTGTCGAAAATGCACTTCTCCAACTGGAGTGGATTTCACTCTTGTTTTAAGAGTGTTGGTCGCTCCCCCTTGCAGTAGAAGAATAACGAGACTGTCAGTCCATCAAAGTCTCTTTTGGATCGTATGGCTGCACCCGGCTTTGAGCGTGCAATTTCCTGCGTGTCACCCAACGAAGTCGGTCACGAAGTTGTGACTGCACTAGCCTTGAAAATCGGTGCAATGTACTTGAATTGGGATGAGGTCGCTGCTAACCTACCCTTTGGTCGAAGAAGTGCCATATTAGTGCCATTAAGGCAACGATCCATGTTACACTGCATTGAAGCAGTGTTGCTGCATTGAAGCAGAGTTGCTGCATTGAAGCAGTGTTGCTGCATTGAAGCAGTGTTGCTGCATTGAAGTAGTGTTGCTGCATTGAAGCAGTGTTGCTGCATTGAAGCAGTGTTGCTGCATTGAAGCAGTGTTGCTGCATGTGCGGGAATATCTTAGGGGTGCATTCCCATTTCAACTAAACTCTCTGGCACGATTGCCCATGAAGGACCAAGTGGCCTGTGCCCTTTTCAGCTCGTGAGACCATGGGCGATTGGGGGTGCATTAAAGCGAATGTTTTGGCCAGTTGGTCATCGGACTGACCCAAAACCCCCCCGTGAGAGTTTAGTCCCAAGCTGACTTGGTACTCATTTTATCGACCCACTGAAGGGGATGAAAGGCCGAGTGGGCCTCGCCCAAAATAGGTTTGACCCTGAAAAGGAATTTCTTCTGGGCTTCAATTGGGGGACCAACCAGTTTTGCAAGACAAGTGTATTTAGCGAACATCGCATCGCTTTTAAATCCAAGATTATTTGGGTCATCGAATCAATGTAATTCTCAGATAGTTTTTGGAAAACTATGACTACTAATGAAATCGCAATTGATGTCATTAGATTTATTTTCGCACAAGTAGTGTAATCTGCGAAAACCTTTATTTTTGAAACCAGGGTTTAACGAAAACGAGACTATGCTTTTGTGTTTTCAAAAGCTTATAAAGTAGGATGGTAAAACAAATTGGTACGCTTACAACAACTGATCTACAAGGGATCAAAAATTAAACTCCTTCAATTCTGCAGATATCACATGGTAATTGTTTTTGAGGAGGTAATTGTTTTCGAAGAACCTGTACACCAATTTTATTAAAGGTATTGATGATTCTTTGAAAACAGTTTAACTCGATAAAATGTATGGTACTTTGAGGGAAAAGTGCCAAGCTTAATTTAAATCTAATAATCGTATTAAGACAATAGATTTAGTATGAAGGCAGTGGAATGGAAACCCATGAAGGGCCAAGGTATGATGTGCCTATTTCAGCTAAATAAACTGAGGGATGATGTGGTGCGTTGAAACTGATGATTTGGTACCATTTGCTTAATTATAAACGGCCACATTTTCAGCGTTTCTGATTGGCTGAAGCCGCGTAAGTCACGTGGCTCAAGCGTCCGACAATTACAATTTTATATTATTTAGAGATAAATGAAGTCAGCATAACTTATAAAATTAAACAGTTTTTCTTTCCCTAGATTCACATAGTCTGCTTGGCAAACGAATTTATATTTTAAAATTAAATACGTTAAACAGTAATTTAGAAATATTATGTCACAAGTTTTACATTTAAACTTCTTTGGACCCTAAAACATTCTCGTAAAAAAATTGAACTTTAAAATCCATAAATAAAGAACCGATAATAAACATAAAAACAGAGATTTATCTGTTAGCCAGTTCTCGTAATATCCCTTAAAACCGATCCGTGAACCCGATTCAAGAATACCAGTGAAGTTGCGATGATCGGCCATTGTGTTCCCGAACGAATCCCTTTGAAACATTTGAGATCCCCTGTTGCGGAAAGAGGTTCTCGGCAGGGTACGAACATGGTGTACGCAGTTTCCGAAAGTTGACACCCAGAGAGAAATTGCTAGGTCAAAAGGAAATGGCGAGCGATGCGGGAGGTCGCCATTTCCAAGAAACCAAACAGTTTCATCCAGAAGTCAAGTTTAGGAATCCGAGCACAAAATTTCCGAACCCTGACATCCCAAAGGACATCCGGTAGGTGGAACGAGTCATCCTGGTTGCGGAGCAGGATGACACCAGGAACACGTTGTGTCACAAAAGAAGCTTGCGAGAACAACCAGCGCAGGAGGATTCAATGGAGATTCTTGTTGCGGAAGAATCTCCACAGCCCCTGTGACCTTGGTTACAAGACGGCCGATAGCAGCATTGCTGGGATTCTTGAATCGGGTCCATGGATCGGCTTTAAGGGAAATTATGCCAGCTCTCGTGGGCCTGGCTATATAGTTCAACACAGCGCACAAAATGCGAAACGTCGAAACAAAAAAAACACCTATACAATGCGCGCCTGCGGGTCGAGCAATCTCCGGCGCTTTACCTCCAGTCTCAGGCTCCTCCTGAGATAGCCCGAGGGATATTCCACGACGCGAGGAAACTCGTACAGGACACTCTGCGGCCCCATCAGCCGGCGCAGCATCAGCGGGATCTTGGTCAGGTTCATCCCCAGGTTGATCTCCCGGTTGGTGGGGGGATTTCCTGTGAGGGCCTCCATCCACGCGATGGGTATTTCGTCGGGGCCGCGGTGATTGCGGTGACCAGGTGGATATTCGATGGGATACAGCCTGCTCCGTTGCAGGTACTGGAGTCCCTGGGGCACAAAGTAGGGAGCCCCGTCTGGTTCACGACGCAGCCTCCACGCAGGAACCTTGTTTCTTCCGGCTCTTCTCGCAGGAGGTCTCACACGGCTCATTTCCATGTAGTTTGGCAGATAGTCGAAGCTGAAAAAGTAATGAAAAGGGCTTTGGCTGCGGTAGGGGTACCTGCTCTTAGGGGGGCTCCTCGATCGGCTGCGATGACGGTCTCGGCTGCTTGATGGGCTGCGATGATGAGGACATCTGCGGTGAGGACACCCGCTTCTGGATCGGCTGCGATGAGAGCTCCTGCTCCTGGATCGGCTGCGACGCCTGGACCGACGAGGCATGTTTGAAATCCTACATGGGGAAAAGTGAAGTTTTTGTATTCGTTATTTTTGGAAATGCAATAACTTAATATTTACGAAGCCTATATTTGAAATATGTATTACGCCTGGCAATGTTTTCGATCACGTAGTTCACTGCTAGTTTCTCACCTTATAACAATAACTTAGATACCAGCAACTAACTTCATGATAGAAAATATTATTGATTGGTGTAGACGCATCAACCATTAAAGGTCGGTATTTTAGAACCACAGTCAAGTGACGAGCCGGCACCTGAATAAGAACCCAACGCAGCCGTTAAGGGCGACACAGCGTTAGGACTTTGAAGGATATTTAAAGTGCACTACCATACACGGGGTATTATTCGTCGGACATTTTCGCCTGCACGGACCGTTTATAGGTCGGCTGGTATTTTGGCGATGCCCGGACCCGAACCTGGGACCTTCCGCATGCTAGGCGAGTGCCTAACCAACTAGGCTCCCCATCCCGATTGATAGAGGGTTTTGCGTTATTTGGGGAATTGATGTTTTGGGGTTACGTGGAGAGAGGCTTCATCGTTTTATTCATAGCAATCGTGGTTGCTCTAAGCCGAGAAGTTAAGAGTTGCAACCTGCGCATTCGTCCCTTATCAATTTAGCCCTTTCAGTCCCAATGAAAATTGGGCATCATTTTAGAAAAAAAATTCTGATAGTCTATAGCCCTTTGATATCAAAAATCACATCATTCGATTTTTCAAACTTTTTTTTCTGTTAGAAAATATTTTCATAAATCGTAATACATGTCACCCCTATAATTTATTTCAAATTATGATCCGAAAAATGATGCTAAAAGGCATCATTGGGGCTGAAAGGGTTAAAAAGTTCATCCTCAAGCGAGCTTGTATGCGACAGTTAAGAAATTTCTATAAATAACTATGAACAACCCTTCAAAATTCGATCTAACATATTTTGCTACAAAGAACTACCAACCAGAGTGCATTAATTAACCGAGGGATACCGAAGTTTAAACTAGTCGGTTGTCCATCAGAATTCCTAGTAACCCACATATTTTTTTTTTAACAAAGCTTTATAATTTTATATTAAAGTCAAAAACCTTAGCTGGCTTTTTTAAAGAGTTCCTTTTTTCAAATACTAACTCAGCAATGAACATTTGAAATTGAAAAGTAATTACAAGGTTGAAAACTTATAGCTCAAGGATTGAAAACAAGTTTACACTTTATACCAAAACCGACCTTAAGTTTGCAGCAGAGAAATGTACTACGCGGAGGAATTTGCGTAAACAACGCGGCTGGCGCTGAAGCTTTGCCTGCTCCGATTGGTTGATAATTTGACCCTGATATTCGCGCGCCCTGTTACGTCAAAATCGAAGGAAAAAAATAATTAAAATAACACTCTAAATGAAGCTAAACTAATAAAAATAATAAATTTGTCTTGAAATTACAAATAAATTTGTCTATTGAATGTGAAATACCTTTTTGTATTCGATTCTCGCCCTCAAAAATAAGAACTATTTACATTCTTTCTCGTAGAACATTTGTATACTGCAAACTTAAGGTCGGGAGAGGTATAGTGAAAATGCGTATCCCTCAGAGTTAAAACAAATATACCTAACATTTTACAATCGATACCTCAAACCAATATTTGCATAAGGAACCATATGGATTTATTGATAAATTAATTCAGTAAAACATAATAAAAATTTACTTAAATATAGACCGATTAGAACTTTACAGATAAATATTCCCATAAATTTAAATGCTTTTTTTTAAATATCGCAAAAATTAGAGTAATATGGTCAGATACGCAACCGAAGAGATAAGCGAAACACTGGCTTACTTAATTCTTTGTGGGAGAAAACAGCGAGATCATTCAATTGCACCGCTTTTAAGGCCTTTTCACACGGTGTTCCTTGTGCACGGGACTGCTCGGACAGGGTTGTCCACCTGTAACGATTCTGACGCCACACGTTCCTGGAGGGGTTGTTGTGAATGCTACTTATTTACTAGTCTTGGCAATTTTTTTTCAATTTTTCAATACTTTTACAAATTGCTATCACGTGTAGGAATTGGTTGGTTGGTATACATATATTTTCAGGCTTGTGTGCTTGGTCAGAGACCCGCTTATAATCCTTCATGTAAGACAGACACAACACACACACGCACACATACGTGACAGATGCTGTCATCTATCGCGCGCCATTTCCACAATTTAGACAAGTCCCTGAAGGGGAGGGAAATAGTCTCCAGCGACCTGTACCCGCGGGAAAAGGTGCAATGACCACTCACAGGACTTTCGGTCCCAACAGATTTAACGAGCACGTACTCCGCATATTCGGTGGGTCTTCAGTGGTATCGCGAGACCTTACGGTAACGAGATCGAGATCTTAACCACAAGGCTCCCCACAAGCCGATTTAACAAGGAGTACTAACTACAAAAATCAACATTGGCGAGCATAAAGTAGATTTTTCTCCATTTGGCAAACTCGATTTTGCCAACAAGACGTCATAGCTATACTTGATGCTGATTGGCTACCTATATCTCTCCGCAAAACCGGTTTACCGATTTTCGTGTCTCCACGAAAAAAATTCAATGAACAATTCTCTACAGCGGTTCTCCATGTTATTCCTATGGAAGTTCCGTGATCAAGGTAATCCGTGTGAAAAGGCCCTTATAAACTTAACACATTCGCTGCCACTATATTATCGATAGAGGCTTCATCGGTAGAAGCTGATAAAGTAGAAGAACATCCTGTTTTTAAAACCTGTTCGTTACAATGGAAATGAACTAACTATTCTTCATTTTCGAACAAGTACAAATCTTAGTTCTAGGTCGTAAAATTGCAAGGTTAGGTTGAATTAACGTCGCTAACTAATGCTACACGACAGATAGTCGTAAAAATACGAGGAAATGTTCCTGGCCTTTTCCTACCGGATAACTCATCATCCGTCACTAATTATTGAATTAGAAGCCTATTACCAGATTTGCTTCCGTGATTATTTTTTCGACTATAAAATCATCATAAAATTTTCATAATTCATATTTTATTGAAAAAGTTTTTGTTTGAAAAAAATACAAAAAAATAATAAAACAGACTATTTGCGTTTTTTTTTAAACTAGATTGTTGAATAACAAACTGAACCACACTGCGAAATGCAGTATGTCTGGTGTCTGGTCGCCCTACACTTTAGACGAAGGATTTAATTTCCTCGTTATTTTAAATAAATGCCTTCTTTCAAATCATCGAGTGTTTATTCCAAGCACAGCAGGATCGGTTTCAAAAGTTACAAACGAACTTGAACTCATAAGAACGGTTGGCAAAACGGTACTATGAATTTCATCAGAATGTGCTGTTATCGATGAATCGTAACCACGCGACTCCCTAAGGAGTCAGTGGCATCCAACGTGTTAATGGATGCGCAAAACTACCACTATTGCCTTCCTGATTCGCAAAAGTAAGAAATTTGCATGTTCAACTGGTTGGAAGCAAAACATAATGTGTCGTACGATAAAGTATTTGGTGGAGAACACCTTCGATGAGCAAAGGCTACACTTGGAACTTTAAATGTCAGATCAGGAAAAGTCTATTCTTTGGTTTGGTTATAAGCGATTTTTTTGTTTGGTTGAAGCCGCTCTGGAGATACACGCGGGCTGTTTGTGACGGGAATTATCCTAACGTTCTTCGATTAAGTGAAAAGTCTCCACCTGAGCTGATAGCCAGCCAACGTAATATTATTGAAACATCGTACAACCGCCAAGATTTTGATCCTCTTCGCATGTAGCGTTTCCCAGCGTCATTTACCAGATTGAGATTTGATCAAAATACCCAAGTACGATGGGATAGTTTAGTTCGAATTTTCATCGCACTAGAGCTACGCTAGGGGGGTAATATTTTAAAAATACAGTTAAGTGACAAGCCGACACCCGAACAGGCACACAACGCAACCATTAAGGGCGACATCTTGCGCAGCGTTGGGACTTTTTAGAATAATTAATGTGCACTTCTTCTACACGGGGTATTAGTCGTCGGACATTTTTTGACTGCACGGGCCGTTTATAGGTCAGCAGTTTTTTTGGTGATGCCCGGACCCGAACCTTGGACATTTCGGGTGCTAGGCGGACCCCTAACCAACTGGGCTCCCCATCCCCCGAGCAAAGCAATCAACCAGCCAAACAAAACCCAACCAACTTTTACTAACGAGATTGTCTCTGTGGGTTTGCTAGCGAGGATTTGATTTTACAGACGAGTTCTGTAGAGACTGAACCTACCAACAGCACCATGGACCAACACAGACAATGTGGCATATGGTGTGGGCCCCGATGCCCGAGTGGTTTGCATCGCAGGCCATAACGCTAGTTTGTTCATGCACTGAACTGGTGCGGGTTTGATTTCAGCATTTGCCCTGAAGTACTTCCTTTCTCAGTATCAAAATTATAAATCAACTAGCATTTTTTCCACTTAATTCGGGCTCCGTAGCGAGCCATGACTGCCGATGGCAGCTCAGTACGAGTCGTTTCTTTACCCTCTTATAGAACTGCTTGGATTTTTTACAATTCTTAATAACACTCGTAAGATCGTACTTTTACCCATAAGTTGGTTGGGTTTGTACAGCTGGTTTATTGCTTAGCTCAAGTCGTGCTTATACCAGACCTGATCCCTTTACTCGAAAGTAATTGACAATTATACAGGGCGAGGCAAAAAAAAGTGGCCCCACTCTAGAGATAGGAATACATTGAAATGCTTGGCGAGAAAAACTCCTGAAGCCGCCTGAAACCTGTTTTTGCATTGGTTGGATCGGATTAGCGTCACATTAGAGTTAGTCAAAGACTAGTGGCGAGTTCAGATCTTAGTTCGTATTGTATGAAGACGTCAAATAATTCAAATTTTGTGTCTTGCAATCAATTTAGAATGTTTTGTATTACCCAAAACAAAAAGGTCCGATTCTCTAGGATAAATAACGACCGAAACTATCAAATAATCACTAGTGTTAACTCTTTTTGATCAGCTCTACAAACATTGTTTTTATTTAATTTCAACTAGCTTCTCAAACCATAGCGTAGTTGCCAGCAAATAATTCGCCAAGCGTTTATTTTGGCTTAATATTGAAGCGATCAATAGCTTCAGTTAGCAAATCTGTTTTTGTATTGGTTTTAGACTTGGCAAAATTTCTGTCGTACTCTTATCTCCGGACCGGGGCCAATTTTTGTTTGCCTCACCCTGTATTTATATCATAACCACCTTTAAAGAACGAAATTAATCCTAAGAAAATGGGCCCTGGTGGTTCGACGAGACAATCTTTGGTTGCTTGATATAAATTCTTCAGACGTTTATCGATCCACAAGTTGTCGATTTAGGCTCTGGCATGACAACAAGATTCGAACTTTCCTGAAGAATACAGGAACACGTTTCTTGCAATACCAACTAAAAAAAACCACTGAATCATTTATAAACGTCGATTCTACAGTGTTGTACAAAAGTTTAGGCACAACACAGTGATAGTTTTATTCAGGAGTATTAAAACACAAGATAAAATCCGATTTATTTTAAGAGTCGCATTAAAATCATATCCATTAAATAGGAATAAAAACAAATGTTTCAAGTTATGCACCAAAATGGGAAGAATGAGAAAAATCTGCTGCATACAAGTTAAGGCACACTTAATAAAAATAATTTAATTAATAAATAAATCATTAGTATTTCATGTAACTTCAACACGTTGTTTCATAAGTTCGAAAACAGATGTTTTTATAAAAAAGTACCCGCTTTTGTAAGGTATTAGGCTCGATTTCATACCACGAATTTTCTAAAGTTTCCTTTAGCTCTTTTGATATTATCAAGTACTACTTTGATTTTATCAAGTATTCAGATTCCTTGATTCTTCTCCAGATAGTTTTAAGTGAAACTTTAGCCGTTACCGGGCTTTTAATTTGATTTGAAGAGCAATGCTTTTTTTTTGTCCTCACTTGCTGGTGTTTCAAGGTTTTCCAGAAAGCGACTTTGGCTGCGATTGCATTTGATTACATGAAAGATCAAACTATGTTTTGTATTACCTTCTTTGCACATTTTTAAGACTCATATGACCCCTTAAGTGCCTATTCAAATGTCAAGTCGTCGCTGGACTCTGGATCAAAATTGCAACACCAACAGTCTCGAGTAGCTCTAGTGCAAAGATTATTCAACTCGTTCTATAACAACATTTATAAGTGGTAATTGGTGTTTTAGCTTCTGACGGAGGACTAGACATAGACATCCGGCAACCATTAACTATAGACCTACCACTACTTCTTAGCATCTATGACGTGTGTTTTAGACGAGTCCAAATGATCATTCGTAAAAACGAAATGGGGCAAGGAATTTTGGGTTAAAGCCATTTACTATATTCGGCAATTCATTGCCTTAAAGGCAAATTTCTTTAAGGTTTAGAAACATTTTTTTTTTCAATTGACGGGCAGTTGGAACTTGTATGGATTCACTTTGCATAGCTATGGTTTAACTTATAGCATTATCTGAAGCGATACTGAATATGGTAAGAAATACATACTACAGATGCAAATATACAGTGATAGAAATTGATTTATGAACTGACAGTTTTTTAACAGTATTTCTTTATTAAATGCATTTTTATCAATTTAAGTTTTATATACTATACAGGCTTTGCATTATAAATTATCCACGTAAATAAAATTTTATATAAATTCGTAAAGAATTTTTTTTGTTGATATTTTAGTTTTCGTATAGGGAAATTGATTTATGAACTTTTATATTCAATCTTAATTAATAATTGCTAAAACTATTTTTTGTCGCTAATGCTTCCTTGATTTTGTTTTTCATAGACAACACAAAACTTTGGGTCAATTTTTGGTCAAGCAATTTGCAGTTTTTAATGATTAAGTCCTTCCATTCCATAACTGATGCACACTTAATTCAAACCATACTCCATTTGAGTAAATTATTCAAACCAATTGATCTCAGACATTATTCTTGGGGTTTTGTTCATTTAAATCATCCTGCCAATAGCCATGACTAACACTTAGTTCCTTTAACCAGTCTTCCATTTCGTTTGAAATGTGGATATTTGCAATATCATGCATAAAAATCTAATCAAAAGCATAGTTTTGCCATGCAAAAAGAAATTAAAGAATTTTCTAGAACTATCTGCAATAAAGTGATGTTTGTCGGCCCTTCAGAAACATAACCTTGTTTCTTCAATCATAAGATATCGGGGCCCAAACCATCAAACTTCCACCACTAACATTTCTGCTGATGAAGACAGATCTTGGTTATTTCCGAAGATCCTTTCAATAACATTTTAAACCATCACGTCAATCCAAATTGAACTTTTTTCATCAGCAAATGTCACTTTTTCCCATTTCCCTCCCTCCACCCCCACCCAATCAATTTTCATGTAGTTACGAATATATTTTAATAGCCAGTTCTTATGGTGAAGAGTAAGCTTTGGACCAGCCTTCATTTTGGAACATTTTAAGTTCGACGACGACATCAATATTTGTCTTACTCTTCTGGGAGTAACAGGAAGTGATTGTTCATAACAAATTCACCCTGTAATGCACAAATGCTGACACAAATGGTAACTTTTTGGGATACAAGTCCAATAATCCAGCTTTTGTCCTTCGTCCCACGAGGGTTACACCTTTTTTAATGATGGTTTTTGCCGAAGTCAGAATGATTCTTCAAATATTCAGGAATTATATTTATTGATCTTTTAATTAATATGCTAATTTCTCTTATAGATTTGTTACAATATTATATAAGGGTCATTTTTTACCTTTTTGGCTTCAGGCAGTCCCGCAAGCTTTCCTATTTAGTAAAATGGGAATAAAACAGAAAAAATTCAACAAATTTGGCCTTAATCTTATTTATGAACACTGATAGTAAGCTCCCCTGAAGTTCAAGTGAAGAACTCGTTAAAATATTTGGTACCTGGGTTCAAAATAAATTTGAGTTCATAAATCAATTTCCATCATTTGACAAGCTTAAAAACTAAAATTAGATATACTTTTTTATTTAATATCATCTTTTGAAAAAAATATATGAAATTCCTTTATTGTGCTCTGAATATCCAACACACAAAATTTGAATTGTTAGCACTTAATACAAAGCACACACATTTCCAACCAAACTAACCTAACAATCGCCTAGACTCACCAAACACCATAAGATTGGCAACCCTTCCTCGATTTTAGGTTTCAATTATCGTCGCACTAGAGCTACACGAGGGCTATTGGCGACCACAGTCAACCACAACTTTTAGAACCACAGTCAAGTGACGAGCCGGCACCTGAATAGGCGCCCAACGTAACCGTTAATCGCGACATCCTTCCTCCTTTAGGTTCACTACACACGAGGGCTGCAAGCAACGAGCGGCGTAATTTAGAACAGTCGAGTCCGCTATTATTAGAAAGAATGATCCAGGAGTAGATTTTATTAAAATACAACCGAAATTTAATGCATTTTCAAAGATCTGAATTTTAAAATATTTCACTTCTATTTACAATGTATGAATTTTTATACAACATCACGCACATTTTACTTCTGCTAGAATACTGAACGCTTTTTTTTTTATAGTTTTAATAAATTTTCTTAAACTTTAAGAAATTCAATACTTTAACATTAGGTTAGCAAATACTGAAGTTATAACGAACAAGAGCAAGTCGCAATAACAATTTAGTATAAAAATATTGAATGACATTCTTAGAACTAACAATTTTAACAAACATTTCCTGACTAGCCAAGTCTCGAGAATTAAAATTTTGATTAAGTAACTTGCGTGCTTAACATTTATATCCCATGTCCTGTCATGTACAAAATATCCCAGCTACAATATTGTAAATTTGACATGTTGCAAATAATCTTAGCCATTTCATATTGTGAAACAGATTTAAAATTTTAATCAAGTAGATTTTAGGATTTAAGTTTTGAAAGTTTAAAATACGACAATTTAAATTCGCTTCGAAATTAGTTTTGTATTAAACTTGCGAAACAAAACTAAATAGACGATCAATTTTTATTCACAAGAGAATTGAAGATTTTAAGTCAATAAAAAACAAACGGCTAAAAAAGAAACATTTAACTACTTACTACTTCCATCTGTAAATTGAGAAAGTCTTTAAATAAGACAAACTAAAATAAAAACAAAGTTTTTAAATCAATTTTTTATTAAAATTCGGCAACTTCTAATTACAAAATTTGCCATATAAGCCAACATTTCACATCAATTTCTGAGTGCTTGCAAGTTAACATTTATTTACATCACAAATCGCAAAATTCATTTAAGGAAGCGACATAACTGATAATTAACATATCACAAGCTTTAAACTCACAATTCACTTTTCAAAAATTTCTTTAAAAACATGAACAAGTTTTTCTTGCATGCTACAGAGTACAAGTATCTTCTCTTTGCAAGGCTGGTCTCCGCTCAGCAAGAAATACAACTTTTCTTGCATGTACAGTATAAATGAATATTTACACAAATGAATTGCATACATTACAAAATTCATATTTTACATTTATTCAATGTACTGTTATTTTATGAATGAGCTTTTACATTTAGTCAGAAGATTTCGTTGCACAATAATTCGATATAAATACTTAATGCATAGCAAGTTTATTACCCATAACAATTTATACTATGCACATTTAGATTGCAAAAAAGACAAACGTGCAATCATTTCGTATTTGACAATTTAAAGTTTTTCTTCAACAGTATAATTAGTCATTGAGTATAACGGACTAATTGACAATACCAAGAGTCTTCTGATGAAAAGACATTGAAGAGCCTTGGTATTGCACCCAAGTCAGATGATATTAACATCCCACTTGTTATCCAACGCACAAAAAAGCGTTAGGATCGCGAACGAGCTTAACCTTCCAGCAGTTCCTTGTGCAAGAGATTCTTCAGTTGAATTTGCAATTAGTAGGATTTGCTGGGTGGTTTACGCTAGTTTTAATTTATAGCTAAATAAAAAATTTAATATTTAAGTGCATTTGATAATTTAATTTTATTGTTAAGAAAGCACTTACAAAATTCAGTTAAACATTAAGTTAAGTTTAAATAAATTTTAATTTAAAATATTAAATATTTAAATGAATATTAATTTTTAAAATCTTTAAAATAAAGAATTCAAGTAAATTAAACTAATGAGAATTAAATACTAAAAATTTAAGTTGAATTAGAATTAAATTTAAGGAATGTTCATAACTTAAGGGGTCTAAGGAGTCTTAAAAATGTGCAAAGAAGGAACTAAGAAGTATAGTTTGATCTGTCATGTAATTTTTTAACTACTCAATATACAAGTATAATTTTTTTATAAGTAATTCTACAAGATTTATTTATTATAAACAAATTTTAAAATTTATGAGACTTTAGCCAAAACTTAAAAAAATGATATTAAACATAAAGCTATTTGAACACATTGTGATTAGGCTTGCGCGGCAAATTTTGAGGTCAAAATTGAAAAAATGACCAAGAAAATGACTTTATATTGTACAAATATGTACAAACTAGGACTTATACCTAAATTCTGAGCTCAATTTTAATTAGAAATTATTTTAAGAACTTTTTTCTAAAAAAAAATTAATGAAATTTTTTAAATTTTGATTTTAAATTTATTTTTAAATAATTTCTAATTAAAATTGAGCTGAGAATTTAGGTATAAGTCCAAGTTTGTACATATTTGTACAATATAAAGTCATTTTCTGGGTCATTTTTTCAATTTTGACCTCAAAATTTGCCGCGCAAGCCTAATCACAATGTGTTAAAATAGCTTTATGTTTAATATCATTTATTTTAGTTTTGGCTAAAGTTTCATAAATTTTAAAATTTGTTTTATAGTAAATAAATCTTGTAGAATTACATATAAAAAAATTATACTTGTACATTGAGTAGTTAAAAAATTACATGAGAGATCAAACTATACTTTGTAGTTCCTTCTTTGCACATTTTTAAGACTCCTTGACCCCTTTAGCAATTAAAGTTTTTTTTTTCAATATTTACTTTAATTGCGATTTTGAATAATGAGCTTGTCATTTACTTCAGATACATACAGAACATTCATTTAGATAAATTGAAATCAAATTAGATTTTAAAAGTTAAATAATTACTATTTAGTTTAAAAATTACTATTTTCTAAATTTCTATTATAATTAAATTTAATGCAAAATTTTAATTAAATTAAATGCCTCGTAATTTTGATTACTGGTCAGGAGACGAGGTCAGCACCTGAGCAGGCAAAACCTAATTGCAACTTTTTTTTCTCATCTCTCACTTTAACGTGCAAAAGTCCATTCCATATAGGATGAACTGGTGCACGTTAAATTAGTCTTTACATGCCTTATTTCGGAGTGGTGTAGTGGCGAAAAACTATTTACGAAGATATTTTTTTTATTTGGCATGTTTAGAACAGTAATGAAGAATAACTTTGAAGACTTCTCTCACGATGGCTCCAGAAGCAAAATGATTCTTTTTACGACCACAATGCTGCAGCTCAATGGTCAACAAAGACCGAGACCAACTACTTGTAGAGAACACCAAATTGGCCTCTATTTTATCGTAACACTGTTAAAAAAGTTATTGCAGACATATAAAAATATAAATCTTTGTTCTTCGCCTCTTAGAAGCTGCAATTATAAAAGAAAATTAATCACTGTAAGAAATAGAATCTCAAATATGTGTACACAATTTTTTGCAGGACAATAGATATAGTAGATAATAGAGTTGTAGAATGATTTGGGCGTAGTATATTGTTTAAGAAAACCACCTCGCTATTATTTCGTAATTTGACATTGCACGTCTTTATTAACGAAAACTGTTTATGCTAATTTGTAATTAAAAGCCATTATGTTAAAATGGTATTGGACGTTTAACAGGAGATATCGCAGAAATTTTCAGCAGCTGAAATAGTTAAGGCATTCATCACGCGTCTTCATATCAAATTTTGCCAGTCAATTATATCTGGTCATAGTCATTGTTTTACGCGAATTTAAGCAAAATTTAAAATCACTGCATATTTACAGTAATTCAGCGATTGGTTTGAAGTTGGGCCGCTCAAAAGACCGATGGTTGTAACGAAATTCATTAGAATATTTCATATTCAATTTAAATAGAAAATACCTCGAAATTCGATGTTCAAAATGATTCAATTAATAGACTATTCAGAACGGTACGTCTTACAATTGTAGTGACTATCAAAATTCCGACTACACTAATTAATGATCCAAAAAACATGGTATAGCCGGTCTTTTACACATGGTCATATATGCAGAAATATTAAATTGAAGGCACCGTTTTTAAGTGATGCGTTTCAACAGTGTTTTGTGGGTTGCTTTGAGTTGGTAGTTCAAAAGACAAATGATTGCAAGGTTACATATTGAAATACTGCGCATTTAGTTTAAACGCAAAATACTTGTAAGCACAACTTTTAAGATTGGTTCAGGCAGAAATGGTATTTTTGATTGCTTCAAGCCTTCATTCTAATATCACGTGTACAAATTGCACCCTCAATGATATCAAGGTATTCAACTGTATTAATTTTGCAAAATCAATCCTGAATATTCTGTACATGAATATCCCACGCTAGAATCAACCCCTGGCAAGAAATATTGCATCCAGTTCTTGACAAACAGGGATATAGATGTGCAACTTTCTGCACCTTTTGCCAGAGCGAGATCTGCTCTCCACAGAAGTGCAACTTTACACAGTTGCCACTTCGTGTACATGGTAACGGCATTGAAACCCCTGAACACTTTTCTAAAATACGCAGCGTTTAATGACCAACGTGGAAATCGTAAAGGATTTATGGTGCATCCAATTCAACTACAATTGGCTGTAATATTAGAACAATGGTGGCAAAAACAATTCTATCGCGGCAGATTTTTTAGGGTGCTTGAAATGTCTGAAAACTTCTCGTAACGTTGGGAAAACATTTAATTGTAGTCGGGATATGGACTTCGATAGTTTTGTACTTCACCACTTAATGATCCGTAACTTTTAAGGAAAATGGCACAACAAGTAAATGGTCAGGTTTAAAAATTAATTTTAGTTTAGTCTATTTCAATGAGCGTCTGAATTTTCGTGCTTTGTGCCACAGACCTAACCTTCAGGGCTATGAGGCAACTGGTAATTTCTACACCGTCGAATAACGATGCAAGTCTTTACAAGTTTTCTAGCTGAATTTTATGCTTTGAAAAATAATCGAATTAATGCGTTTCTTGCGTAGTTTGCACGCTAAGAAATTTGAGATACCGAAATACTTTGTCACAAAATGTGTCATACTGATAGAACCTTATTTTACTAATTTCAATTGAAAGAAGATAACATTTGCCTCACTTTGCTAATGCAATTTAAACACTATTAAGAAATTTGGTACGTTTAAATAATATATTACACTATCTACGTAAATACATTCAGTTTACGGGTCCGACTATTTTTAGAATCTTTTAAGTGCAAAAATGAATTCATTTCTATCGAGATCGTTGGAATCTATGAAATTTTAAGAAAATTCCGATTTTACTACGTGGTTTTAAATTGTGACATAGACCATTTTTCGAGATGGGGAGTATTTGAAATTTGTAGCCATTTACGTGCATTCGTTCATCATTCATTCTGCGTTCATGAACTTTACAGTATTGTATATATTAGCCAGGCAATATCTCGATTTCAACAGAATTCGTAACACAGCTAGATAACGCACAATAGTAAATATTTGATCATGAAAAGTCTGTATGATCCGATTTCGTCATTGCCAACAATCAAAGTTTGTTAACTCCCCTTTGTCTTCAGGCCAACGCTCCGCCACGACTCGTGAATTCAGGGCTCCTGAACAGCGGTGAACTGCTAAGTGTCTGCGAAACTAATCCCAGCGGTTAAAGGATACTACACAATTTCTTCCAAAACAGAACCCTTAAGAGATCCAATCAGCATCTCTGAAATATATACACTTGCAACTTGCAAGCAAAACAGTTCACATCAATAAAAATAACCAAATACTTAGGTTCATATTATGACCAACTACACTATTTTGCATCAAGAAAATAACCATACGCAGTGATCTTTGAAAGTACTTGAGCGGTCGCATGATTGCCCAGTTGGGTGATTGTGAAACCAAAGCAATCTCAGTTATCGAAGTATTAGTTCAGTAAACATTAGAATTTATAAGAGTTACTTGTTTTCTGATTGTACTTCTGCAGATAGAGCCGCGACAAACTTGACAGCATGGCAACCCACGTTCACCAAAGTCATTCTGGGGAACACGGGGTGGATCGCTACTAGCAGAAAGGGCACTTGATTTGGATAAAGTGCCCAAGTGTATGAAAAAAAAGCGTTCGCAATCCCGCCAAAACCATTAGTCGCGACTCTTCAACGTATTCGTACAGGTGAATACCAAGTAACTCCAGTGAATACTGTTTATCTAATAGAAAAAAGTGTTTTCTTAATAACACTCGAGCATTAAAGGGCAATTTATTGGAACAGTCCCATTAATAATGCAAGAGATATTTTAGCATAAATGTCAACATATTACAAATCATGGGAGCTTCTTATGGCATTGAACTAGCGTTTGTGGGTTTTCGAACGCAGTTCGCCAAGCGGAATGCCCCCATTTCCACAAATCTCCTCCGACGGAACGAAGGTCGAAGGTTGTTACCGTGTCGCACTAGACCTACACGAGGTCTTTTACGAATCTGTCGGAGGAGATGAGTAGCGATAAGGCTTGCAGACTAGTCTTGCTGCTTAGATAGGTGTGTTCTGCTCTAACGAGAACGTTTCTCGCGACCTACCGGGCACGAGATCGCCCTCTGGCAAGCCACCAACCAAGGTATCCGCAGAAAACTAGTTGTTGAGCATAACTAGCGTTTGTATGTGGGTGCTTCGAGCTCAGTCAGCCACGGAAATGGTAGCAATTTTGATGTGGATATAGGCAGCGACTAATTCGTCACAGCAGTTTTAGAAGTATACGAAAATAGTTGCTCGAGGCTGCATACGCTTTAAAACTGAGGTCACTCGTCGATAACCCATGTTTCGTCGCTCGAGACCTACATAAGGTCCTTCATGAATCTGTTGGAGGTTTGGTAGTGCATGGTGCAGTCATATCGTGATGGGTGAGCTTTGCTCTTTCGAGAACGTTTCTCATGACCCTACGGGCACGAGCTCGACCTCTGGCAGAGAAACCCACCATAAGGTAATCGCAGAATTGTTGCTCGTTTTGGCCAACGAGACCACAAGAGACAAATCACAGATGTGATGTCTAGTTTTCGAGCCCTCTGCACTACCAAAACTTCCATCTTAACCTTTCGTGAACGAGATACTGCCTCTTGCGGAGTTCCCCTTGCGAGGTGCCCCATTCCGAGGATTGAACCAAGGAAACGTGAGATAGCAAAGGCAAGGCTCTACTTTTTATACCAACTGGCTTCATTTCGGAACATTTTAATTTCAAGTCCGACTTGTGGTGGCAAAGCGGATCATCGCAAGCGCAATGTCCAACTATCTCCTCCGACGATCGAAGTATGAGTTTCCGTCGCACTAGACCTACACGAGGTCTTTTACGAATCTGTCGGAGGAGACGAGCAGTGACAATGCTGCAGAGATTAGTGTGCTCAGCTTTTACGAGAAAGTTTCTCGCGACCCTCCGGGCACGAGATCGCCCTCTGGCAAGCCCACCCATCAAGGAAGTCAGCAGAAATCTGGATTTCTTTTATACAGTTCCGGCCACCACAGCCGACAATTTTTACTTTAAATGCAAGACAAACTAAAAAGGAATCGTGTTAAATTCTCTTTCAAGTTGCTAATTTAACACGAATGGGCTTAGTTCAAACTCATGAATTGATAATTGGGCATGTCTAAGAACACCTGGTTAAACAAGATCACATTTCAGTTCCACAATCGCCCCACCTTTTTTTTTTTTCAAACTGAAAAATCATACTACCGCTTAAACACTCGAAAAGATCACAGCGTGGTTATGAAAGATGGCAAATTAAAGAGAGGCTTCGAGACGAATTACTGATTCCATGTGAAACCTCTTCAAAACTACCACCCTGTATGATGCAATTAGTTAGCAAGTCACAAAAATTTTCAAATTGCTTAGTTCTTTTTATTGATGTGAACCATCTTACTCAGAAGATGCAAATGCATATAATTACAAAGATTCTGATAGAATATCTTGAGGGTTGCTGTTTTGAAAAAAATTAATAGCAAGATTTGACTGCTAAAAATAGGCCTCATAGACTCCTATTCAGCTACTATCTGCTCAGGAGTCCCGTTCTATTTGTCCATAAAGCGTTATCCCGAAAACCAAGGTGAGCTGACGAGCTCCAATTAGTAGCAAAGAGGAAATCTATTCATTCAGGTTTCACCCAACAGTTAATTTATAACTGTTAGAGCATTTAGCTGCGTAAAAAGCTTTGAATAAAACGAGATATTGACGGTGGAAAATGTATGACAAGTCCAGTTTCCAAATCTGCCAACTAAGGTCTTTTCAATACCCATTTCAATATTTCTTACTTTCACAGTAATTCCGGGTACCAGTATCAAACAGCAATAAGATGTTCTTGCGCGAAAAGAAAGTAGCAATTCAAATTATTTAATTTATCGATGCAACGGTTAAACGAAATATAAACTAGTATTGAATTGATTACTTTTAATAATTTAGAAAAAAGGGATTTTGTTGTTTAACGAAAAAGTTCAAGATCCGATTGGTATTATTCAGTATGACACGACATTTTGCGCAGATTTGAATTTAATTTTCAATTTTTATCACAAAAAATTTCGATTCAAGAAATTAAACATTTTTCATAAAATTCAGCTAAATATACTAGCAAGACTACAGCAATTTGTAATTATTTCAAGCATTTCATTTTAAAGTTAATGCGTTAAGCAACTTCTGCAAAGGCCAATTTCAAAATGTAGGATGTGGATCAGCACTTGCAATTCAGTTAGCGAGCACTACAACATGCCTCTCTTTAACGGTGGATATCATTCTGTTTTATATTTCGCTCCAATACTAATTAAACAATTGGACGGGGGGGGGGCTATCCACGGCTCCAGTTAGCCTGATCATATTAGTTTCCATGCGAAATTTACGAGAATTGTATTTGTTTACGAACATTTTAAGGAACTTTTTTCATAAACTGCACACTTTTCGTAGTTATATATTGTTCAATTGCCAACTAAACCATTGCGAAGTGCAATACTATGTTACACTACTTTCAGTTGAATACTCAAGAATCATTGAGGAAACGCAGTTTGCGATTAAAACCATGAAAAAGCTCCGGCTTTTTTGACCAGCATGTTTAAAAAATGAAAAAATTCCACTTACCTCTTGCAGCCCAACTTGCCAGCCTTTAATTTTAACGATTAAAATAGTTTCATAAAATTGAAACAAACTTAAATTTTCCTACATACAAATACAGATAAGGCGTGGACGCAAATTTTGATTTTAGTAAAAAAAACAATTTCCAAGAATAAATTCTTTATAAAAAAAATTCTATTGAATTTATACGTAAAGTCGTTAAAGGGTCAACTAATTAACGATTGACACATTCATTTCCTAATAAAACCGTCCATTTCAAGATTTTTGAATTCGTTTAACCCAGTTTTCCTTACTTAGGCTGTTTAGGACTATGGTGTTTATTTACATTATATTTTTCTTATTTACATTACATTTTTATTATTTACATTGCATTGTTTATTTACATTATGTTTAAGCTGAAAGCTCACTTTAGCGTGGCAAATTTAATTGCCAAATGTCGTTATTGGGTTTAAGATGTCAGAAAAAATAAACCATGAAAAATTTCTTTAAAAAATTATAATTAAAATTAAGATAAGAAAAAAATTATTTTAAATGCTCTTATAAAAAATTACATTAAAGATGCGGCTAAAAAAACATTTACGATTTATAAATAAAAGTTTCTTTTAGAACCAATTTCATTAACAAGATGCGGAAAGGCAAATGAATTTGATTACAGTGTAAATTTGATTTAGAACAAGGATGCGGAAATAAACATTTAAATGTTATACTTTTGAAAAGGAATTTTTAAAATTTATCTCGAGATTTAACCAAATGATGCGGAGGTTATCCCGATTAAAGAAAAATTTGATGGAAAAAAAACAACCAATTAAAAATTCAGTACAAAAGTATTTTTATGCCACTGATCCACATAAAGTCCCACACCTCTCTCTGCAGCTTGGGATTCCGGCGATTTTCAGTTTTAAAAATAAGATGCGGAAATTAAAAAAAAAAACCAACAAACAATTAATTTTCTAAAAGATTAAAAAGATGCGGTAAAATCTTTATAGAAAAAAACTAGGTTTCAAAATTATTATCGAGACTGAAATCAAAATTTTAAATATGGGATAGTACTCTTTGATGCGGCGAAAAAGCGATCCCAAAGAATAAATGAAAATATAGATTACAGAAAAATAAAATCTTCCCTGATAAATTCGGATGCGGTACATTTAATAACAAAGATAAAATCAAAAAGAATTAGTGATGCGGTTCTTCAATATATATTTAAATTCTAAATTAAAAATAAAGTAACTTACGTTTTGGATGCGGACAAAACGCGTCAAAAGAAAATTTAAAAAGGTAAACTAATTACGTTTTGGATGCGGACAAACACGTAAAAAGAAAAATCAATAAAAGTAAATTAAAAATAACGAAGTGCGCGACTTCAACGCCGAAGCCGTGCACTCCTCCTTGGACCCTGCTGCGGGTCGAAGGAGGCGGGCACGGCGGGCAGGAAGTCGAATCCCAACCTGCGGAGGGGGGCGGGGATGCGGGTGGCGGGGGGAAAGGGCGTCGAACCTGCCAGCCACGCGGGGGCGAGGGCGACGACCTCGGGCCGGAACGCGTCGAACAGCGGCCGGCGAACCGGGGCTGGGGACGGGCTCCGGGACCGGGCCAAGGGGCTCCTGTCGCGAGGGGGGCTCCTACGGCGTGGGCTGGCAGGGGGGGCGGGTGGACTTGGGCTCCGTCCCACCAATGGACTGCGGCTCCTGGACCGGCCTGATGTGCTGGCCGGGGCAGGAGACGCAGTCCGGGACCGCGCGTTGTCGGGAGCCTCGGGCTCGTGCCAGTGTGGGTGGATGGGCTGGTGGCAGATGCAGCCGCATGCCCCGAATCTCCTGACGTGCATCTCCGCGGCAGCGCATCCGCTGCAACAGCACAGGCAGCCACGCTGGCACGGCCCGTCCACCCGGGGCGGGGGCGGCTCCTCTGCCCGGTGGCAAGGACACTCCCAGAAACAGCGGCCGTGGCCGCAACCGCAACAACAGCAGAAGCAGTCGATGCGGCATCGGTCAGGCCGCTGCCACCAGAAGAGTCGGGGCCGTCGGGGAGGGGAGGGCGACCGCCGGGGACGTCCACGATCGCGTTGGGGAGACTGGCGCCGAAGGGCTGGTCGTTGTCGGCGGTGGTGGGGGGCAGCCGGTGGGTCCAGGCGGCGAGGTGGCTGCCGTGGTGGGGTGGCCGGTGGGGTGTCGGGTGGAGTGGGCGGCAGGTGGGGAGGGGAGGGCCTCACCTCTGGAATCTCCGCGTGGGGATGGAGGGGAAACACGGGCAGCCACGGCGGAGATTCCGGGAGCCACTGCGGTGGTGGAGGTAAGTGCAGTGCAGGCAGCTGAGGAGGAGGGGGTGGTGGTTGTCGAGGTGGGGACGGTGAACGTCTAGGCGGAGAGGGCGGACGTCTAGGCGGAGAGGGCGGACGTCTAGGCGGAGAGGGCGGACGCCTGCGATTTTAAGAATTCATTATTTGAAGCATTAACTGAATTAGCAACTTCAAACTTCATTTAACGAAGCTTTATCTATTAAAAATAGTAAGTAAAAAACCCTTTTAAGCAGTTAAAAATGCAGGCATGAAAAATTTAGGGTCAATTTATTTGAATTTGAGTAAGTTTTATTTTTTACATGTTTTTCATATTTCCTCTTAACTACGACAAATTTTAATTTTTCCCAAATGAATTTAATAACATTTATTTGAAATAAGCTAGAGTTTCTTTTTATGATGGGAAAAAAATCGCTATTTTAATGATTCCAAATGGAAAGCGTGTGGAAAGTGTTAATCCCAAATTAACAGTTCCACCTAAAACTTTTCAATCAAGTAGATTTTTAATCATGCTTTCATTTTCAATTCAATGATTCCGTTTAAACGCTTATATTTAGTCATTTCCTTATCCATACAACTCTTGGAACATATCCAAGATGTGAAGAGCCGTGGTTCAATTACAGATGCGTTGGGTGTAGTGTAAAGGTCGTCGCACTAGAGCTACACAAAGTCTACTATTAACGGGCGTCGTAATGTAACGCACCGACAGCCAAGATAAAGATAGAAAATGGTTATCGATAGACGCTGATGTGAGGCAACAAGATTTTAAACTAGTCTTACATTTAAAAGTACCAACCTGTAATCTTTCAAGGAGTAAAAACCCAAGCTCGAGTTTAAAAATGAGAGTAATACGTTTCTGGTTATTTTTCCTTCCAATCTAACAAGGTCTATAACCAAAATAAGACTCGATCTAAGATCATGGTACATCTGATGAATATTGTATCTGGATCTATGATATTAAAATGTTTAAAAGTATGTAAAACATCTTTAAATGACTTTTACAGTGAAATAATAGTGCACGTTGATGAACAAAACAATTTTGCGCAACATCCTCTGTGTGAATTTAAGCATTGAGTATCTGGACCAGACTTGTTTGATTGGTTTTCCCGACTATAAAGTCATTACATTTTCATAAATCATTTAATATACTTTGTTTTATTTGAAGAAGTCGTAAAAATTACAATAGACTATTTAAATTTTTATAACTATGTTGCTGAATAGCAAACCTAAAATGTCAGCTCACCCCACACTGGAGACGAAAGATTTTGTTACCTCCTAATTTGAAGTCTAATATACTCTTCCAAATCATGCCAAGTATTACTTTAAACGCGATAAAATCCGTTGCAAAAGAGTTTAATCGGCTTTAGCCATTTATGATATCAAAAAGCGCATCATTCGATTCTTCAGCCTATTTTTTTATTAGACAATATTTATTAATCCCAATAGATATCAGCTAAGTAGTTTTTATTAAAATTATGATCAGAAACACGATGCCAAATAGCATCGTCGATTGAAATTGCTAAATGTCTTCAAAAGATCGGATGAAATAGTGATTAGATAAACTAACCGATCTAGCATCTAGGATATCAAATCTTCATAATAACTCAATATCGTAAGAACGATTGGCGAAATGCGTCTATGAATTTAACCAGCGTGTGCTTTTATTGGTGAATTTGAAATCAGGACAAGGTAACTCGTCGCTGACCGTCAAGTCAGAAACAAGCAGTAAAGTAACAAGCCGATTAAATATTAGGCACCCACCGCAGCTTTTAAGGAGGCCAGATGGTTCTATCTCACTCATATGTTAATTTTACTAGCTTTAAGAACATGTTTCGCAAGAACTACGAGACATCATTTTGAAGATTTTTTGTAGTTTGTTCTTTACACATATAGCCCTTCGACTTATTGAGGATATTTCACAGTTTAAAAATATACTTTTACAGCGACTTTAAAAAAAAAATAGGTATTAAAAAACCTTAATAAATCAGATTTAAAGTTATAACTTTGTGTAGATATTTAAAATTCCTCAGTGAGCTATTAAGGGGGGAAAATATAAAAACACGTTGATAGCTTTTATAGCTCCCGAGAAAATTTTTTCTAACTGTTGAAAAACCTTATATTTCTGGAAACGCAAAAGGAAATTTAGGTATATTTTACTGATAAGGAATTTCTGAAAAATGCTTAAAAAGAAAATTGATGAGCAGAAATCGTTAATCTTGGTCTTAAGCTAAAGCTATTTGTATGCAGATTAAAAATAAAAAAGGCAGGGAAAATCGAATTTGGTCCAAACATCCATTCGAATCAGTCGTACGCAAATTTTATCATCATGCCTAACGCCGCGACTTTGAAGCATATTCACCGTGTGCTCCAATCCATCGCTTCCCGGGGCCCCGAAAAACTCCAAATCCATGGCAAGCGCCTTACCGACTTGACTCCCACGTTGTGAATAAAAATTCTAATGGACGTGGTGCGATGTACGAGTGTTAATGAGCCGCGGTAGTTCAGCCGTGTGAAGCGTCGTGCTCGCATCGGAAGGGTTGTGGGTTCTGTCCTCGGCGGAGCCCGCAATTCTGATGGTCGCTGGGTCGACGCTTATACTCGGCTAAAGACCGTCGTGTTGACTAATGGTGGCTGGGGCACGTTAAATGTGTCGTGGTCACAAAGTCCTCCATGTTCCCATACCAAATTAATACCTCTGGGGGTGCCAGACCAGGGGGTTATCGGCCTTTGATCTGGATCAAAATTCCGATATGCGAGACAGAATGGATGTGTGAAAGGGACCTTCCTGTAAAACGGTTTGTCATGCTGACGGGCAACATTCGGACTTCCTCCCTTGTGGCGCTCAATGAAAACGGAAGCCGCCCTCTTCGCCTTAAATCGGGTTGTCCTCTACTCCGGGCTCGGTCACCGAGTGGTATTAGAAACAACAACAAGACGAGTGTTAATTACCTGTGAGGAGGGGCGACTTCATCTTCAGATGAACTGGATCCCCAATCCGCCTCTATGGACCAGGATCTGTCCTGCCTGTACTTTCGATTGTAGAGGCGCCTTCTCCAGTACAGGTCGAGTCGTTTTCCCGCCCTTTGCAGTCTTTTCATTTGTAACTTCTTTCTGTAGAAGTCCTGGTGAAGAAAAGAGAACTTTAATGAAAATAGTCTACTAAATATTGTTAGACTTGTCATATCAGCACAAATGCCCAATGAGAACCTCCTTGTATAGAGTGCTTGAGTTGTAGACTCTTACAACAAAAGAGTGAAATCCACTCCATTTGGAGAAGTGCATTTTCGACACTGGAAAGGAATGAATATTAACTCAGACTGAGTAAAAATCACTCGTTTGGAGTGATCCTGTGGGAGGTTTAACACACAAAGGATCCACTCCAAAAGGAGAAGTGGATTTTCCAGACTGGTAAAGTGATAATTAATCAGACTGGGTTAAAGTCGCTCGTTCGTTTTTAAGAGTGTAGACTTTAAAAAGGATAACTTATACAAACAAGACGTTTTTAGAGAAAAACAATAATTTAAAAATAAAAATCCAACTACAATATTTTAAAAGACAGACAGTCATAACTTCATACAATTAAAAAGTTGAAAATTAGAATGATACTTACAGCCGTTTTCAGACGGCGGGGAGAAGAGGTTTTTGGGTGTTGTGGAGGGGACGGAGGCCGCTCCGGTGGAGTCTCCCTAAGAGAAAACGGCATTTTAAAAATTTCCATATCGTGAAGCATTCACTCAACTAGCAACTTCGAACTTTATTTTACGCAGCTTTATTTATTAAACATAGTAAAAATTAAAAACTTTTAAGCAGTTAAGAATGCAAGCGTAACACCTTATATTTCAGGAAATGCGAAAGAAAAAAAAGACTAAAGGACGTGGTACCTCAACGGTAAACGCGAATCCTCACACGATCTTGATTTGACGATTCTGCATCTTGATTTTGAGGAAACAGAATCTCATGGTTGTACTCAGACGCTCAAAAATGACGAAATATTTCTTAAGATTAGACGACATTCAAAGCCTCATAAAAATGAAGATTCAAATTTCCTCACTTTGAGGAAACGAAAACTCGGAGCATTTGCCAGTAATGGAATCGTCAAAATTAAGGAAAATTTCGTCGTTTTTGAGCATTCATTTTTAAGAGTGTTAATTACCTGTTAAGAGGCGAGACTTCATCGTCAGAGGGACCGGACCCCCCATAGATCGCCTCGATCGACCAGGCCCGGTCCCGTAAACTCTTCTTCCGAAACTTTGTTCGATCCGATATTTCGATACCGATACTTCTTTCTTCGGTCCTCGATTTAAACTTAAATTTCCTTTCTAGGAAGCCTTGGTGAAGAAAGAAAAAAAGCAATTGAGAAAAAGAGTCTATGTACTAGTACTAAGTATTGTTAAACTTGCCATATCAGTACAAATACCCAACGAGAACCTCCTTGTATAAAGTAGTTGCGTTGTCGACTACAAAAAGGACTCCAAATACCAACATTTTTAGAGAAAAAAAATTTAAAAAATGTCCAGCTACAATATTTTAAGATACATAATTACAACATCCTAAAATCCAAAAGTTGAAAATTAGAAAGTATGATACGTACAGCAAGTTTCGGAGAACTCATGCTAACTTATCAGAATTCATGCCAGCAACAACTCAGGCGTTTGAACCATTCCATGCGCCGATCAGCGAAGCCACTCTAAAGTCTGATAGTAACAACTCAAGCCTTTGAACCATTCCATACGCCGTTCAAAGAGGCCACGCTAAAGTCTGCTTCAACAACAACAACTGATGCGTTTGAAGCTCTTAGATATAGACTTGCGTGTCTCCGTCACGTGTATTGAATTAGCATATACGAAACTTTCCGATGCGTCGTACTGGCTGTAGAAGTAACGTTGACTATGGTCAGTTCATTGGAGCCACACAAGAGCTACTCTATTTACTAGTGCAGTCAAGTCAGTAGCCTTAAAACTAAGACAATTACCTGCAGATAAAGCAGACGCGCTAGAGCTACTTAATTTACTTTGGCCAGCAAGTTGATATTGGAAATCGTCTTCGATTAGCATGGATTGGTTGACATATATTTTCAGGATTGTGTGCTTGGTCGCAAGGACCCGCTTATAAACCATCGTTAAGTAGGACAACACAAGACACACACAAACACATATGACAGATGTTTCGATTAGCATGATTTCGGTAGGTTTATACGTTTCCGGCTGTCTACATCTAGCCTTAGTTGATTTAACTAAAATACTAGTTCCCTTAAAGATTTTATTTCTTTGCTTCGATCGGGACTGCCAATTCATCCTTTGTTTCACAATCCAGTTGCCGACCCGGTGGCCAATGACTAAGGTCTTAGCCTTCGGAGCTTCTGGGTCCGAGTTCGAATCCTGTTCAGGCATGGATGTTTGTGCTTGTCAAGTATATGCGGAGAACGTGCACGCTAAATCTGTTGGGTCCAAAATTCATTTTTGGGGGTCATTGCGCAGTCTCCCTCGGGTACAGGTCCCTGGAGACTATTTCCCTCCCCTTCGGTGACATGTCTAAATAGTGGAGGTAGTGCTCGATGGATGGCAGCATCTGTCGCGTATGTGTGTGTGTGTGTGTGTTGTGTCTGTCTTACTTGACGAAGGTTTATAAGCGGGTCTCTGACCAAGCACACAAGCCGGAAAATACATGTCAACCAACCAACAATCCGGTTGGTACGTTGATCCATGTGACATTGATTCTCCAATAGAGGCTTGGTAAAATTTTATTTTCAATCGTTATTTATGTTGCCACTCAAGTCCTAAAACATGTTCTAATCAAGTCCTAAAACAGTCCCTAAACATTGAAAATGCAGGCTAGGATAAGTATGAGATTGAGGTATATTTTAATGCATGTATTATGATGTGTATAATTCTAATATTGTCGCGTCATATTTAAGCTGTTGGTTCGTTGGTTGGTAGACATGTATTTTCAGGCTTGACTGCTTTGGCAGTGTCCCGCTTATAAACCTTCGGCAAGTGAGATAAACACAGAAAGAATTTTTACTGTAACGCAGAGAGAGAAATTACACCCAGGGTGATTGCAGGAATCGAACCCTTACCCGAAACAGTGCGCAGACTGTTGGCGTAGGCAGCAATCTTAACCACTCGGCCACCCGGGCTCCCCCTGCTAGGTTGAAATGTAATGTAATACTCCAGACTGCCAATTTCAAGTCTCCTTAGGAGCTTAACGCAGCTCTGAGCACCTCACGTTAATTAAAAACCACCCTGCATATTATTCTTAGTATATACTAGCAAATTTATACCCGTACTTCGCACGGATTAAAAAAAAATATCAAATCGATCCAAGTATGTGTACCATACAACCTGTTATAAGATCATAAACTTAAGTTATTCTTCCCGCTCGTTATCAAGTATGAAATCCCGTTTCATTGCTTTATAATTCCAAAATCAAAAATACGGTGTAAAATGCACTCATAAATGTCATCACAATTCCCTCATAAATACATAAAACTTTTTAACTATTTTGGCATGTTTTGGGAAATAATTTGGCGAGAAAATAGATATAGCTACAAACACACCCATTACACAGCTCTAACACAATGATCTTAGCATAACCAACCAATTTATAAATTATTTTTTAAAATCATTTTGCCCATTTGGCGGGTTTTTAAAAAATAATTTGGCGAGATTGGCATCATATTTGGCGAAAAAATAAACCCTGATATGCAGCTGTAGTGCGATGGCCTGAATTAACCATCACAGTTCAGTAATAGATTAACAAACATTTTGCCCACTTGGTGATATTGGCAACGTATTTGGTGAAAAAATAAATACATAATATCTTTATATGCAGGTCTAGTGCGATGGCCTTTATTAACAATCATAGTTCAGTAATAGCTTAACAAACATTTTGCGCATTTGGCGAATTTTAATTAATATTTTGGCGAGATTGGCAACATATTTGGCGAAAAAATAAAGACATAAAACCCTTATATGCAGCTCTAATGCGATGGCCTTTGTTAACCATCACATTAACTATACATTTATTGCTTAAATACGCATATTTGCAATCAACCGAACCATCATTGACGAAATCATCAACTAAACCCACAATATATCCAGGAATGAAGACTTGTTGGAAATACGTCACTTGAAACATATCAATTATTTTCAAATAATGAATTTAGTTTCTGAAAGTTATGGCAACACAATAAAATAAACATTTTCTATTTTATTTATTTTCGTTGAAAGTTTTATTTAATTATTTCAGCAGATGGCATCAGGAAAGAAAAAAAAATGATCGGATTTGAGCCAAAGTGGTGTAGTTTTTTCAGGAAATTCGAATTTTCTCTAAAAATAGAACATTTTGAGCTCTGAAAGTTCCCTATTCGTAACTTAAGTATAAAATACGCATTTGTGCCAAGTTACAAGTCAAACAAATGTCTAGTTTTTGAATCTATAAGACACACACATACATACATACATACATACAAAACTTCATTTTTATTATTATAGATATGCAGGGTGGTTATAAAATAACGCTCGCTATTCGGAGCGGTCTGTAGCTTAAATTAATTATCCGAATGCAACAAAAATTGAGACACTTACTAATCAAGAAGGGGGAAAATAATGGAATCATAAAAAAAACATAGAATCCTAAAAAAGAATAATCATAAACAGCAAACTCGTATCTTTACCAGGGTTCTAAAAACGAGGCGTAGTCAATTATGGCCAGTTTCGGCCAACACAGCTAACTACGCCTCGTAATTTAGAACACTGGTCAAGAGACGAGTTTCTTTTTTTTTTTCGAAAAAGAATGAAATCAAAAAACAGAAACTCTTCTTTTGACCAGTTTTAAATACGAGGCGTAACCAATTATGGCCAATTACGGCCAACACAGTCAATTACACCTCGTATTTCAGAACCTTGGTCAAAAGACGAGTATATTTTTTATAATTCCATTCTCTCTCCCCCCCCCCCCTCTTTCTTGATTAGTTGATTAGTAAGTATCTCAAAGTTCGTTGTATTTGAATTATTCAGTGAAGCTACAGACCACTCCGAATAGCGAGCGTTATTTTATAACCACACACGCCCTGTACTTCCTCTATACGGGATTATTCGTCGGACTTTTTCACTGGCTCGGTTTAATTATAGCACTACGGCTACACGAGGTCAAACGACAAGTTTAACCTAAACCAACTTATGGTCTGCCTGCCACAACATGGAATGCCAGATACTTTGATTGTGGGCGATTCCACTTTGAATTAATGTTTTAAGCCCAAGGTTTTTGGCAAGAAGAGGGGATTGTTGGTCTTGCTCGATTGTAAATATATCACACTAGAATTACACATAAGTTATCGTCGATAGATGATAGTTGATATCGATATACCTTTCAATTGATAACTTGTTTCTAAACCTTAAAGAAATATGCGCCCATAAAAGCAATGAATTGCCAAAGATAGTCCCTCTTGCCTTAAACCAAAACCTTCCTACCTTTTTTCGAAGTGTATTGTTCCGCCATAAAATTTTTTCGGATGTCAAGTTGTAGCAGCCAGACTATATGCTTAAGGATTGGGGATTAAGGAAATGAATTCGGTTTCAATTTCGTAACAAATACAAGCTTGTTATAAACATAAAAATACTCAAAGTAGAGTTAAACCATTTAACTTTTACACTGTGATCCAAAAGTTTAGACAATGACGTTTTTTAGCTGTAAAATTTAGATTTGTGAAATTAGAATATCAAAACATCCCTGTATATATTAAATACGTATTTTGAAATGCAATAATTGAAACATAACTGCTTGATTTGCTATAGCAATTTTTAGTTTCACAAAATAAAATTTTGTATGGTCCCAAAAGTTTAGACACAAATACGATATTATGCTAATTTAAAGTACAAAATTGCCTAATTTCGCATTTTTATTGTTAAATTATATATTTTTTATGTGAAAAATTTAAAAGAAAAAACGATATCCGGTGAACTAAGTAGATTTTATAACGATATTGGTTCAATTTTACACCAAACAGACAATTTAGCCATATTAAATCTTTATTTAAATCCCATTTGCTTCAAATTTGCAATTAAACATATCTAAATACGAACCGAATGAATACCAGTCCATCACCTTTAAGTTTTGAAACGAATTCGTGGATTTAGAGACATGAATTGACCAATTTTCTTGATGAAAAGTGCAAGCTTTCCCATATAAAATCACAAAATAGCGACATATCATTCTATTTTGCACTTTAGTACAATGCAGAGATAGTCACCTCTTCAAAAACGACAAAAAAAGTAGGAAATTTTAACGCAAGTTCACTCCACACAATTACGAAAGTTCCTTCTTCATACTAAAATTTGAAGTTTCTTGAGAAAAACCGGTTTCTTTGAACCGGTTACAATTTAAACGGTCTCTTTAGTGCTGTTTAAACACGTTCGGTTTAACCGAATATTGAAAAATATGCTTTTGAAAACACCGGTTTCTCCCCTCAAAAACTCTAGCATCAAGGTGGTAGTTTGTAATGGTGTAGAGTGAATTTACTTTGGAATAACCGAATTTTTTTGGTGTTTTTGAAGAGGTGACTATCTCTGCATTGTACTAAAGTGCAAAAAAGAATAATCTGTTGCTATTTTGTGATTTTATATGGGAAATACTGCACTTTTCATCAAGAAAATCGATCAATGAACGTCTATAAGTCTACGAATTCGTGGCAAAACTTTAAGGTGATGGGCTGGTATTCATTAGGTTCGTATTTAGATATGTTAAATTGTAAATTTGTAGCAAATATGATTTGAATAAAGATTTAAAGTGACTATATTGTCTTTTTGGTGTAAAATTGTACTAATATCGTTATTAACCTTGTTTAGATCACCGGATATCGTATTTCTTTAATTTATCATTTAAAAAATATATGATTCATCAATAAAAATGCAAAATTAGGTCATTATGTACTTTAAATTAGCATAATCTCGTATTTGTGTCTCAACTTTTGGGACCATACAAAATTTTATTTTATGAAAAAAAAAATTGTTATAGCAAATCAAGCAATTATATTTCAATTATAGCATTTCAAAATACTTCTTTAATATATATAGGGATGTTTTGAAATTCTACTATCAAAATTCTAAATTTTACAGCTAAAAAACGTCATTGTCTAAACTTTTGGATCGCAGTGTATAAGCCAGCATTTACTCACGAGATCCTCAAAATATTTTCTTGTGCAATATATTTTACTCAAAAATTGAGTTTATGAATTCAATCTCAAATTTTTGTGAATTCAGGGTGTACTAACGCTGCAAATATACAGAAAAATTGAATTTGTCTAGACCTTCATGGAACAATTCTTGTTGTAACTAACAAATCTTAACCGTCTAATGCATGAATTTTAATTTTCATCCCAAAAAAATACATATACATCTTTAATACTCACACATTATGGAAAAAATACTAAAAATTTAACTGCATTAGAATTTAAATAATTTCAATTTTTAATTTTTTTCCATATGACAAAAACCAGCTGCAAAATTCCAATTTTGATAATAATGACTAAAAAACTACCAAAACTATTTCAAAATAACCCTTTTTAACTATGATTAATTTTTCGAAACAATTTATTAGTATTTAGTACTAATATTATTCTTTGAATAGTGCCAAAAACGTAATTTCACAAAAGTTAATAACCTCACTCTTTAATTTTGAATACACTTTTACTACTGTCATCTATGAGTATTAGTAGTAACTAAAACTTTAAAATGAAATGTAATAGTTGAAAAAACTCAGATTTGTCTAGGAGCTCTAATTTAAGGGGTCTAAGGAGACTTAAAAATGTGCAAAGAAGGAACTACAAAGCGTAGTTTGATCTTTCATGTAATTTTTTAACTATTCAATATACAAGTAAAATTTTTTTATATGTAGTTCTACAAAATTTATTTAATATGAAACAAATTTTAAAATTTATGAAACTTTAACCAAAACTAAAATAAGTGATATTAAACATAAAGCTATTTGAACACATTGTGATTAGGCTTGCGCGGCAAATTGTGAGGTCAAAATTGAAGACATGGCCAAGAAAATGACTTTATATTGTACAAATATGTACAAACAAAGACTTATACCTAAATTCTCTGCTCAATTTTAATTAGAATTTTTTTAAGAACTTTTTTCTAAAAAAATTTATAAAAATTTTTGAATTTTGATTTTAAAAAATTTTAAAAATTATTTCTAATTAAAATTGAGCTGATAATTTAGGTATAAGTTCTAGTTTGTACATATTTGTACAATATAAAGTCATTTTCTTGGTCATGTCTTCAATTTTGACCTCAGAATTTGCCGCGCAAGCCTAATCACAATGTGTTCAAATAGCTTTATGTTTAATATGATTTATTTTAGTTTTGGCTAAAGTTTCATAAATTTTTAAATTTGTTTCATATTAAATAAATCTTGTAGAATTGCATATAAAAAATTATACTTGTATATTGAGTAGTTAAAAAATTACATGACAGATCAAACTATACTTTGTAGTTCCTTCTTTGCACATTTTTAAGACTCCTTAGACCCCTTAATCGAATAAAGTGGATTATGTTACTTGTTATCAAACGGTAACAGTATGCATTAGACGGTTAAGTTAGATATTAGTTTCTTGTAATTTTATTTACTTTGCTTGCATACGACTTTAAAGACCAGAACCTACTAAAATAAACAGATCACGTAAATGCTTTAAGGGGTCTAAGGAGTCTTAAAAATGTGCAAAGAAGGAACTACAAAGCATAGTTTGATCTTTCATGTAATTTTTTAACTACTCAATATACAAGTATAATTTTTTTATATGTAATTCTACAAGATTTATTTATTATAAAACAAATTTTAAAATTTATGAAACTTTAGCCAAAACTAAAATAAATGATATTAAACTTAAAGCTATTTGAACACATTGTGATTAGGCTTGCGCGGCAAATTTTGAGGTCAAAATTGAAAAAAATGACCAAGAAAATGACTTTATATTGTACAAATATGTACAAACTAGGACTTATACCTAAATTCTCATCTCAATTTTAATTAGAAATTATTTTAAGAACTCTTTTCTAAAAAAATTAATAATTTTTTTTTTAATTTTGATTTTAAATTTATTTTTAAATAGTTTAAAATTGAGCTGAGAATTTAGGTATAAGTCTTTGTTTGTACATATTTGTACAATATAAAGTCACTTTCTTGGTCATTTTTTCAATTTTGACCTCAAAATTTGCCGCGCAAGCCTAATCACAATGTCTTAAAATAGCTTTAAGTTTAATATCAATTATTTTAGTTTTGGCTTAAGTTTCATAAATTTTAAAATTTGTTTTATAATAAATAATTCTTGTAGAATTACATATAAAAAAATTATACTTGTATATTAAGTAGTTAAATAATTACATGAGAGATTAAACTATTCTTTGTAGTTCCGTCTTTGCACATTTTTAAGACTCCTTAGACCCCTTAAGCAATTTTGGAATTAAGTATTTGCACCGATACTTGAGCACTTATAAGAAACTATTAAGGTCAGATATACAATCTACTGTAAAAGCTTCCAAACACTGGGCTTGGTTATGAAGTGAACCGAATCAATGCCAACTTTGTAAAAGGTTAGAGCTTGACTTAAAAGTTGAACTAAGTGGAACTAAGAGGAACTTTCCTATTTCAAGGGATCAAATCTCAACCATAATATTTATCGACAAAACACGTTCAAGCGATACAGTATACACAGCTAAAATAGTACCTAGGAAAAATTTGATTTAGCGGCAGCAGTTAATTTTCAATGACTGATCTTTTGCACAATACGAAACTGAAAAGTACCGAACGAATTAGAAAAAAAATTAAGCCTTTTTACCTAAATGCTTACAAAGAAAACTGACGAGAGATCCGTGGTTAATAAGGGACAAAATTTTATCAAATATTTTATTACAGCGAGAATCCTTTTATCATTACATACGAAACATGTGTACAATGAAAAGTTTCTTTAAGCAGAATAACACATTAGCGCTAAAATTAGTCGGTTGAAATTTGGCGTTAAATTAATTTTCAATTCACAGATTATAAAAATTGAATAATTACAAATACAACATATCATTTACCAATACAATTTATAATAGTACAAACTTCAAATTTTACCGAATGCAAAACTGATAAAGATTTTTACTAATGCAACATTCCCCTCAAAATGCTACAGTGCAAAATCAGTTTCAATTACAATGGCATATACACACGAAATAAACAAAGTCAGTTTAACATTAGAAATAACAATTTAAAATTTATTTTATAAACTTGCAAAAACATTAAGTCATCTTTAGTTTATTTACACCACAACCACAAATGCAGATCAAACAATTGATCCTGAAGCTGTTCACAAAAATACACATTATTTACACTTGAACACAATACATAAAAATACGTTTATATATACAATATCTTGATTACTTAGTTAGATTAGTGGTTTGAAATAACTTTCTTAATATAGCAATATAAAGTGATTATTTGAGTTTTACTTTTAAGCTTCATTTAATCAAAATGAATTTAACACTATTATAAATATAGTTGGTTTAAAATTGATATATCTAAACAGTGACTTTTAAATTGCATTTCCAAAATTCTCACCGCAACTTGAAAATGATGCAAGCAATGTCAAAAGTCAGTTACTCAATGGGACTGAAGTTAATTTAGCATCTTATTTATCTGAATTTTTACACTATTAGCTTAAACTATTTTATTTATTAAAATATTTTCTGGTTTGATGCACTTGGTTCAGTTCAAAAACAATTAAAATTAACAATAGTTGAACTATGTTTCAATTAAGTTTAATATTTCAAGTTTTGTCAACTATGCAGTAAGGAAAGTCTTGAAACTGTAAAACTAAGACCAGAACTTAATTTGCATTACCATTAAAATAAGTTTATAAGATTCAAAGTTTTCTGAAAGTGCAAAGAGCACTTCTATTGTTAATAGTTTTAATAAGGATAAAAAGTAAATTAAGTTCTCTAACCAACTATACCATAAATGGTCTTTATATTACTAATTCCCACTAGACTGCTTGTCCAGCAACAAAACACACGAAAAAAGATATTACAAGTCTAATTTAAATTCAGATAAGTTTAAGTAACACTTTATTTACAGTTGACACAAGATTAACAGTGTAACCTGTTCCTTGAATGCATTTCCGTCATTGTCACCGCATCTTGAAAATGATGGCAGTGCACTTAAAGAAGTCAGTTACACAACACGAATGAAGACAAACTTTAGCAACTTGCTATAGAATTTACATTAAAATTAAAATAAGTTGATAAGATTTAAAGTATTTTCGGAGAGTGCAAATTACACCTTAACTGTTAAAAATTTTAATAAGGACCAAAATACTTGAACCTCTCCAGACAACTATACCACAAAGGACAAAGATCTTCATTTCAGGAAGACCTAGACTGCTTGCCCAGCAACAAAAGTTCAGAAACAAAACATGCGAAGGTATATTGCAAAGCAAGTCCAATTTATAAAAATAAAAAATTATAACCAGATATTTACTTCTTTAAATTACTTAAATATTAGTTTCGAATTAGACAAAGGCAAAAATCTGCATCTAGTTTAAGTTATTTAGGATTCTTCAATTAAGTCTTAGTTAAAGTTACTAGTGAAAATTGATAAAATGTCATTTTTTTTAGAAAATACTTAGTCACTATAGTTAACAGTTTATTCAAGGGTAGGTCCATTTCATTAAGACTTTTTTCATGGATGTTAAAGTGAATATTAGAGTTGGTGAATTCTGTTTAAGTTTAAGCTATTTAAGAAACCATTGAAAAGTTACAAATGATACAATTGAAAAATAACCTTCATTCATGAATGAACATAGGAGGCTTATCTGATTATTTTAAAAAAACAAATAAAACAATCCAGTCCCAAAGTAATAAACTTTTTTAACGTTACCAAAAAAAACGAAGAACCAGGAATGAGGCGCACAGATTAAAATATTGACTTCAAGCGAATTCAGTTAAATTTCTAATTATATTACAAAAAATTTTATTGGTTTTAACAAACTTAAAAATCCAGAAACGTTAAACTTGATTTATTATAACGAGCAGAGAATTTCATATCTTAAAGAGATTTGTGTTTCCATATAGATAAGTTCTTTCGATTTTGGCTTTATGCATTTACTGACAAAATATCTAATACTATTTTAAACAAATCCGATCGGCTTCTACAGCAAACAACCTATATAAAACTAATTAAATACAACTTCTAAATGTTTCAAAGTAAGATATTTGAAAGTATTCGAAAGCTATTTGAGCGACAGAAAAAACTAAGCTCAGTTGACAAAGAACAAGTTACTTCTTACCCAAAACCTATTTTATACTTCTTCATTAAATAGAATTTTGTATATTTCAATTGTCAGAAAAATGCTCTAAAGTTTTATTCTACCCAAGACAAAAATTTTAAAGTCTAGTATAAAAAAATTGTAAATTGCTTCAAATGATCGTTTTCAAGCTGATTGGTAACTTTTACAAATATGAAGCAAAAGTTAGGGTGATTTTAATGGAACTGAGAGTAGAGCTGTTTCGTTGAACCATGTAAACTAAATAAAAAATACAAGTTTTTCCAATAGAATAACACTAGTGCGACGATAATTCAAACCAAGCCAATAGAATAACAGCGACATGGTCAAGAATTTAGAAAGTTAAGAACAAGAAAAATTTTAATTAAAAAAAAATGGTGTTTTCTTCTTGGAAGAGAATTATCATTCAATTTAGTTTGAAGTACTATGACTTTTTAGAGTACTAAACGAGGCTAGTCATCGTGCAATTGAATTGACCATTGTGTCAAGAGAATTTGAAATTCATGCATTTTTCCGATTGATGGCAGAAGCTTGGATTCGAGGATGTGTTGGACTGCATCCTAGCAATGTCGCAACAGCAGAATACAAGCATTGCGACGTCGAATCGGTTTGAATTTACAGCGAGTACTGCGCTCATGCGTTGTTCGCACTCAGTTGGGTAGAGATTGAATAGTGAATGTTGTCTTTTTTAAGCAAATAATTTGCATATACCTATAAATCACGATAAAGCAAGATGGCGGACAATGTGCTCTACATCCATTGAGGTTGCTAGTACCCACAAGTAAAATACAATTCCAAGCTTAGAATGGGTGTGAAATTTTTGAAAATTGTATTGACTTCAAGTTGCAAATTCTACAATATCTCTGCCAAGCTGCGTTTTCCTTACGAAGTACATAGACTAATGGCCAGCTTACCCATTCTATCGAAACAAAACAAAACGAACGCAACTAACTAGCAGGGCTAATTTGCGTAGAATTCGCTGTGGTTAATATATTTGGCATTTGGTATTTTACACATAAATACACTGAAATACTTAAAACCCGATTGCGCGCATTTAACCAAATTCTGCCTCACACAACCACACGATAGCAAAAACTAAGAAACTAGCCCCACAAGTCTGGGGCTAATTTACGTAGAATTCGCAGTGGTTAATATTTCGGCAATTTGGTATTACACATAAATACACTTAATTATTAAAAACTGGGTGCGCGCATTTAACCAAATTCTGCCTCACACAACCACATGATAGCAAAAACTAAGCGACTAGCCCCACAAAACTAAAATATAACTAACAGAATAAAACTTATTTTACTTAAGGCCACTAAATTCCGTACAGCTTATGTTTCGAAAATATTTCGACCAAGCGCTCGTTTGGTGACTGCAGTTCGAAACGCCAACGCATTCGCTTTGAAACGAAATAGAGTAGAATTCGCAAGTCGGTGACAATGACAATTTGTCATGACATCAATTATCGCACACGCCATACCAAGGTCAAAATGGCATTTCACTTACGAATGCTCGCATCCCCCACAGATGCAAAACACATGACTAGCCAACATGCTTTGAGGAGAGTTAAAAATAAATGCAAGTGATTAGATCAAGAAATGGTAACATTCGCAATTCGTTCAATTCCCAGCCAAGAGAAAGCAACGCATGGCCACAGTACTCGCCGTGGATTCGATCCGATTCGACGTTGCAATGCTGGCGCTCTGCTGTTGCGACATTGCTAGGATGCAGTCCAACGCATCCTCGAACCCAAGCTTCTGCTAACAATGCCCAAATTGTATGAATTCCCAACTCCCTTAGACGCAATAGTCATTTCAATTGCATGTTGAGTTACCTCGCATAGTACTCTAAAAACTGTCTGTACTCTAAATAAAACAGAGCTATATCCCTTTTAAAAAAGAAACCTCTTGCATTCCTTTTTAATTTGAAACTTTCTTGCATTTAGAAAGTTACCTTTATCCACATTCTTTAATATCAGTAAAAAGCTTCAAAATTTGATCCTAGTGATGTTAAGGAGATAAAGCATTCTATTGTAAAAACTAGAAATTTATTTAGGTTTATTCGTCCAATTTATGACAACCTCGCACAATTATCTTAATTGATAAAAAAGTGAAGAGCTTTAGAGCCTCGATTAGTTCGTGGGCAGCCCTTTACTTGTCCTTTGCACAACCAACCCCAGTTTCATTACGATTTTTATTAAAACATTGCCGATTTTAAATTAAGCACTTTATAAATAATTAAACCGAGAGTAAATAATTTAAGGATTATTTAAGGATTGTTACTACTTAAGGATTATTAATTTAAGGATAATTTAAGGAGGATAACTTAGGATATGTGGGGATATTTATTTAAAGTTGAGAAATTAGAAAATGTATGCCGCTTGCTCACATTTTAAACAGCCGAAAATTCATAAATAGTAAAAGATTTAAGTAAATTGACTATAGAACACAAGTGATCTTTTAAATTGAAAGTTAAATTGATAGTTGAATAATTGACTATTTAATTACATAAAACTTGAATGATAAAAAAAATCTTTAAAAACCTTTGCTAAAATATACTTTCAATTAAATTTTCTTGCACTATACTACAAAAAAAATTCTTTACTTTAGTGCTAAATGGAAATTTAAAAGACCTCACTCCAGTTTCTTCGTTTGGATGTCGATTACAAATACGCTAAAAATTATTTTTCTACCATAGTTTCATTTAAACTAATTTTTGTGAAATAAAATAACCGGCTGGGCTACGCCGGTCCGGGCCTGGTTAGGCAGTCCTCGGTGGCACGACGGCCTGGTTAGGCAGTCCTCGGCGGCACGACGGCCTGGTTAGGCAGTCCTCGGCGGCACGACGGCCTGGTTAGGCAGTCCTCGGCGGCACGACGGCCTGGATAGGCAGTCCTCGGCGGCACGACGGCCTGGATAGGCAGTCCTCGGCGGCACGACAGCCTGGATAGGCAGTCCTCGGCCTGGATAGGCAGCAGTAGTCGACGGCCTGGATAGGCAGCAAAAGGCAGCATGGTTACGCAGTCCTCGGAGGCTGGGAGACGCCGGCCTGTTTAGGCAGACATCGACGGCAGGGCGACGCTGGTCGTGGGCCTGGTTAGGCAGTCCTTGGTGGCACGACGTCCTGGTTAGGCAGCCCAATTCAGCAGGGCGACGTCAGCCTGGTTAGGCAGCAGGGAAACTCTAGCCTGGTTAGGCAGTCCCAAGCAGCAGGGCGACACCTCGGCGGCACGACTTTCTGCTTAGGCAGCCTAAGTCAACAGGGCAACGCCAGCCTGGTTAGGCAATCCTCGGCGGCACGACGGCCTGGATATTCAGTCCTCGGCCTGGATAGGCAGCATTAGTCGACGGCCTGGATAGGCAGCAAAAGGCAGCATGGTTACGCAGTCCTCGGAGGCTGGGAGACGCCGGCCTGTTTAGGCAGACATCGACGGCAGGGCGACGCTGGTCGTGGGCCTGGTTAGGCAGTCCTTGGTGGCACGACGTCCTGGTTAGGCAGCCCAATTAAGCAGGGCGACGTCAGCCTGGTTAGGCAGCAGGGAAACTCTAGCCTGGTTAGGCAGTCCCAAGCAGCAGGGCGACACCTCGGCGGCACGACTTTCTGCTTAGGCAGCCCAAGGCAACAGGGCAACGCCAGCCTGGTTAGGCAATCCTCGGCGGCACGACGCCGTGGATAGGCAGTCCTCGGCGGCACGACGGCCTGGTTAGGCAGTCCTCGGCGGCACGACGGCCTGGTTAGGCAGTCCTCGGCGGCACGACGGCCTGGTTAGGCAGTCCTCGGCGGCACGACGGCCTGGTTAGGCAGTCCTCGGCGGCACGACGGCCTGGTTAGGCAGTCCTCGGCGGCACGACGGCCTGGTTAGGCAGTCCTCGGCGGCACGACGGCCTGGTTAGGCAGTCCTCGGCGGCACGACGGCCTGGTTAGGCAGTCCTCGGCGGCACGACGGCCTGGATAGGCAGTCCTCGGCGGCACGACGGCCTGGATAGGCAGTCCTCGGCGGCACGACGGCCTGGATAGGCAGTCCTCGGCGGCACGACGGCCTGGATAGGCAGTCCTCGGCCTGGATAGGCAGCAGTAGTCGACGGCCTGGATACGCAGCAAAAGGCAGCATGGTTACGCAGTACACGGAGGCTGGGAGACGCCGGCCTGTTTAGGCAGACATCGACGGCAGGGCGACGCTGGTCGTGGGCCTGGTTAGGCAGTCCTTGGTGGCACGACGTCCTGGTTAGGCAGCCCAATTCAGCAGGGCGACGTCAGCCTGGTTAGGCAGCAGGGAAACTCTAGCCTGGTTAGGCAGTCCCAAGCAGCAGGGCGACACCTCGGCGGCACGACTTTCTGCTTAGGCAGCCCAAGGCAACAGGGCAACGCCAGCCTGGTTAGGCAATCCTCGGCGGCACGACGGCCTGGATAGGCAGTCCTCGGCCTGGATAGGCAGCATTAGTCGACGGCCTGGATAGGCAGCAAAAGGCAGCATGGTTACGCAGTCCTCGGAGGCTGGGAGACGCCGGCCTGTTTAGGCAGACATCGACGGCAGGGCGACGCTGGTCGTGGGCCTGGTTAGGCAGTCCTCGGCGGCACGACTTTCTGCTTAGGCAGCCCAAGGCAACAGGGCAACGCCAGCCTGGTTAGGCAATCCTCGGCGGCACGACGGCCTGGTTAGGCAGTCCTCGGCGGCACGACGGCCTGGTTAGGCAGTCCTCGGCGGCACGACGGCCTGGTTAGGCAGTCCTCGGCGGCACGACGGCCTGGTTAGGCAGTCCTCGGCGGCACGACGGCCTGGTTAGGCAGTCCTCGGCGGCACGACGGCCTGGTTAGGCAGTCCTCGGCGGCACGACGGCCTGGTTAGGCAGTCCTCGGCGGCACGACGGCCTGGTTAGGCAGTCCTCGGCGGCACGACGGCCTGGTTAGGCAGTCCTCGGCGGCACGACGGCCTGGTTAGGCAGTCCTCGGCGGCACGACGGCCTGGTTAGGCAGTCCTCGGCGGCACGACGGCCTGGTTAGGCAGTCCTCGGCGGCACGACGGCCTGGTTAGGCAGTCCTCGGCGGCACGACGGCCTGGTTAGGCAGTCCTCGGCGGCACGACGGCCTGGTTAGGCAGTCCTCGGCGGCACGACGGCCTGGTTAGGCAGTCCTCGGCGGCACGACGGCCTGGTTAGGCAGTCCTCGGCGGCACGACGGCCTGGATAGGCTGTCCTCGGCGGCACGACGGCCTGGTTAGGCAGTCCTCGGCGGCACGACGGCCTGGATAGGCAGTCCTCGGCCTGGATAGGCAGCAGTAGTCGACGGCCTGGATACGCAGCAAAAGGCAGCATGGTTACGCAGTCCTCGGAGGCTGGGAGACGCCGGCCTGTTTAGGCAGACATCGACGGCAGGGCGACGCTGGTCGTGGGCCTGGTTAGGCAGTCCTTGGTGGCACGACGTCCTGGTTAGGCAGCCCAATTCAGCAGGGCGACGTCAGCCTGGTTAGGCAGCAGGGAAACTCTAGCCTGGTTAGGCAGTCCCAAGCAGCAGGGCGACACCTCGGCGGCACGACTTTCTGCTTAGGCAGCCCAAGGCAACAGGGCAACGCCAGCCTGGTTAGGCAATCCTCGGCGGCACGACGGCCTGGATAGGCAGTCCTCGGCCTGGATAGGCAGCATTAGTCGACGGCCTGGATAGGCAGCAAAAGGCAGCATGGTTACGCAGTCCTCGGAGGCTGGGAGACGCCGGCCTGTTTAGGCAGACATCGACGGCAGGGCGACGCTGGTCGTGGGCCTGGTTAGGCAGTCCTCGGCGGCACGACTTTCTGCTTAGGCAGCCCAAGGCAACAGGGCAACGCCAGCCTGGTTAGGCAATCCTCGGCGGCACGACGGCCTGGTTAGGCAGTCCTCGGCGGCACGACGGCCTGGTTAGGCAGTCCTCGGCGGCACGACGGCCTGGTTAGGCAGTCCTCGGCGGCACGACGGCCTGGTTAGGCAGTCCTCGGCGGCACGACGGCCTGGTTAGGCAGTCCTCGGCGGCACGACGGCCTGGTTAGGCAGTCCTCGGCGGCACGACGGCCTGGATAGGCAGTCCTCGGCGGCACGACGGCCTGGTTAGGCAGTCCTCGGCGGCACGACGGCCTGGTTAGGCAGTCCTCGGCGGCACGACGGCCTGGTTAGGCAGTCCTCGGCGGCACGACGGCCTGGTTAGGCAGTCCTCGGCGGCACGACGGCCTGGTTAGGCAGTCCTCGGCGGCACGACGGCCTGGATAGGCTGTCCTCGGCGGCACGACGGCCTGGTTAGGCAGTCCTCGGCGGCACGACGGCCTGGTTAGGCAGTCCTCGGCGGCACGTCGGCCTGGTTAGGCAGTCCTCGGCGGCACGACGGCCTGGTTAGGCAGTCCTCGGCGGCACGACGGCCTGGATATGCAGTCCTCGGCGGAACGACGGCCTGGATAGGCAGTCCTCGGCGGCACGACGGCCTGGATAGGCAGTCCTCGGCGGCACGACGGCCTGGATTTCCAGTCCTCGGCGGAACGACGGCCTGGATTTCCAGTCCTCGGCGGCACGACGGCCTGGTTAGGCAGTCCTCGGCGGCACGACGGCCTGGTTAGGCAGTCCTCGGCGGCACGACGGCCTGGTTAGGCAGTCCTCGGCGGCACGACGGCCTGGTTAGGCAGTCCTCGGCGGCACGACGGCCTGGTTAGGCAGTCCTCGGCGGCACGGGCCTGGTTAGGCAGTCCTCGGCGGCACGACGGCCTGGGTAGGCAGTCCTCGGCGGCACGACGGCCTGGGTAGGCAGTCCTCGGCGGCACGACGGCCTGGGTAGGCAGTCCTCGGCGGCACGACGGCCTGGGTAGGCAGTCCTCGGCGGCACGACGGCCTGGATAGGCAGTCCTCGGCGGCACGACGGCCTGGATAGGCAGTCCTCGGCGGCACGACGGCCTGGATAGGCAGTCCTCGGCGGCACGACGGCCTGGATAGGCAGTCCTCGGCGGCACGACGGCCTGGTTAGGCAGTCCTCGGCGGCACGACGGCCTGGTTAGGCAGTCCTCGGCGGCACGACGGCCTGGATAGGCTGTCCTCGGCGGCACGACGGCCTGGTTAGGCAGTCCTCGGCGGCACGACGGCCTGGATAGGCAGTCCTCGGCCTGGATAGGCAGCAGTAGTCGACGGCCTGGATACGCAGCAAAAGGCAGCATGGTTACGCAGTCCTCGGAGGCTGGGAGACGCCGGCCTGTTTAGGCAGACATCGACGGCAGGGCGACGCTGGTCGTGGGCCTGGTTAGGCAGTCCTTGGTGGCACGACGTCCTGGTTAGGCAGCCCAATTCAGCAGGGCGACGTCAGCCTGGTTAGGCAGCAGGGAAACTCTAGCCTGGTTAGGCAGTCCCAAGCAGCAGGGCGACACCTCGGCGGCACGACTTTCTGCTTAGGCAGCCCAAGGCAACAGGGCAACGCCAGCCTGGTTAGGCAATCCTCGGCGGCACGACGGCCTGGATAGGCAGTCCTCGGCCTGGATAGGCAGCATTAGTCGACGGCCTGGATAGGCAGCAAAAGGCAGCATGGTTACGCAGTCCTCGGAGGCTGGGAGACGCCGGCCTGTTTAGGCAGACATCGACGGCAGGGCGACGCTGGTCGTGGGCCTGGTTAGGCAGTCCTCGGCGGCACGACTTTCTGCTTAGGCAGCCCAAGGCAACAGGGCAACGCCAGCCTGGTTAGGCAATCCTCGGCGGCACGACGGCCTGGTTAGGCAGTCCTCGGCGGCACGACGGCCTGGTTAGGCAGTCCTCGGCGGCACGACGGCCTGGTTAGGCAGTCCTCGGCGGCACGACGGCCTGGTTAGGCAGTCCTCGGCGGCACGACGGCCTGGTTAGGCAGTCCTCGGCGGCACGACGGCCTGGTTAGGCAGTCCTCGGCGGCACGACGGCCTGGTTAGGCAGTCCTCGGCGGCACGACGGCCTGGATAGGCAGTCCTCGGCGGCACGACGGCCTGGTTAGGCAGTCCTCGGCGGCACGACGGCCTGGTTAGGCAGTCCTCGGCGGCACGACGGCCTGGTTAGGCAGTCCTCGGCGGCACGACGGCCTGGTTAGGCAGTCCTCGGCGGCACGACGGCCTGGTTAGGCAGTCCTCGGCGGCACGACGGCCTGGATAGGCTGTCCTCGGCGGCACGACGGCCTGGTTAGGCAGTCCTCGGCGGCACGACGGCCTGGTTAGGCAGTCCTCGGCGGCACGTCGGCCTGGTTAGGCAGTCCTCGGCGGCACGACGGCCTGGTTAGGCAGTCCTCGGCGGCACGACGGCCTGGATAGGCAGTCCTCGGCGGAACGACGGCCTGGATAGGCAGTCCTCGGCGGCACGACGGCCTGGATAGGCAGTCCTCGGCGGCACGACGGCCTGGATTTCCAGTCCTCGGCGGAACGACGGCCTGGATTTCCAGTCCTCGGCGGCACGACGGCCTGGTTAGGCAGTCCTCGGCGGCACGACGGCCTGGTTAGGCAGTCCTCGGCGGCACGACGGCCTGGTTAGGCAGTCCTCGGCGGCACGACGGCCTGGTTAGGCAGTCCTCGGCGGCACGACGGCCTGGTTAGGCAGTCCTCGGCGGCACGACGGCCTGGTTAGGCAGTCCTCGGCGGCACGACGGCCTGGTTAGGCAGTCCTCGGCGGCACGACGGCCTGGTTAGGCAGTCCTCGGCGGCACGACGGCCTGGTTAGGCAGTCCTCGGCGGCACGACGGCCTGGATAGGCTGTCCTCGGCGGCACGACGGCCTGGTTAGGCAGTCCTCGGCGGCACGACGGCCTGGTTAGGCAGTCCTCGGCGGCACGACGGCCTGGTTAGGCAGTCCTCGGCGGAACGACGGCCTGGATAGGCAGTCCTCGGCGGAACGACGGCCTGGATAGGCAGTCCTCGGCGGCACGACGGCCTGGATAGGCAGTCCTCGGCGGCACGACGGCCTGGATTTCCAGTCCTCGGCGGCACGACGGCCTGGTTAGGCAGTCCTCGGCGGCACGACGGCCTGGTTAGGCAGTCCTCGGCGGCACGACGGCCTGGTTAGGCAGTCCTCGGCGGCACGACGGCCTGGTTAGGCAGTCCTCGGCGGCACGACGGCCTGGTTAGGCAGTCCTCGGCGGCACGACGGCCTGGTTAGGCAGTCCTCGGCGGCACGACGGCCTGGTTAGGCAGTCCTCGGCGGCACGACGGCCTGGTTAGGCAGTCCTCGGCGGCACGACGGCCTGGTTAGGCAGTCCTCGGCGGCACGACGGCCTGGTTAGGCAGTCCTCGGCGGCACGACGGCCTGGGTAGGCAGTCCTCGGCGGCACGACGGCCTGGGTAGGCAGTCCTCGGCGGCACGACGGCCTGGGTAGGCAGTCCTCGGCGGCACGACGGCCTGGATAGGCAGTCCTCGGCGGCACGACGGCCTGGATAGGCAGTCCTCGGCGGCACGACGGCCTGGATAGGCAGTCCTCGGCGGCACGACGGCCTGGATAGGCAGTCCTCGGCGGCACGACGGCCTGGATAGGCAGTCCTCGGCGGCACGACGGCCTGGTTAGGCAGTCCTCGGCGGCACGACGGCCTGGTTAGGCAGTCCTCGGCGGCACGACGGCCTGGATAGGCTGTCCTCGGCGGCACGACGGCCTGGTTAGGCAGTCCTCGGCGGCACGACGGCCTGGTTAGGCAGTCCTCGGCGGCACGACGGCCTGGTTAGGCAGTCCTCGGCGGCACGACGGCCTGGTTAGGCAGTCCTCGGCGGCACGACGGCCTGGTTAGGCAGTCCTCGGCGGCACGACGGCCTGGTTAGGCAGTCCTCGGCGGCACGACGGCCTGGTTAGGCAGTCCTCGGCGGCACGACGGCCTGGTTAGGCAGTCCTCGGCGGCACGACGGCCTGGTTAGGCAGTCCTCGGCGGCACGACGGCCTGGTTAGGCAGTCCTCGGCGGCACGACGGCCTGGTTAGGCAGTCCTCGGCGGCACGACGGCCTGGTTAGGCAGTCCTCGGCGGCACGACGGCCTGGTTAGGCAGTCCTCGGCGGCACGACGGCCTGGTTAGGCAGTCCTCGGCGGCACGACGGCCTGGTTAGGCAGTCCTCGGCGGCACGACGGCCTGGTTAGGCAGTCCTCGGCGGCACGACGGCCTGGATAGGCTGTCCTCGGCGGCACGACGGCCTGGTTAGGCAGTCCTCGGCGGCACGACGGCCTGGATAGGCAGTCCTCGGCCTGGATAGGCAGCAGTAGTCGACGGCCTGGATACGCAGCAAAAGGCAGCATGGTTACGCAGTCCTCGGAGGCTGGGAGACGCCGGCCTGTTTAGGCAGACATCGACGGCAGGGCGACGCTGGTCGTGGGCCTGGTTAGGCAGTCCTTGGTGGCACGACGTCCTGGTTAGGCAGCCCAATTCAGCAGGGCGACGTCAGCCTGGTTAGGCAGCAGGGAAACTCTAGCCTGGTTAGGCAGTCCCAAGCAGCAGGGCGACACCTCGGCGGCACGACTTTCTGCTTAGGCAGCCCAAGGCAACAGGGCAACGCCAGCCTGGTTAGGCAATCCTCGGCGGCACGACGGCCTGGATAGGCAGTCCTCGGCCTGGATAGGCAGCATTAGTCGACGGCCTGGATAGGCAGCAAAAGGCAGCATGGTTACGCAGTCCTCGGAGGCTGGGAGACGCCGGCCTGTTTAGGCAGACATCGACGGCAGGGCGACGCTGGTCGTGGGCCTGGTTAGGCAGTCCTCGGCGGCACGACTTTCTGCTTAGGCAGCCCAAGGCAACAGGGCAACGCCAGCCTGGTTAGGCAATCCTCGGCGGCACGACGGCCTGGTTAGGCAGTCCTCGGCGGCACGACGGCCTGGTTAGGCAGTCCTCGGCGGCACGACGGCCTGGTTAGGCAGTCCTCGGCGGCACGACGGCCTGGTTAGGCAGTCCTCGGCGGCACGACGGCCTGGTTAGGCAGTCCTCGGCGGCACGACGGCCTGGTTAGGCAGTCCTCGGCGGCACGACGGCCTGGTTAGGCAGTCCTCGGCGGCACGACGGCCTGGATAGGCAGTCCTCGGCGGCACGACGGCCTGGTTAGGCAGTCCTCGGCGGCACGACGGCCTGGTTAGGCAGTCCTCGGCGGCACGACGGCCTGGTTAGGCAGTCCTCGGCGGCACGACGGCCTGGTTAGGCAGTCCTCGGCGGCACGACGGCCTGGTTAGGCAGTCCTCGGCGGCACGACGGCCTGGATAGGCTGTCCTCGGCGGCACGACGGCCTGGTTAGGCAGTCCTCGGCGGCACGACGGCCTGGTTAGGCAGTCCTCGGCGGCACGTCGGCCTGGTTAGGCAGTCCTCGGCGGCACGACGGCCTGGTTAGGCAGTCCTCGGCGGCACGACGGCCTGGATATGCAGTCCTCGGCGGAACGACGGCCTGGATAGGCAGTCCTCGGCGGCACGACGGCCTGGATAGGCAGTCCTCGGCGGCACGACGGCCTGGATTTCCAGTCCTCGGCGGAACGACGGCCTGGATTTCCAGTCCTCGGCGGCACGACGGCCTGGTTAGGCAGTCCTCGGCGGCACGACGGCCTGGTTAGGCAGTCCTCGGCGGCACGACGGCCTGGTTAGGCAGTCCTCGGCGGCACGACGGCCTGGTTAGGCAGTCCTCGGCGGCACGACGGCCTGGTTAGGCAGTCCTCGGCGGCACGACGGCCTGGTTAGGCAGTCCTCGGCGGCACGACGGCCTGGTTAGGCAGTCCTCGGCGGCACGACGGCCTGGTTAGGCAGTCCTCGGCGGCACGGGCCTGGTTAGGCAGTCCTCGGCGGCACGACGGCCTGGGTAGGCAGTCCTCGGCGGCACGACGGCCTGGGTAGGCAGTCCTCGGCGGCACGACGGCCTGGGTAGGCAGTCCTCGGCGGCACGACGGCCTGGGTAGGCAGTCCTCGGCGGCACGACGGCCTGGATAGGCAGTCCTCGGCGGCACGACGGCCTGGATAGGCAGTCCTCGGCGGCACGACGGCCTGGATAGGCAGTCCTCGGCGGCACGACGGCCTGGATAGGCAGTCCTCGGCGGCACGACGGCCTGGTTAGGCAGTCCTCGGCGGCACGACGGCCTGGTTAGGCAGTCCTCGGCGGCACGACGGCCTGGATAGGCTGTCCTCGGCGGCACGACGGCCTGGTTAGGCAGTCCTCGGCGGCACGACGGCCTGGTTAGGCAGTCCTCGGCGGCACGACGGCCTGGTTAGGCAGTCCTCGGCGGCACGACGGCCTGGTTAGGCAGTCCTCGGCGGCACGACGGCCTGGTTAGGCAGTCCTCGGCGGCACGACGGCCTGGTTAGGCAGTCCTCGGCGGCACGACGGCCTGGTTAGGCAGTCCTCGGCGGCACGACGGCCTGGTTAGGCAGTCCTCGGCGGCACGACGGCCTGGTTAGGCAGTCCTCGGCGGCACGACGGCCTGGTTAGGCAGTCCTCGGCGGCACGACGGCCTGGTTAGGCAGTCCTCGGCGGCACGACGGCCTGGTTAGGCAGTCCTCGGCGGCACGACGGCCTGGTTAGGCAGTCCTCGGCGGCACGACGGCCTGGTTAGGCAGTCCTCGGCGGCACGACGGCCTGGTTAGGCAGTCCTCGGCGGCACGACGGCCTGGTTAGGCAGTCCTCGGCGGCACGACGGCCTGGTTAGGCAGTCCTCGGCGGCACGACGGCCTGGTTAGGCAGTCCTCGGCGGCACGACGGCCTGGTTAGGCAGTCCTCGGCGGCACGACGGCCTGGTTAGGCAGTCCTCGGCGGCACGACGGCCTGGTTAGGCAGTCCTCGGCGGCACGACGGCCTGGATAGGCTGTCCTCGGCGGCACGACGGCCTGGTTAGGCAGTCCTCGGCGGCACGACGGCCTGGTTAGGCAGTCCTCGGCGGCACGACGGCCTGGTTAGGCAGTCCTCGGCGGCACGACGGCCTGGTTAGGCAGTCCTCGGCGGCACGACGGCCTGGATAGGCAGTCCTCGGCGGCACGACGGCCTGGATAGGCAGTCCTCGGCCTGGATAGGCAGCAGTAGTCGAGGGCCTGGATAGGCAGCAAAAGGCAGCATGGTTACGCAGTCCTCGGAGGCTGGGAGACGCCGGCCTGTTTAGGCAGACATCGACGGCAGGGCGACGCTGGTCGTGGGCCTGGTTAGGCAGTCCTTGGTGGCACGACGTCCTGGTTAGGCAGCCCAATTCAGCAGGGTGACGTCAGCCTGGTTAGGCAGCAGGGAAACTCTAGCCTGGTTAGGCAGTCCCAAGCAGCAGGGCGACACCTCGGCGGCACGACTTTCTGCTTAGGCAGCCCAAGGCAACAGGGCAACGCCAGCCTGGTTAGGCAATCCTCGGCGGCACGACGGCCTGGATAGGCAGTCCTCGGCGGCACGACGCCCTGGATAGGCAGTCCTCGGCGGCACGACGCCCTGGATAGGCAGTCCTCGGCGGCACGACGGCCTGGTTAGGCAGTCCTCGGCGGCACGACGGCCTGGTTAGGCAGTCCTCGGCGGCACGACGGCCTGGATAGGCAGTCCTCGGCGGCACGACGGCCTGGATAGGCAGTCCTCGGCGGCACGACGGCCTGGATAGGCAGTCCTCGGCCTGGATAGGCAGCAGTAGTCGACGGCCTGGATAGGCAGCAAAAGGCAGCATGGTTACGCAGTCCTCGGAGGCTGGGAGACGCCGGCCTGTTTAGGCAGACATCGACGGCAGGGCGACGCTGGTCGTGGGCCTGGTTAGGCAGTCTTTGGTGGCACGACGTCCTGGTTAGGCAGCCCAATTCAGCAGGGCGACCTCAGCCTGGTTAGGCAGCAGGGAAACTCTAGCCTGGTTAGGCAGTCCCAAGCAGCAGGGCGACACCTCGGCGGCACGACTTTCTGCTTAGGCAGCCCAAGGCAACAGGGCAACGCCAGCCTGGTTAGGCAATCCTCGGCGGCACGACGGCCTGGATAGGCAGTCCTCGGCGGCACGACGCCCTGGATAGGCAGTCCTCGGCGGCACGACGCCCTGGATAGGCAGTCCTCGGCGGCACGACGCCCTGGATAGGCAGTCCTCGGCGGCACGACGCCCTGGATAGGCAGTCCTCGGCGGCACGACGCCCTGGATAGGCAGTCCTTCGGCGGCACGACGGCCTGGATAGGCAGTCCTCGGCGGCACGACGGCCTGGATAGGCAGTCCTCGGCGGCACGACGGCCTGGATAGGCAGTCCTCGGCGGCACGACGGCCTGGATAGGCAGTCCTCGGCGGCACGACGGCCTGGATAGGCAGTCCTCGGCGGAACGACGGCCTGGTTAGGCAGTCCTCGGCGGCACGACGGCCTGGATAGGCTGTCCTCGGCGGCACGACGACCTGGATAGGCAGTCCTCGGCGGCACGACGGCCTGGTTAGGCAGTCCTCGGCGGCACGACGGCCTGGATAGGCTGTCCTCGGCGGCACGACGGCCTAGTTAGGCAGTCCTCGGCGGCACGACGGCCTGGTTAGGCAGTCCTCGGCGGCACGACGGCCTGGTTAGGCAGTCCTCGGGGGCACGACGGCCTGGTTAGGCAGTCCTCGGCGGCACGACGGCCTGGTTAGGCAGTCCTCGGCGGCACGACGGCCTGGTAAGGCAGTCCTCGGCGGCACGACGGCCTGGATAGGCAGTCCTCGGCGGCACGACGGCCTGGATAGGCAGTCCTCGGCGGCACGACGGCCTGGATAGGCAGTCCTCGGCGGCACGACGGCCTGGATAGGCAGTCCTCGGCGGCACGACGGCCTGGTTAGGCAGTCCTCGGCGGCACGACTGCCTGGATAGGCAGTCCTCGGCGGCACGACGGCCTGGATAGGCAGTCCTCGGCCTGGATAGGCAGTCCTCGGCCTGGATAGGCAGTCCTCGGCCTGGATAGGCAGCAGTAGTCGAGGGCCTGGATAGGCAGCAAAAGGCAGCATGGTTACGCAGTCCTCGGAGGCAGGGAGACGCCGGCCTGTTTAGGCAGACATCGACGGCAGGGCGACGCTGGTCGTGGGCCTGGTAAGGCAGTCCTTGGTGGCACGACGTCCTGGTTAGGCAGCCCAATTCAGCAGGGTGACGTCAGCCTGGTTAGGCAGCAGGGAAACTCTAGCCTGGTTAGGCAGTCCCAAGCAGCAGGGCGACACCTCGGCGGCACGACTTTCTGCTTAGGCAGCCCAAGGCAACAGGGCAACGCCAGCCTGGTTAGGCAATCCTCGGCGGCACGACGCCCTGGATAGGCAGTCCTCGGCGGCACGACGGCCTGGTTAGGCAGTCCTCGGCGGCACGACGGCCTGGTTAGGCAGTCCTCGGCGGCACGACGGCCTGGATAGGCAGTCCTCGGCGGCACGACGGCCTGGATAGGCAGTCCTCGGCGGCACGACGGCCTGGATAGGCAGTCCTCGGCGGCACGACGGCCTGGATAGGCAGTCCTCGGCGGCACGACGGCCTGGATAGGCAGTTCTCGGCCTGGATAGGCAGCAGTAGTCGAGGGCCTGGATAGGCAGCAAAAGGCAGCATGGTTACGCAGTCCTCGGAGGCTGGGAGACGCCGGCCTGTTTAGGCAGACATCGACGGCAGGGCGACGCTGGTCGTGGGCCTGGTTAGGCAGTCTTTGGTGGCACGACGTCCTGGTTAGGCAGCCCAATTCAGCAGGGCGACGTCAGCCTGGTTAGGCAGCAGGGAAACTCTAGCCTGGTTAGGCAGTCCCAAGCAGCAGGGCGACACCTCGGCGGCACGACTTTCTGCTTAGGCAGCCCAAGGCAACAGGGCAACGCCAGCCTGGTTAGGCAATCCTCGGCGGCACGACGGCCTGGTTAGGCAGTCCTCGGCGGCACGACGCCCTGGATAGGCAGTCCTCGGCGGCACGACGCCCTGCATAGGCAGTCCTCGGCGGCACGATGCCCTGGATAGGCAGTCCTCGGCGGCACGACGCCCTGGATAGGCAGTCCTCGGCGGCACGACGCCCTGGATAGGCAGTCCTTCGGCGGCACGACGCCCTGGATAGGCAGTCCTTCGGCGGCACGACGCCCTGGATAGGCAGTCCTTCGGCGGCACGACGGCCTGGATAGGCAGTCCTCGGCGGCACGACGGCCTGGATAGGCAGCCCAATTCAGCAGGGCGACGTCAGCCTGGTTACGCAGCAGGGAAACTCCAGCCTGGTTAGGCAGATGACGGCCTTGTTAGGCATGCAGTCCTCTTGGCACGACGGTCTGGTTAGACAGTCCACGCAGCATTGCGACGCCAGCCTGGTTAGGCAGTCCAAGGCAGCAGGGCGACGCCAGCCTGGTTAGGCAGTTCAAGGCGGCAGCGTTACGCACGCCTGCCTGATTAGGCAGTTCAAGGCGGCAGGGTTACGCACGCCAGCCTGGTTAGGCAGTTCAAGGCGGCAGGGCAATGCCAGGATCGTTAGGCAGTCCTCGTTAGCTGGGTGACGCCGTTTGTGGGATTCATTACACAATCCTCATCGGGTTGGTGACGCCGTTCGACGGCCTGGTTAGGCAGTCCATGGCAGCTGGGCGACGAATTCCTGGTTAGGCAGCCCAAGGCAGCAGGGCGACGCCAGCCTGGTAACGCAGTCCAATGCAGCAGGGTTACGCACGCCAGCCTGGTTAGGCAGTTCAAGGCGGCAGGGCAATGCCAGGATCGTTAGGCAGTCCTCGTCAGCTGGGTGACGCCGTTTGTGGGATTCGTTACACAATCCTCATCGGGTTGGCGACGCCGTTCGACGGCCTGGTTAGGCAGCCCAAGGCAGCAGGGCGGCGCCAGCCTGGTAACGCAGTCCAATGCAGCAGTGTTACGCACGCCAGCCTGGTTAGGCAGTTCAAGGCGGAAGGGCAATGCCAGGATCGTTAGGCAGTCCTCGTCAGCTGGGTGACGCCGTTTGTGGGATTCGTTACACAATCCTCATCGGGTTTGTGACGCCGTTCGACGGCCTGGTTAGGCAGTCCATGGCAGCAGGGCGACGACTTCCTGGTTAGGCAGTCCAGGGCAGCAGGACGACGCCAGCCTGGTAACGCAGTCCAAGGCAGCAGTCCAATGCAGCAGGGTTACGCTAAGCCAGCCTGGTTATTCAGTTCAAGGAGGCAAGACAATGCCAGGATCGTTAGGCAGTCCTCGTCAGCTGGGTAACGCCGTTTGTGGGATTCGTTACACAATTCTCATCGGGTTGGCGACGCCGTTCGACGGCCTGATTAGGCAGCCCAAGGCAGCAGGGCGGCGCCAGCCTGGTAACGCAGTCCAAGGCAGCAGTCCAATCAGTGCAGCAGTGTTACGCACGCCAGCCTGGTTAGACAGTTCAAGGCGGAAGGGCATTGCCAGGATCGTTAGGCAGTCCTCGTCAGCTGGATGACGCCGTTTGTGGGATTCGTTACACAATCCTCATTGGGTTGGTGACGCCGTTCGACGGCCTGGTTAGGCTGTCCAAGGCAGCAGGGCGACGCCAGTAACGCAGTCCAAGGCAGCAGTCCAATGCATCAGGGTTACGCATGCCAGCCTGGTTAGGCAGTTCAAGGCTGCAGGGCAATGCCAGGATCGTTAGGCAGTCCTCGTCAGCTGGGTGACGCCGTTTGAGGGATTCGTTACACAATCCTCATTGGGTTGGTGACGCCGTTCGACGGCCTGGTTAGGCAGTCCATGGCAGCAGGGCGACGACTTCCTGGTTAGGCAGTCCAAGGCAGCAGGACGACGCCAGCCTGGTAACGCAGTCCAAGGCAGCAGTCCAATGCAGCAGGGTTACGCTAAGCCAGCCTGGTTATTCAGTTCAAGGCGGCAGGACAATGCCAGGATCGTTAGGCAGTCCTCGTCAGCTGGGTGACGCGGTTTGTGGGATTCGTTACACAATCCTCATCTTGTTGGCGACGCCGTTCGACGGCCTGGTTAGGCAGCCTAAGGCAGCAGGGCGGCGCCAGCCTGGTAACGCAGTCCAACGCAGCAGTGTTACGCACGCCAGCCTGGTTAGGCAGTTCAAGGCGGAAGGGCTATGCCAGGATCGTTAGGCAGTCCTCGTCAGCTGGGTGACGTCGTTTGTGGGATTCGTTTCACAATCCTCATCTGGTTGGTGACGCCGTTCGACGGCCTGGTTAGGCAGTCCAAGGCAGCAGCGCGACGCCAGTAACGCAGTCCAAGGCAGCAGTCCAATGCATCAGGGTTACGCACGCCAGCCTGGTTAGGCAGTTCAAGGCTGCAGGGCAATGCCAGGATCGTTAGGCAGTCCTCGTCAGCTGGGTGACGCCGTTTGTGGGATTCGTTACACAATCCACATCGGGTTGGTGACGCCGTTCGACGGCCTGGTTAGGCAGTTCATGGCAGCTGGGCGACGACATCCTGGTAAGGCAGCCCAAGGCGGCAGGGCGACGACTTCCTGGTTAGGCCCAAGGCGGCAGGACTACGCACGCCGGGCTGGTCAGGCTGTCCTCAGCTGGGTGACGCCATTTGCGGGCCTCGTTAGACAATCCTCATGGAGTTGGTGACGCCGTTCGAGGGCCTGGTAGACAGTCCTCACCGCCTGGGTGGCAAGCCGCGGTCCTGTAGGCTGTCCCTTCACTGCTGCATGACTGAAAGATAAATTGACAAAAATTAGTTCTCGTTGGTAATATTTTGTAGGAACTTGAAAGCTACAGTAATCAAAAATGTTACCTACTATCAAAAACTTAAAAGAAGGTTTATATGAAAGCCTTAGTTTCTAAAGCATAGAATTAAATTTTTATTTTTATCGAGACTGAAGGTAGATTTACTTTAATGAAAACTTCGCTAAAACTTGATCGAACCACTGTGTGCTATTTCAGTATTTTGAACAAACTATTAAAAACTAGCTAGCTACATTTATTATAAACAGAAAAATGTAATTATCTTGTTGCTAAGAACTTACCTTTGGTTGCAATCAGTAACGGCGCAACTCAAATACAAACACTGGGTTGTCAAAAGCCCCCATTCAACAATTTGAACTCTTTTTATTTCTTTCTCGAAGCAGTTGAAGTTAGACAAAAATTTGCATAATTCCAAGTAATGAATGTGGTTTAAAACAAATTTTACTTCCTTCTTTTTGGTTGGCCTACTTTGTGGTATTGGACATGAGGACCTCACCCAATGTAATTGGTTGTCGCTGTTATGTTCAACTGATTCTGCACAATGAGCTACCACTGAAAATCTTGTTTCATTTCAAGAGGAGCACAGATGCAGATTAAAAAATTGAACAACACCCAGGTGAATTCCTTTACAGCCATTATCAATATCACACTGCAAAAACTCAAGATTTTAAAACGGAAAGAAATTCCATTTTCCTAAATATTTTTTATTTGATCCCACTATACAGGGTGGTTATAAAATAACGCTCGCTATTCGGAGTGGTCTGTAGCTTGAATGAATAATCCAAATGCAAAAAAAAACTTTGAGACACATACTAATCAAGAAGTGTGAAAAATAATGGAATCATGAAAAACAAACTCGTCACTTGACCAGGGTTCTAAATATCGAGGCGTAATTGGATGCGTTGGCCGTAATTAGCCATGATTGGAAATGCCTCGTAATTTAGAACCTTTGTCAAGAGACGGGTTTCTTTTTTATGATTCCATACTTTTTCGAAAAAAGAAACTTGTCTCTTGACCAGGGTTCTAAATTACGAGGCGTAATTAGCTGTGTTGGCCGTAATTTTCCATAATTGACGACGCGTCGTAATTTGAACCCTGGTCAAGAGACGAGTTTGTTTTTTATGTTTATTCTTTTTTATAATTATTTTTTAGGATTCTATCTTTTTTGTGATTCCATACATTTCCCCCCTTCTTGATAAGTAAGTGTCTCAATTTTTGATGCATTTGGATTATTCATTCAAGCTACTGACCACTCCAAATAGCGAGCGTTATTCTATAACCACCCTGTTTTATTAACTTTTATTTTGCTTACGTTAATCAAAATAAGTTAGTTCAATTTTAGGTTTATTTTTAATTATTTTTTCTGTTTACCAAGAGCAACACATAAATTCGTGGACCCGGGTGAGCTAGTGGGCTTGATCGTAGCACAATACGCTAACAGTCTGCGTACAGAACTGAGAGCGGTTTCTATTCCAACCTTTAGCCCTGGGTGTTTGGTTTTATTTGAATATCGTCGCACCATACACTGTAAAAAGATTCAGGAACGTTACTGGGAAATAAAGGGCAACTGAGCTGCCCAATTTTTACCAGTAATGTTCCTGGAATATATGAGTAACCTTCCCCAAAAACATAGAAACAATCCCACTTAGAGCCAGTAACTTCTCTGGAAAATACCTGGAACCTTTCTGGAAAATAACTGGAACCTTTTTGGAAAATAGCTGGAACCTTTCTGGAAAATACCAGGAACCTTTCTAGAAAATACCTGGAACCGTTCTGAAAATGTGAGCGGGCACCCACGGAACTTTGAGCGACATCGTACTCTGACGCCGTCTGGACTTTGGACTCCACAGATTTAGCGAGCACGTTTGTCCCATTGTACTCGGGCTCATCCGTCACGAATTGGATTTGTACTCTTTTCCAGTACAGATACCCGATTTATAGGATGACTGGCAGTAGGTGGGATTCGAACCCCCGCACTCTTGAGTAGGCTGAATCCTGAGGCGGATGCCTTAACCTCTCGGCCACAGACGGGCCTTTCATGAACTTAGTTATACCAACAACGTTACAAAACAACTTATTTTGAGCGAGGCGGCGGTTCATAGCAAACGCTGCCAGATTTGAAAGGGAAAACCTGGAAATCCCAGGAACTTATCACGAGGCGATGGATACTTGAAAAAGCCAGGAAAGTTCCTGGTATATAGACGGAAAGTTAAGGAATTTTTTTACAGTGTAGCTACACGAGGGCTATTGGAGACGGGGGTCGTATTTAACACTTTCCCTACAAAGGATTTTTGCTTACTCGTATTATTTGATAGGAATAACATTATCGCATCCTTAGTTGTTCGGACGTTTTGGGGTGCTTCAGTAAGGAAAGGGTTAAAAAACCACAGTCAAGTGACGAGCTGACACCTGAGTAGGCACCCAATGCAACAGTTTAGGGCGACATCGATAGCAGCGTACCGCCCTTTGTGTACGTTCTCTTTTGTCAGTAAAATTATGTCTGTATCTGTCTTACTTGACGAAGGTTTATAAACGGGTTTCTGATGAAGCACACAAACCTAAATTTTACATTTAGCAACCCACCTACCACGTAAATTCGCATGCTAGGATTTCTGAATGAAAAGATTTCTGCTATGATTCAATGGTTTAGAAGATTTTTTTTTCATACCAATTACGTGTAAACGCCTTTTCTTGCAAACGTCATGATAAACGTCACACTGGACCTTCAATAAATTTATTTTTGAGCTTGGTTGGTTGGTAGCCATATGTATTCAGGTTTCAGTGATTGGTCCTCTTATAAACCTTCGTCAAGTAAGACAGACACAATGCACACACGTAAGTGGATCCATCTAATTTTAAGAGACAGAGGCTAACTAGAGGATCCCCAGATTCGACTTGTCACCCCCGGAGGTATTGATTTGGTAGGTATGGGAACTTTTTGAGGGAAATATTCATTATGTCAATTAACTCCATAATTAAATACCAATTCTTGCGTATTCATCTAAAACAGCTCACAGCTCAACAAGAGCTCACCAATAAAATAGCATAAAAAAATTTGAAATCGGTTTTGCTTTAATTAATACGGCAGATTAAATAATGAAAGTAAAAAAAAAATGAATCTAGCCTACTTAAAAAAAAAAATTTGTAAGAATTGCCTGGGGCTCTAAACTCACATTTTCATGCAGGGTGGCTAGTTTTTACTTATTTTGCACATAGATGGCAGCACAATATTTTAAATATTTTAATTGGGCTCTTGACATTCCGACAGCCGAAATCAAGAGAAGCCAGAATTCCGACAGCCGAAATGCCGAAAGAAGTCGCTAAGAACATGCTAAGTGACATTAAGGTGCAAACGTGAAAATGAGCTTTAAAGTTTTTCCTTTAAACTTATATGAGTTTAAATGGCACTTACAAAAGTTAAAAAATGCACCTTAATTAAAGTTTATAAAAAATGAAGAACATGTTGTCTTTGGTTTGTACACATATATTTTCAGACTTGTGTGATTGGTCAGAGACCCGCTCTTAACCTTCGTCAAGTAAGACAGTCACAACACACACACGCACACATACGTGACAGATGGTGCCATCTATCGCGCGCCTCCTCCACAATTGAGACATGTCCCTGAAGGGAAGGAAAATAGTCTCCAGAGACCTGTACCCGTGCGAAACTGCGAAATGACCGCCCACAGGACCTTCGGACCCAACAGATTTAACGAGCACGTTACACGTACTCTGCATGTACTCGATGGGTCTTCGGTGACCAGGACTCGTTTGCGGGACCTTTCGATCCGGGGTTAGAGACTCTGACCACAGGGCTCCCAACAGCCCGGGTTATCTTTCAAGATGACAATAACGTGTTCATTAACACAAAAAACTCAGTATTTTTAAAAAATGTTGCGTGGCATGTTCTTCAATTTATGATATTTTTGCATTTGTGAAGAAGTATTTACCTTTCATTGCAAATGCAGACCTAAAAAACTTTTTTTACGCCGATCCGGCGGAGTAGTGGTTAAGGCATTGGCCTCTGGAGCTGCTGGGTCCGGGTTCGAATCCCGTTCAGGCATGGATGTTTGTGTTTGTCGAGTATATGCGGAGTACTTGCTCGGAAAATCTGTTGGGTCCGAAAGTCCTGTGGGCGGTCATTGCGCAGTTTCCCATGGGTACAGGTCCCTGGAGAAAATTTCCCTCCCCTTCAGGGACATGTCTAAATTGCGGAGGTGGTGACAGATGGCAACATCTGTCACATGTGTTTGTGTGTGTCTTGTGTTGTCCTACTTGACGATGGTTTATAAGCGGGTCCTTGCAACCAAGCACACAAGTCTGAAAATATATGTCAACCAACCAACCAACTTTTTTTACTTTTTCACAATTGTAAATAACCAAATGTTAACTACGTTTTGATGCGCCTAAGGAACAGACATCCATTTTGTTTCAAGACAATTTTATTTATGTTTTAATCAAGTGAGGTGGTTACATAACTAGCGCCTTAGCGCCCTCTTCTGGAGAGATGAGACATTACAACATAACATTTTTTACAACTTTCGTTTTGAAAAAAGTGTGTTGAATTCAAAATGCATTTCAACCGGAAATCACATGCATAATTAATCGGAGTATTTTAACAGTTTGTTGTTTATGATTATTTTTGTAGTGTTTTCGTTTTATAACTTGGACTTTCGTTCTATAACAGGCCGTATAGTATGCATTTTTTTTTAGAACAGGTGATGTAGTAATTTAATGGTGTTTTTTGCGTTGAGTTCAAATATTTAATAGTACATAGCGATTTTTAACAACAGACAGTTTACATATTATTAAAATAAACCTTCTAAAATAGGAAGAAAAATATAGAAAAAATAATAATTTTAGCGTCAGGATTATGTCCACAGTTATTTTAATTATATTTGCCAGAGTTGTGCAGGTGGAAAATATCATTAAAAGAGATAATAAGGCAAACACAATTGCATATAACTACTCAAAAGCGATAGTGGCAGTGGGGAGCCTTGTGATTAAGATCTCGATCTTTTGACCGGAAGTTCCCGCGATAGAGTCTCGGTACCACTGAAGACCCACCGAGTATATGTGGAGTACATGCTCGTTAAATCTCTTGGGTCCGAAAGTCAGTGGGTTGTCATTGCGCATTTTCCCACGGGTACAGGTCCCTAAACCCTTCCCTCCCCTTCAGGGACATGTCTAAATTGTGGAGGTGGCGAGCGATAGATGGCAGCATCTGTCACGTGAGTGTGTGCGAGTGTGTCTGTCTTACTTGACGAAGGTTTATAAGTGGATCTCTGACCAAGCACACAAGCCTGAAAATATATGTAAACAAACCAAACAAATAAAAGCGATATGCATTTAACATCATGTATTGTCCAACGAAACGCAATTCTGTCATAACACCCACAAACTTCTTTAGAACTAAAAATTGCATCATTATAATCATACATTTATTTATGAATTGATAATTTTTTTCTTATAGTAAACAAAATTTAAATATCTGTATATGCTTTACAAATTAGTATGCCACACAATTACCTAAAAATATTATGCATGACAAAAATTTATTTTAACAAGCAAGAAAATATTTTCTACAAAGCAAGTTTAAATAAAAGTTCTTGAAAAAAATTAATGCAAAGAAAGAGAGGTTTTACAGCAATAAAAATTCAACTATACTAATTTTCAATGCTATATATATTTTTAATTTTATAAATTCTCTTTATATCTGTTTTTTTTTCACTTATCAAGTTATTAATTCAATTCAATCAACTGTTTCAATTAAATTTTAGTCAATCCTATTCAGAATTTTTTAAATATGCCTTTGTATAGTACTTTTCGTACTAATAAAATAGTTCATAATTCTCTATTTTTATGTGTATATTTATGTGTATTGTGTTTATTATTTATGTGTAGTGTGTACTCAGCTCTAAATAAGTGTACATTGTTATTACTTTCTGATTTGTAATCCATTGCAATAAAATCGATTCAAGTTTCTTAAGTTTGTTCATGATTGAAAGATATAAAATATCAAAACAATATTCATAAAACTGTTACAAATTATTAAGTTAAAAATATATTTAGCATAATAACATATTTTAAACATTACAACTGATTTTTTTTTTAAATATATAAATATATTAACAGATTTTCCAAATGAAGTAAAATGCTATAAACCTCTTCAGAAGCATAAACTAAATGCTTGAAATGTTTTAAAATTCTTTCAGCTTGAAAATATTTGTTTGTCAGTCACACAGGTATTATGGGAAGTGAAACAGTTTCCTTCGGTTTTCATGTTGTTTTCCAGCTGATAAGAGATACTATTTAAAACCATATTTTGAACTGTTCGTGCACTAATGCTGAGTGGTGATCAAAAGTTAGAAGTGTTCGAAATGCGGCACCAAATATCGAAAAGGAAAAATTTTCAAAAGTGACCTGTCGAAATAATGGTATATGGTATGGTAGGTATATATATATTCCAGCTTGTATGCTTGTTCACATAATCGCTGGCTGATAAGCTTTCGTCAGGTGGGACAGACACAGAAAGAGTTTTAATAAGCACAGGAGACACACAAAGAAAGGACAACACAAACACATAGACAAATAACAACACTTATTGACTGTCACAAACATAAATGCCTGACCGGGATACGAACCCGAGTCCAGCAGCTCCAATGGCTAGCATCCCACCGGGGCGGCATGAAATAATGAACAATAATTCAAAATTATTTTTTTTTTAAAAATTCTCGTCACACACAAGCCACATTTCAATCAAACTTATTTCATAACCTGTCTTGATTTATGACAGGTGTGCATTCATGCACGAGGAAACAAGCAGTTTGTTTTCAAAGAATCATTCATTTTATTCAGATGTGGACACACAAATTCACTTTTTCAAGGATAAGTAAACGGAACTTTTCGTTGAACCCCTTTCAATCCTGATGACGTCCTATGCCTTTTGATATACTTTTTGATAATTAAAGGCATCGCACATTTTCCTTATAGAGGGTTGCGCAAATACGAGGGCTGTTTTTTTTCAAATTTCGATGGGCTGTAACAAACAGACTGATCAAAACAAGAAAAATATTTGTTTACTAAAAGTAATGTACAATACTGCTTATTTCTCCACTTAATCACCTTGATGATTTAGGCATTTTTCATACATGTAAACAAATTTGAAATACTCTCTTCATAAAATGCATCCGGCAAATTGTTAAGAGGGAGTTGTGACGGTTTTTTTTTCGTTCAAAAGAGAGTTATTTAAGCAACTAGTGCCGAAAATAACTCTTTGTTAAGTGATTGACTTTTATTTCACGTGATCGTAGGTCGAGTGAAATAATGACAAGAACTTAATAAAGCATTATTTGGCACGCGCTTGCTTGCGATATTTTTTATAATAACGTGCAAAAGCGTGAAATTTGTGTTCTTATTTAATTGTCTTACTTAATTTCCTTTAATAATTTTCGTAGTACTTGTAGTTTCCATGGAGATATTAAAAAATGCAGAAGTAATGAACCAATAGAAATAAGTTAGTTTCATAAGCATTTAGTTTACATTGAGATATTCATGACATCATTTTGTTTTTCTACCAATCAGATACTCTTATTTACTTTACCGCACTAGTGCCGAAAGTGGGACTTTCTGCACCGTCTGTGACAAAAGCGCGTTAAGTGTCATTTTCGCAACGATTAATGAATGAATATGATATAGAAAAGCGAACTTTTTTGCACGATGTTATAAAAAGTAAATTTGGTAGCTTTACGTCATTTTTTTTTCTGTACTCCAAGCCACTGCAAGTCCATAATTCAGTTATGGTGAACCTTTGAGTTTCCCTAAGCATTTGATCATTTCGCTGAACAATACCGTCTATAGAGAAAGACTTGCCTTCTTGGTAAACTTCTTCATGAACATCAAAATTGTTCATCGAGTTGAAGAGGTGTTTGGAGAAACTGGAAGGTATACCATAAGCGAGTTATAGATTAGTAGAGTGGCTGGTATTGTAGGGCTTCTAAAATGACGTAGAGCTAAAAGAAATACGTCATAACTCCCTTCAAATTTCTGGTTATTTCAAAGCTTGTTTACAGATATGACAAATGCTTTAATCGTCAAGGTGATTACGTGGACAAATAGACAGCAATGTCCATTACTTTTGGTAAAAAAAAAATATTTTTTTCTATTTTGACAATTCTTTTTGTTGCAGCCCAATGGAGGTTGAAAAGAAAAACAGCCCTAAAAAAGGCCTTGGCATAGAGATACGAATGCATGGAGATGCCTTGGCGAGAAAAACTATTGATGTCTCTTGAAAGCCTCCAAGACGTCGCCCCGGTGGCTCAATCGTTAGGACGCTGGCCTTTGGAGCTGCTGGGGTCGGGATGGGTTCAAATCCCGGTCAGGCATGGATGTTTGTGACCGTCAATAAATGTTGTTATTTGTCTATGTGTTATTCCATTCTTTGTGACCGTTAATATTCTATCTGTGTCTGTCCCACTTGGCGAAAGCTTATAAGCGGTTCTCTGAACAAGCACACAAGATGGAATATATATGTACCTACCATACCATGCCTCCAAGACGAATTCCTAAAGTATTCAAGCATTTAGTAGCTTCACTCTACAAACCTGCTTTTTTATCGATTGATTACTGCTACTCATAGTTAGGTTAAGCACTCGCTTAGCATGCGGAAGGTCCCAGGTTCGGGTCCGGGCATCGCCAAAATAGCTGCCGACCTATAAACGGCCTGTGCAGTCAAAAATGTCTGACGAATAATACCTCGTGTAAATGAGTGCATGTTAAATATCCTTCAAAGTCCTAACGCCGCGTACGTTGTCGCCCTTAACGGTTGCGTTGGGTGCCTATTCAGGTGTTGGCTCGTCACCTGACTGTGGTTCTAAAATACGACGCCCGTCGTCAATAGCCCTCGTGTAGCTCTTGTGCGACGATATTCAAACCTAACCTAACCATAGTTAGGTTAGGTTTGAATTATCTATCCGAACTAGAGATACACGAGGGCTATTGGCGAAGGGCGTCGTACTTTAGAGCCGCAGGCAATTGATGATCTAGCAATCTGAATGGGCACCCGACGCAACCGTTAAGGGCGACATCGTACTCAGCGATAGGAGTTTGAAGGATATTTAACGTGCACTCCCTTACACGGGGTATTATTCGTCGGACATTTTTGGCTGCACGGGCCGTTTATAGGTCAGCAGGTTTCTGGCGATGCCCGGACCCGAACCAGGGACCTTTCGCATGCTAGGAGAGTGCCTAACCGACTGGGCTACTCATGGACTTTGGACGAGTTCATGTCTTAGTGCAGACTGTGCGGTGATAAGATTAGTGCACTGGTGAAGATGGCGTAGGTGAGAGGCAAATAGTTCGCCAAGTACCTGTGTGGGCTTAATATTAAAGCGATTAATGCATTCACATAACAAACCTGTTTTGGCATTGGTTTTCGACTTGCCAGCATTTGATGTCTTATCCCTACTTCGAGGGGCTGTAAGGAGCCTAGTGGTCAGGATCTCGGACTCGAGATCGGAAGGTTGACAGTTCGAGACCCGGTGCCACTGAAGACTTACCGAGTATATGCGGAGTACGTGCTCGTAAAATCTGTTGGGTCCGAAAGTCCTGTGGTCGGCCATTGCGCAGTTCACCATGGATACAGGTTCTTGGAGAAAATTTCCCTCCCCTTCAGGGTCATGTCTAAATTGTGGAGGTGGCGGCAGATGGCAACATCTGTCATATGTGTTTGTGTGTGCCTTGTGTTGTCCTACTTGACGATGGTTTATAAGCGGGTCCTTGCGACCAAGCACATAAACCTGAAAATATATGTCAACCAACCAACCTAGCAACCCTACTTCGAAGCCGGGACACTATTTTTTGCCCCACCATGTATTAGATAATAAGGAAATAGCAGATGTTACACTATAATGGTTGGTTGGAATAGAAGTCTAAGTTCACTTAGCGAAATTCACACGTTTAATGGTTCCAATAACTATCGATTGTAAGACAAGCAGAAAACTGGATTGTTTATTACCATTATTAATCAACAATACCGCGATAAAAGTTATCTTGATGGAAAATAAATGGAGGTATTAAAGATTAGAATAAGAGAGAAAGGAAATATTGACTAAGAATTACTTTTTCTGCAATCAGGTCAGGCAACAGTGAAATATTTAAATCCCTTTTAATATTAAATGTAGTAGAACCCTCGATTATCCGTCCTTCTTTCAATCATACCTCTCGGTTAACCGAAAACCAAAAAGTCCATATTAAAAAATTATCCTGTAATTCTCAGGTGATTCTGAATTTTGGAACTTCCGGCGTTTATGAAATTGGGAAATTACGGTGATTATAAGAAGGCCGAAATTCGGCAACTCAACGAAAAGTAAAAACGAATTTCTAACAATCCTTAATTTTCCGAAAGCTTTTCAAAAATTATAAAATTTAACAAAGATATCCACTTCGAAACAAAAAGTAACATAATAATATATGTAACATAATAATCCGCTCAAAAAACTCCCAGAACTCAGCTCAAAATTTTAAATATATAAATTGTTTTAGAACTTTCTTTTTGCAAGGACGACTAAATTTCAAAGATAATCCTAGCACAACAATTCAATGTTAACAACTGAAAAACAAGCACGCACTTTGGATGCTGGCAAAATTTGAGGTCTCCAAACTATTCGATGCTCTTCTGTGCTAAAAGTTTTACAGTTTACTGAAAATTCTTTATAAAGGAAATTCTGATTTTCCGACCTACCTTCGGTCCCAATTATATCGAATAATTGAGGCTCTACATTACATTTTCGTTCATCTTTCCTAAAGTTGCAAACATAATCTAAAAGATGTACTTACAATTTTGCTCCATTACCCTATTAGTAAATTATTTCGTAGCTTCTTTGGTTTTTACAAACAAAAAAAAACCTTTTGTAAACGTTTCCGCAATTTCATAATAGTTTTAGCTGTGGCTCTAGTGATAAAGAAATAATAAAGTGGGGCTTTAGTATTAAATAACCCTTAAATAAGTTTAAAATAAACTTTAAAAATTGAATCAATTCACACACTAATTCGTTTACTCTTACAATTTTATTTTATACACAAATTGCCGATGGAATGAATTCATTAGCATTGTATAGTAAAATGCCAAACACTATAAAAATCTTAACTCTTATAACCATATACGTTGAAAAAGGACGTTTTTTGGTCAGAATTCTTTAATATTAATATACTATTATAGCAAAGTCCCCATGAAGGCGATATGTTATTAAATTTATAGAATTACTGAACAAGGGAGAAACTGGTTCATGAAATATGATCAAATATTACGAAACCTTTTGTTATTACTTTAGCATTGCAATGAAACAAACTTTCTCTTTAAAGCTATTTTTATTTCGATTTATCAGCCTTGATAAGGTAGTTTCTTTTCAAAACTATCCCGTTGGCAATACCCCGTATTTTATTACTAGTGAAATCATGTAATATAAAATAATATAGTTTAGCCTTCATGCAACATAAAAACCTAAAAATAACGTTTATAACAGATAGAAACTTGACTTTTATATCGCTGTTGCCCCATCAATAGGCGAAAGATAAAATTAATTTTTTGAAATGAATATTTAAAGACAAATTTATTTTGTCATATAAATCAGTTTGGAACGAAGTCAGAATATATTAAAATTTGTTTCCTTCTGTCTGTACACTTTTCTATACATCTTTTCTTTGTTGGAATTCTAGTACTTTTTTTTCTGTGCATTATATACACTTCGAAAAACTACGCTGAAATGATATTTTATCAATTTATATATATATTTTTAGAAAAATGTTTAAGGTAATGTGTCATTTTTTTTATGAAAATATCATTTTTACATCACAAAATTATCCTTATTTTTTTTTCTCCTTCAAATTTTGAGAAATGCTAATTTAAGTACGTAAAACACCCTGAAACAATTACCCTGTTAAAATTTTAGGTTTATACATAAAATAGTTTTCAAGACAAATTCTCCTAAAAAAACCTCCATTAAACCTGAAAAAACACCATTCTCAGAAAAATGATATTTAAAGTTGAAAACTTACATTATGAAAATACTGCTGATCTACATACAAATTATATTTTAATTAGGTTAAATTTGTCTGAATGACATACAAAAGCATCGTTGGAAAGCTCTTCAAACTTATTTTACGCAAATAATTAAATAAAAAAATTGTTGTTGTTTTTTTTTTGGAAAATTACATGGCATTAAAATAACAGGAAAGTAAGCTCCTCTAGTTCTTTCAAATATTCTTGTTTTTTATATCTTTTCAAATGAAAAAAGAAAAGTAGTCTGAATGACGTCATAAAAATACAAATTTTCTTCGCACATTGTCTTAGTTTCAAAATTATGACTCTAAAAAAAACATTGATTTCATCAGAATAGTGCCCGCGCGTCAATATAATAAGAGCAACAAATTATGGTGTGAAAAACTCGCAAAATTGCGGAAGTTGTTTTATTTATGACTTCTTTAACAACAAGTTATGTTTGTTATAAATTTGTTTGCCACTACCGTTTTTCACACGTATTAAGGACAAATGAGACCGATCTACCACGGGTCTCCAAACTAAAAAGGCCCTGTATTAATACGATAGGAAAAAAATTATTAACCTCATTTCTCCGATTGTATTGAATCTTTTTACAAACGGTTTTTTTATATGAAACATGTAGATGACTTACAGGTCTGTATAAGTCCACTTTCGAAATTAGTTTGAGTATTTTGTGAAAAATTATTTATTGAAAATTTAAAAAAAAAAAGACATTTGAACCCATTTAAAAAAAAGTGGGATTATGGAGACCTGTAAGTCAGCTACATCTATCATACAAAAAGCGTTTAGAAAATATATTTGAACCCATATCAAAAAGTGGGATTATGGAGATCTGGAAGTCAGCTACATTTATCATACAAGTAAACCCGTTATAAAATATATTCGAACCCTTTTTTCAAAAAGTGGAATTATAGAGACCTGTAAGTTAGATACATTTGTCATACAACAAAAAACCCACCCAGTTTATAATACATTATAGATTCAAACTTATTTCAAAAAGTGGGTTAATGAATGCCTGTAAGTCAGCAACATTTATCATACAGAAAAAAACCGTTTGTCAAAATATTCAATACAGACTGAGAAATATGGCTAAGAAAATATTTTTTTTCCCACTGGATAAACACAGAGGCACTTTCGTTTGGAGACCCGCGGTAGATGGGGCTCATTCGACCTTAATATCTGTAAATGCATTTCTAGACATTCATTGAACTCATGCAAAAGACGAAGACCTTAGAACTGGGAACACAGAACACGTGATCAAAACGTTAAAAACAAACAACGATCACGCCCAACAAAAAACTGAACAGCCGGAGATAAGTGCGTGTCAAAAGCCAACACTGAAAGGTTGTTCTAAATCAAGAACAAATTTCCAAATTGTCGCAGACAGAGTGGGTCTTATCTTGTGGAAGAACGCGTGGTTCTAAATTTAATTCATTTGAAGAGCGTGGCGTGATAATCGTTTCATGAGGTCCAAAAATGATCCATTTTTTTATCTTTAAAATTCGCGGCTTATCTTCATTTCTTAAAGGAATCGTAACAATTTATGAATCATACGTTTGCTATAAATAGTTTTTTTTAACCTATAAATAGATTTTGAAAATCGTTGATATTTCGTTTTCCCTTTGGAATTATATAATTTATTAAATTTTGGCGGCCACGAAAAACATTGCATTCGGTATCGGAAATTTCAAAGGTTGTTTGTACTGTGGGAAATAAATGTGTGTTTATTTTATCAAGTTAAGTAAATACTCCGATCTATTATTATTATGTGCTTTTGGAATAAGTGGTGCGTTATTATGGCGATGTCGCACAGTGACGTCACATCTACTGTGACGTAACACGTGCTGGCGAACGTATAAGACAGTGAACTTGGCATCGGAACTTCCTTAACACTTTAAGGTTTTGAGTATTTTTTGTCACGCCTCCAAAAGAACTTTCTTCCTCGTATACTTAATCGAATATAGTTCTTTTTGTTACGGCATCCCTTCCTGCTGGATATAACTTTTAATAAGTTACGATATGAATATCCTTTCCTTGCCGTCTTTTTAGTTAGTTTCAATTTAATTTAAGATAATTTTTAAATCTTGTGAAAGTCCAAGATGCCGGAATTCGAAGTGAACGGCTATCCCGACATGGAAGACTCTTCCAGCACGAAAACTCGGTTCCACAGCTTGAAAATAAACAACATGGATGACTACCACAGACTCTACAAGAAGTCGATTGACGATTCTGAAGGATTTTGGAACAGCATAGCCGAAGAATTTGCTTGGAAAAAGAAACCGGTGGCGAACAACTCGAGTTATAACTTTGATTTGAATAAAGGCCCCATCCACATCAAATGGTTCCAAAGTGGACTGACTAACCTCAGCTACAACGCTTTGGATGTAAACGTGAAAAATGGCCTGGGGAACAAGATAGCATATTACTGGTAAGTTTATTTTTTACCTCTCCATAAATATGTTTGTTTCAAAAATATAACTATGATCAAATTTTTACATCTCGCCCAGTTTGCCCTCACCAAAAACTTTTAAATCGTATGGTTTTACATGTAAAGATATCCCGTAGCATTCCTTTAACCTCGGAAATCGTGTGTGGAAGCTCCCATTAACTTTACATATTGTTCACTCTACACTCTTAAAACAAGAGTGAAATCCACTCCAATTGGAGAAGTGCATTTTCGACACTGGAAAAGATTGAATATTAGCTCAGGCTGAGTTGAAATCCACTCTCTTGTTTTAAGAGTGTACCATAAATTTTTATCGATAAATTAGAGGATCTCAGCTGCATTAGTTGACACTTAAAAATAAGCTCGAAAGAAGTAAATTTTACAATTTATGACGTTTGATATAGATTTCAAAGATCATTTTAGGTATTTTTTTTTCCAAAATAATTTATTTCATTTTTGAGGAAAGATAAGCAATAGCAATCGTAATTGGTAATGTTGCATGTGTTTTTGTATTGTTACCTGGAAATAATTTAGTTCTTTCAATAGGTGTTTCTATCGATTTGGAACCTAGTTTTATTGATATTACGCAGTCGAATTGGTCCTCTTGCAGCAAAATTAATCTTTGAAGTGTTTTATTTACTAAAACACCATTTTAAAAGTGAAATTTATAAATAATTTTGCATTTCTTAAATGGAAAAAATATTTAATTTTATTAATATTGATAATAATTGTTGATTTCCATAGTTTAAATAGGTGGATAGTGTGACTCGCTAAATCAATTAATTCTAAAAAATCTTTTTTTAAATAACAACTAGGTTTTATAAATTGGGAATAAAGATTGTGCACACGATTTTAGCAACCATTGCAGATAAGACATTTCGTAAAGCAAAGTCAAGTAATAAAAGGCATTTTTCGCATCATGCTTAGTCCATTAATTTGATATTTTTATTCTTAAAATTATGCTTGTTCGTATTAGGTTACAAAATTATTGCTTAATTTTTTAAGTTTTTGCTTAATCAAAATTATTGAAATGCATGTTAAATATAAGTTTTTCAATAAAAAAAACAATGTTTAATAATACAACTATAAATAATAGTTAACAATAGGTGTGCATCCATTGAAAATGCATTGTCATTTGGTTGAATTTGTGATAAGCATACAAAGAGTTCATTCTTAAATTTCTCAAGTGTGTTCATCAGAGATATCTGAAAGTGGAGGAAAAAATAATCTTTGTTTTTAAATTATTTTTTCAAGCGATTATGTGTGATAACTAATTTTTAAATTGATATTCCATGTTAATCTACCTGTCAATTGGTGTTTAAGCAATTCTAAATGTCATAAAGGCAATTATACTTATTTAAAATAATTATTGTAATTTATTTAAATGTTTTTAGTTTAGTTTACAATGGTCTAATTTATTTAAAATAAGTATTTTTTACATGTATATATTTGTTTTACTGAATACGTAAAAGAATCTAACATGCGTAATACAGTTAAACAAAAATTAGGTTCCACCTTTTCGCTATTGCGTGGTTAATGTTCTAATACATTAGATGTTTATGCAAGAGGAAATGTTTTTATTAGAGCTAAGCGTTCCACGTCTTTATTAATTATGGGTTTTTTTTCTGTTAACTTTCAATGTATCTACGGGGAAGTAGTGTTAATTTGTGTGAGGGAAACATCTAGAGTACCTAGAAAAAAATTTGTGTTCACTGACGTAGACTTTCATGATGGCCTTGACGAAATAGCGACCACAGTTTATTATGAAGGTGAACAAAAGCTGATTGCTAGAGGGTACTAAATTGAACGGGAAATAATTAAATAATAATGGAAACTAAAATAATCTACCAAGTCATAAAAATTAAGTCTTACAGTGAATATCCATGCGAGCAAAAGAGAAATTATACCACCTGTCAAGATAAAATCTTGAATGGTATCGTAGTTAACGGTCAACGAAAATAGCTGCACAAACGAAGATAAGCTAATTGCTTTAGATAAAGTACATGCATATGATTTTATCTAGATGAAAGGCAGAATGAGCATTTTAATAAAGGGTGCAAAATAACTTTCTCTTTAAATAATAATTTTTTTAAGACCATTGGGAAATTTTGATAAACCATCAGTTGAATTGTCATTGAAAAATACATTCAATTTTGCATCGAATATGGTGTTGTGTAGCACTTGTGCGACTAAACGTTACAAACCTAAAGAAAGTCAGTTTCATATCTATCTGAAAATGTCGAATTATTTTTTTTTAAATTTATGTAACGAATACACAGCAAAACCTTTTTTTAAAGCCTTTTTATAAAAAAAATCCACTTAATTGATTAGTTAATTTCAGTACTCGTCTGTTTTATTTAAGCTCGCGTGTTTTTTTAACCCTTTCAGTCCCAGTGATGCCATTTGGCATCATCACTTTCAATATTTTTTTCAAAATGTTTATGTCCCGCTATGACATCCAAACACGCATCATTCGATTCTTCACACTTTGTTCTATCAGACAAAATGTTACTTTCATCTCAATAGAAAACAGAACTACTGTTTTTTTTTATTTGGAAAATAGTCAACAAGCGTTTCTCCTGATTTTTGATAAGTTCACTTCAGTTCCAATTTAAAACACAATTTAAACTATTTCGGTTAAAATAATTACTAAATTTTTTTTAATAATATGGTCAGCTACCTTAAAATATATATTACCTAAAAACACTTCTAGTTATATAGTTTTTTATTTTGTTGTTTTCTACAGTTAAAGAATTTTGGGATTGTTTCAAAAACAATATAAAAAATTTTAATGGATTTTTTTTCTTATGGAATTCGTATATCTGACCTAAAATAAGCTTATTTTGTGAATATCAGATGTTTCTGTAGTGTAGTAAATTTTTGTGACTGAAAGGGTTAAATTAACATCAAAATTCAATTTTAAAATGCTACGGTACAAACGAATTTGGTACGTTAAGTAATAAAATGTCTAAAAGCAAGAATTTTTTGAGAAAAAAAAATATATTTTGTTTATACAACTCACTGCTTTAGTGATATTTGCTAACAGAGTATTTTTTTACTATTTGTTTGAAAAAATAGTGGAAGTAAAAATGTCAGATATATTAAATTCCCCAAATATATATATTTCACTATCCTTTTAATGGGAGTCTGCCTCTACACAGCCAGGAAATAAGGAAAAAACACTGCGTAAAACTTTTTTTACTCTGCGTAAATTTTAAGTTTATTTTTTCTTGTAGCATTTGCTTAGAAATTCAGAATAAGGTTATTTTTAAAGATAACTTAAAATCATTTGTAATTCTGTGAAAAAAAATGGGGCTGGGAAGCCAAGTCGGTTAGGCACTCGCCTAGCATGCGAAAGGTCCCAGGTTCGGGTCCGGGCATCGGCAAAATAACTACCAACCTATAAACGCCCCCCTGCAGCCAAAAATGTTCGACGAATAATACCCCGTGTAGGGGAGTGCTCGTTAAATATCCTTCAAAGTCCTAACGCTGCGTACGATGCCGCCCTTAGCGGTTGCGTTGGGTGACTATTCAGGTGTCGGCTTGTAACTTGACTGTGGTGCTAAAATACGACTAACGTCGCCAATAGTCTTCGTGTAGCTCTAGTGCGACGATAATTCAAACCTAACCTAATCTGTGAAAAAAATTACTATTAATATAATATACTAGGGGCTACGCCCCCTGCTCGCTATCGCTCGCCAACCCCCGGGAATTGCTACGCAATTCCCATTGGCCGCTTCGCGACCGGCTCGCTGCGCTCGCTCGCTGGTGAACATAAATAAGATTATGTGCTAGCATTAAAAAACAAATATGAAGCAAACATAATAAATGCACAGGAAGAGTTAAAAAAAAAGTTACTAAACATATCTTTTAATAATGTGACATTGATTAGATGTTGCAGGCTCTCCGAGAGAAACACATTTGAAAACAGTTGAACTGTTTTCAATTGTTTTAATATTTTTTTTAGCATGTAGTAAAAACATTGAAGTGAATGACATTGATCAAACTTTTCTTGATAGAGCAATACAAAACTGGTTTTGGACTGTATAAGAATATTTCCAGTTTCTGGGATAATATAAAAAATAGTAAGACATTAAGTTGACCATAGCCTGCTTTATTTCCTGCACTTGCATAAAGTGGCCAGGCTATTTGATATATCTGGCCATGTGAAAACAGTAAGGTTCCACACCAGGAAGAGGCTTCACGTTTGCTCTGTTTCGTTCTCTATTCCAAAATAGTGCTCCACAAAACTCACTAACTTCCCTCAGTTCTCCACAATCATGTTCTGGAATTGAAGAATCTCTAACGCAAATGCGTTTTGATAATCGTTGACGATCAGATTCATTTAGTTTAGATCTTCGTATAGATGCTTCAACTGCAGTTTCATTTTGTCTCTCTAACCTTGGGCAAGTATTTCGTGGTTCACCTGTACTGTACGGTAACTATTGGCGCGATTTTCCGATTTAGCGATAAATTGTTTTTTGTGGCAACCTGTCTGACCTGACCGAAACGCATAATTGCTAGATAGGGTTGCCGGAAAACGTCATCGTTGTGAAGAGAGCATGAAGTCAAAAGTCGCCAGAATACGGACTTTTGGCGCGATTTCGGAAAGTTCGCCAATAGTTACCGTACAGTAAATTTCTACCGCATTTCGTAAATATTGAACTGCCCTATCTTATTCATTGTACTATTAAAGTAAATTCGATACCAAGTGCCAAAATTCGATATCGAAACCATGTGTCAACACAAAGATCTCAAATCCAAACAAACAAATCAAATGAAAATATAGTGTTGCCAAACGTGGTTGAATATGTACAATCTGCAATATTTCTGTTAAAATGTCTTCAGAAAACTATTTTTATTTCGAAATGAAAGACCGAAAAGTTCATAAAATATAAAAATGTTATTTTGTACCATTAGTTCGTTAATATTTGATGTTGTATTCCACTTTCTTAGTTTAGTCACCCACTTTCTAAATGATATGGAAGCAGAGGGCAAGCCTCAACCCAAGTCAATCAAACAATCAATCGATGATTTGGAAATCGTAATTCTGCTTTTCTAGCTGTATTTCTCATGGAAATATTTTAAGAAATCGTTTTTTTTAAATAAAAATACATGTTATATGCAAAAATATAAGTCAGTAATCCATTAAATTCGTATTTTGAATGCTGATAATTTTGGTTAAGCCTAACTTGGCTGCCATGCTGACAGAGTCGTTGCCATTCCGACCATAGAAATTTCCCTTTTTTTCTGACCACGTAAGAAGAATATATATATAGATTCATTATTTATAAAATTTAAAGGTTAATAGTTCTTACTAAGAAAGACTTCAACGTACAAAAATCGTGGAACATTTAGAGTCTAACTCTCAGAAGGTTGAATTTTTTAGTGATAATTTTGATTTTTTCTACATTCAGGGAAGGCAATGACGTTGGTGACCGAAGTTCCATCACGTACCGGCAGTTGCTGAAGATGGTTTGCAAGTTTGCAAATGTACTAAAGAGCAAAGGTAAGTTAGGACTACGTCAACGAAAACCAAACGTAACTATTAAAATATAAACAGAAAAACTCAAATTATAAACTAGAATTACTACGAGATTATTATTAGGGGGCTTTTTAAATATTTTCCCCGTGTTTTCAGTTTTTATTTGAATTAACTTTGTTAAGAAATTATTTTTAAAACAAACTGGACACCTTTTGAGCAATCTTTTTCAAAGAAAGTTTTCCTTAAAAAAATCCAGCATTATTTGTTTTTAAATAACACTTCATGTCAATTTATTGCTTTAAAGTTTATACTTTACTGGCTTTGCTTCCTGATCGATACCTATTAGATGGAGTTGCTTTGCTTGGTTTAGTTTCATTACATCAGTTGCAGTACATTTGTATTGTTGATACTAATTTTTGCACAGATAATGATGGTCAAATTTCAAAAGTGTCTTTGAGTAATAATGGATTTATAAACTAGTTTAAGTGGTTATCTTGCTAATAATTTCGTTTCTTCTACAGGCGTGAAGAAGGGTGACAGAGTGGCCATCTACATGCCCATGATCATCGAGGGGGTGGCAGCCATGCTGGCATGCACACGCATCGGAGCGCCACACACGGCAGTAGTAAGTACTACATTTAAATCTCTAACCAAAACCTTCGTCGATGACTGCATGTCTATTAAAAGTGTTTGCTAGTCATTAGAGTTTTAATTCACGGCACTTCACTATGAAATGGATGGCATTGATGTTTAGTATTAAAGTCTAATTCTCCGCCAATGCGTGCATGTTCATTAAATAAATTCACAGCACTTCACGATGAAGATAACTTCACCCATTTCAGTTACTCATAACTATCAGATATTTTGACAAATCTAGTAAATGCCGGGATTTGATGAGTTAAATTTAGTGGGTGACATTTGTGTAGCGTATCTGAATATGAAGCCACTGGAAGCTAGAAAATTTTTTGGTCTACCCATGCCTTAATAGTGTATGTGGCAACCAATGAGTGGCCTTTCTTGGCTCGTCTTTGAAATTTTGTCCAGTTTATTCAAAATGTTTAGATAATTAATCGGTTTGTTGCCTGTGAAATAATTACTCAACTCAATTTGTTTGTCTAGTTTGCCGGGTTCTCATCAGCTTCCTTGGCAGAGAGAATGCTGGACTGCCAGTGTCGGATACTCGTTACAGCAGGTAGCAATTTATTCTTATAAATTTCACTTATAAACATAGTTGCCGATTTAACTCTGTTTTAATCAACCTTCAACTCCTTTATGTCAAAATGTGGTATGTGATAGTCTGTATTTGTCAATTTAAAAGAAAAATGGCTCTGCCTTTGTATGGTTATGTTGAATCTGTTATGTGCTAAAAAATCTTAAAAGGTGGCACGTACAGCCACAGCATCCAAAATTAACTGGCATCATAACCAAAGATTCGTATATTGATTATGTTTAAACTGCTGAAATCGCAGTGTCAAAATACTCATAAGTTCATCCTTTCATGCGGAAGTGCTCAGTCATTATGTTCATACTTTTCAGATGGTCTAATGAGGGCTCGCAAATTGGTCTGCCTGAAAGAGCTTGCTGATGGAGCAGTCAAGTTGTGTTCTGAAAAGTAAGCATGTGATACAAGTACCATTTCGTTTAGTTTTAAGTTTGTCTATGCACATTTCTTATGACCTATTTGTTTTAGTGTTGAAACAGTATGTGGCAACAAACTTTGTAATCTTCCTATTTTCTTGCAGGAACCTTCACGTGAAAACTATCGTTTTCAACCATTTAGGAAGCACTATAAACAACACAATGAACGGATATACTTCCCAGAAACTGAATAAACCTTCGGCGGGTTTACAGGTAAATATTTATCCTTCCGTACGCAGGATGGCAGCAAACGTAATCAGTTATTCAATTTGGGGTCTCTATTAAAATTGCCAACATGTATTACCCTTTAAGGTCGGCGGTCAGATGGCGCTGATTTAAAATTATGAGACTAAATTTGGAATTTTATCGAAAAAAAGGCGTTAAACAGCATTAATGCCAGCAACTCCTTAAAAACAAGGTCATTTTTTATACAAATAACGAATGGTACAAGTTTGGTTGGAAGTCAGCTGTTTCGGTAATCGATATTTTTGAAGAGCTTGAACATTCTCTTTTCTTTTTACTCGCCGCCCGATCGTGTGAGCCTGGTCGGAAAGGGATACGACGAGGCAGTATTACAATTATGTTTTTTGAGTAGTTATTAAACTTTGACAATCGCTAAGCACATATAAACAAGTGGCGTCTTTAATTAGCTTTTTGAGTTCTATGTATGACTGCCTGAAAAAAAAATTGCGAACAACCGTTCATTTAACGCTAGCACCCTAGTCAAAATTGAGAACAGTTAAAGATCGAGTTGAGTTGAGGGTTGAATGAATGAGATTGCATGTGGTGCCCTTTACAGGAACTTACCCCTAAGTTCAGTCCCCTTTTGAGACTTAACAGACAACTACAATGAAAACTTTGTTGCTTGCTTGCAGATCTCTTGGAATCCTGAAGTGGACAGTTGGTGGGAAGATGAAATGGCAGCCGTTTCCCCCGCCTGCGAACCTGAATGGGTGGACGCAGAACATCCCCTCTTCATACTCTACACGAGGTATGGTTAACAATGCTTTCAAAATAGTCTGGTAAAGTTCGGATCGCATATTCTGACAGCTGTGAAACATGAGTAGTGCCTTATTGCATATTAGGGACGGTTTAGATGAATGACCATGTTTGTGCTTTACCTGATGTTTAAAATTGGTTGATTCACAAGTCTTGTTATCCAGGTTCCAAAATACGAGGGCCAAGCAAGGGTAATCCCTCTATAATAGAACACCAGTAAGGTTCTTGCCTTGTATGAAATGTTCCCAAGTTCAGTCCCGTGCATTGCCTTAATGCCAACCTGTAAACGGTTTGAGCGGCTAAATTGTCCGAATATGTTTTACGATTCTGGTGATGTTATGACTCTTAAACCAATCGAAAAGCGTGCTTACATAGAAAAGCGATACTTTCCTAGAAATTGGTATGTCAAAGTAAGGCATAAGCCTTATGTTCATCCCTCAAGTAAAATGTGGTTCGAAGTTACAACACCAGTCGCCAATAGCCCTAGCGTAGCTCTAGTGTGACAATCATTTTTAACTGAACTCGACACAAGAAAAAATTCCTTACACCTTAAAAACTCTCGTGAATAATAAAATAAACTTGTATCTTCTGTAACTGTATAATTTTTTTTTTCTAAATGCAATCCGTTTTTACAGCGGCTCGACGGGTAAACCGAAAGGCGTCTTGCACACAACCGGTGGCTATATGGTGTACGCTGCCACCACCTTCCACTTCGTGTTCGGTCACAAGTCATCGGATGTGTACTTCTGTACGGCAGACTTTGGATGGATCACCGGGCATACGTACGGAGTGTACGGACCTCTGTTACAAGGAGCTTCTAGCGTACTGGTGAGTGGGTACATAAGTTGATGATTATCCTAAGTTTAAAATTGCATTAGTTGGAGTGAGTTGGTTCATGCTAATAACTATCGGATTGTATTTTACTAACCCACTAGATACCGACTTGTGAATGCTTTTACAATTTCATTTTACCGAATGAAACATGAAGTTTTTAAAAAGTCGCCTTCGTGTAACTTAATGTGTACTACATAGTCTTTGCATTCAAACTCAAATTAAAAGATAAAGGCATGCAGAAGTTTCGGGACTTAAACGAAGTTTCTTCTTTGGCGCGATCTTTAAAACACTAGTTTTTATACTATTATCTTCATTTGTCTCGTGTTTTACTTGTTTAAACAAGCTGAAAGCTTATTTTGGCATAATTATCCTCTAAACTAGTCTGCAATGAGTTAAATGTTATCTAAATAGTTAGTCTCCCTATTAAATGCTGAATTTATGCAACGTTATGCGAACTACAGCATTCAATTTGTTCATGAAAAACTTTGAGAGGTAAAGAGAATTTTAATTTCAATTATCTTATCTGAGTAAAATAACTCGTTGTAGAACAGTAAGGAGATATCTTTACTGTTATATATTTCTGCAATGAACAAGAACTATATAGACACTAAACGAATAACAGAAACACAAGTTACATTTTTTATCAACTACAATCTACTTTTCCAGTTTCAAGGCACGCCCACTCACCCAGATCCCGGCCGCTACTGGTCCGTGGTTGAACACTACAACGTGAGCAAGTTCTACACCGCTCCCACTGCCGTCCGCACCCTGATGAAGTACGGTGACGAGCCCGTCACTCGTCACTGCCTCGATTCCCTGGAAGTTCTCGGGTCGGTCGGTGAGCCTATCAATCCAGAGGCATGGCAATGGTACCACAGGGTTGTGGGACAAGGAAGATGTGCCATCGTGGATACTTACTGGCAGTCGGAGACGGGTGGTCATGCATTGACTCCTCTGCCCCATTGCACGCCTCTCAAGCCGGGATCTGCGGTAAGTGTCTTGTTTGGTTTCGATGGCAAAAAGTTTTTATGTTTGTGCCTTGTAATCTAGTCTCTGTTCTGATCTAATTTAAATTGATTGTGTTTTACATTCAAAAACGTTTTCAAATATTGTAATGATGGCGCGACCTGTTATGACGCCTTTGTTGCATGTCTCTCAAGCCTGGATCGTCTGTAAGTGTCTTGTTTAGTTTTTATGACAGTGTAGTTTCGCAAGTACTAATCTAGGCTCGGCTCTATATTTTAAATTGATTGGAGATATTTCTTTTTATTCTTTACAATCTACAACTGGAACGATAACGCCTACAGTGACTTCTCATCTACGTCAAACCCAGTCTTATACCCCACAAACAAACCACACGGCAGTTCCCAATCAGAACCTCTTCGCCTATAGCGATGTTGCAGCCACGCCAAACATTGTCAACTGCCCCAAAAACAAGGCTTCGCCCCGTTCAAATTTGAAATAAGTTCTCGAGCTGGTGACAAACTTAGCAGTAACCCTCAAGTTCAGAAAAATTCGGTTAGCAGATCTACCCGGAGGCATGGCAGTGGTACCACAGGGTAGTGGGACAAGGAAAATGCGCCATCGTGGATACTTACTGGCAGGCGGTCTTGCCTTGACTCCTCTGCCACATTTCACGCCTCTCAAGCCGGGATCGGCCGTAAGTGTCTTGTTCAGTTTTTATGACGTATTTTCGCAAGCTCTAACTTAGCCTCAGCAATGCTTTAAGCTTGGGTTGGATAAAAAAATATCCCCAACCCTCACATCTAGATTTCAAACGCATAGTATGGAGCGTAAGTTTTAAAATAACAAATGATCGTATACAAAGACTACTAGGAATAGGCCAGAAGAATCCTAACTAAAAAGAAATTTTACTTTTATCGTGATTTAAAATATTTAAACTGAAGGACAAGATATGTGTATTTCTCTTATCGCGTGAAAAAATGTGTGGCAATTCTACATTTTTAAAGCCTCGTTTTACTTTTCCAGACCTTTCCTTTCTTCGGCGTACTCCCAGCTCTTCTCGACGACCAGGGCAATGAGATCGAAGGACCAGGAGAAGGAAACTTGGTGAGGAAACATTTTTGTAAATCATTTAGTATTTAAGCGTAGCAATTGCAAAGGTTTCAGTTGAAAATGGAACAAGAATAGCCAAACCTAAATGGGGAAGCAAACATGAGCACAGCTAATATCCAAGTCACGTGGGTAGATAAATACCTGTATTTTTGTAATAGTATGGTAGTTTCGTTAGGGATTGGCATTTTGTACGCACTGGTATATTGATATTCAAAGACGTGTAAGCCGCTGCAGGATACTCAATTTTTTAGAAAATGTAATATTTTTTTTTCACTGAATGAGACTAAAACTTACCATTTTAAGCAAACATTGTATCACAACTATCATCTATTTAACTTGTAGGTTTTTAAGAAGCCTTGGCCAGGAATGATGCGAGGCTTATACGGAAACACGGAAAGATTTGAAATAACGTATTTCAATAGGTTCCCTGGTTACTACTGTACAGGAGATGGTAAGTAAATAATTGACGGTATAATTAACAATGTCTAACAGTATAATTGACAATAACTACAAAATTTGTTTTCTTCCATAAATTATCTTGTATATACAAAAATTATTGATAAATTTAGTATAAAACTTCTAGCTTGGACGACCTATTAAGGAAAGCCACAATTCAAAGCCTTTAATCTTTCCCCCCTCCCCTAAAATTCCATTAGATAAAAAAAAAACACTAGTCAGAATTCAGTTTTGTGGTAGTACTGAAGAAAATGAATAAACATTTTTTGTGGTGCTGCCATCTATCAACCAAATTATAAACTAAAAACAAACCCAAGAATTTAGAATGCAACTTGGCCTTCATCTTGAGGTACACATTGTTAGACACCGATTGTACAATATCCTCTGTAAAACTCCATTAATAATTTAACCTTCCAGGTGCACGCCGAGATTCTGACGGCTGTTTCTGGATCACCGGCCGTACGGACGACATGCTCAACGTGTCCGGACACTTACTGAGTACGGCGGAGGTGGAGGCGGCTCTGCAAGAACATCCTCAGTGCGTTGAGGCGGCCGCAGTTGCGCTGCCACATCCGGTGAAGGGAGAGTGCCTCTACTGCTTCGTTGTTCTGTCAGAGGTGGGTATTACTGTTAGTGACGTGGTATATGTAAGAGCATTTAATAATAAACTGCTTTATCTAGTTTATATAAAAAACTTAGTGGTCCAAGTTTAACAAATGAACTTAAATATAGAAGGCCCTACAAGCTATTACAGATCCTCTTTAAATTACTCTTCCATACTTCAAGTTGTAAAATTTTAAATTATGAATTCTTGGAAATTGTGTGTTGCTGGGAAAACATGACAGTCGGGCAATTGGTTTGTGCCTCCATACCTTCAGAGGATTAACAAAGTCGGCATAAGTATAGATGGCGCTGCAATCTGGCAAAATGCTTTCGTCACTAATGTTTTTCCGCTCATGCTTTGCTTTTAACAATGTGTGTACAGTAAATAATTAAATAGAATAGTAGTACGTGGCACGGTGTATAATTTTATAAATGTTTGTTTACGTTCTTGTAACTATTTAGTTTGTTATTGTACAATTATGTAGAATCCTTTCATATTTTTGACGAACTTTTTACATTTTACAGGGCATTCTACCAGAGCAAGAATTGGTTGCAAAACTAAGAGAACAAGGTAAGAATTTTATACATGTCTATCTTATTTTACTCGGTTATTGAAAAGTACATTTCACTTGGCGCGTTTACATGAGCCATCGAATCCATGGATATTGAAGAGCAATCTCGGAAATGTTTCCCTCTTGGGGATTTTCTCAGACAGAACCGGAATCGTATGTTTCATTGGAGGGTTTCGCAAACCTTCCAATGAAGGATAGTTTGATGTTTCATACCACGGATTCGGACACAGACTATCTTTTGGGTTAGAAATCCTGCTCGACATTTCCCCCCCCCCCCCTAATGGGGATTTTGGCATTCGATGGCTCATTAAACGCTCCTTCTGATCCATTATGAGTAACCAATGAAATTACGGTAGAAATAGAAGTAGTTACGATGATTTAAGGGCCTCTGTTGGAGAAGTACTAAGAACAGAAAAGTTGAAATGTAATTCAAAACCAAATAATCCTCCTTTTGTATTCTGTTCCTATTTGTTGTCAAAACGTTTATATGTAGCAATTAGGAGTATCCTCCCTTGTGGTAATAATTACTTTCAATGCCAATTTCAGTATGGCTTTGCTTCGCAATAAATAACTTATTTTTCGCAGTTAATTTAACTTATTCGGTACTACTGTATTTTGCTGGTCGTCTGCTTCAAAGTCAACACTCCGTGTACGATGTTGGACTTAGAAGAAGGACTTAGAGAAGTTGCGTTAGGTCCATATTTAAGTGCTGGATCGCAACTTGTCCGTTGCTCGAAACTATGACTCCCGTCGCCAACATCATGTTGCTCTAGTACGGCGATAATTTAAATCAATTGAACGATGTATTGCTGTATTTAATACGTGCGTCATTCAAGATTCTAATTGTATTTCAAGGTTTCAAATATAAGGCGTCATTGTTCACTTCCTGATACCACGATTTTTCTGCTTACTTTGGCATTTGATTTTGATCAGTGTCAATCTGAAATATGACCCTTGTGTAAATCTAATTCAAAATTCTAATTTTAAAATAAGACTAATTTAAAATTTATCGTTTCCAGTCCGTGCCACCATCGGCACCTTCGCCTCTCCAGACTTCATCCACTTCGCCTCCAGCCTCCCCAAAACGAGATCCGGCAAGATCCTGCGCCGGATCCTGCGAAAAATCGCCGCCGAGGAACACGAACTGGGAGACACCAGCACGGTGGCAGACGATTCCATCATCAGCGAGCTGTTCAGCACCAGGAGCGAAGTCTGCGTCTGAAACTGCTGTTAATTCTGTTACGGGAATTGTAAGATAGCCAATCACAATGAGGAATTGTGTGTCTGAAATTGAATACTGTTTTATGTTGAGTTACTTGCTAAGCAAGCAAAAAAAGTGTTGGCGAAGATTGTTTCTTTTAATGTTTAAATTGTATAAAACTGACATTTAATGATTGGTTGGTTGTAATATGTGATCTGCAAAACAGCCAATTAATGTTTTTTGTTTTTTTCATTTCGTGTTTTTGTCACCTCTTCAATGTGTTGATGCTTTTGACTTCTGCTTTTTCAGTGTAATGTCACATTGTAGCCAAGTGTTAGATTCCTATTCCATATTTATATCATAATTACTGACAGAATAAGATTAGTATTTAAACGTGGTTACCTTATCTAATATGGAATACCACTGATTTGAAAAGGTCGAAATTAAGTTGATGTTTACGTTCAATGATAACTGTTGCAAGCTGGTTATTTTGCCTGGTCAATGTTACTCTAATGAACCGAAGTACTCGGTTGAAGATATTCTTAACGGATATCATACATGCCTATGAATATTATCCGTAATTGAATTCTCCCGGACTTTTTACATTAGTCAATAAGGATAATTTCCGCTAAGAAAAATACAGTAGAATAGCCTGTTTTGAAAAGTCCATTTCAATGTTTGCGAATTGCTAAAAGAAAGTGTTTTTATAACCTTCGCAGTCAATGGTTTTTTAGTGCAACGTTTTTGTGATAGGCAAACAAGGTTGTAGTAACTAGTATTATACCTATTTCATATTATAAAGGGGTGCTGTAGATAGTTATATGGGTATGTGTGGATGTATATAGAATTTATAAAGGGTTTTAAGTAGATTTATACTGGTTTTGTATGCATTTTAAGTGTTTAATTTAATAAATGGATATTTTATTGGTTATTATGGTTGTGCTTTTATTTCATTCCTTAAGCTCGATGCAGGGGCTGGGGAGCCCAGTCGGTTAAGCACTCGCTTAGCATGCGGAAGGTCCCAGGTTCGGGTCCGGGCATCGCCAAAATAGCTGCCGACCTATAAACGGCCCGTGCAGCCAAAAATGTCCGACGAATAATACCCCGTGTAAGGGAGTGCACGTTAAATATCCTTCAAAGTCCTAACGCTGCGTACGATGTCGCCCTTAACGGTTGCGTTGGGTGCCAATTCAGGTGTTGGCTCGTCACCTGACTGTGGTTCTAAAATACGACGCCCGTCGCCAATAGCCCTCGTGTAGCTCTAGTGCGACGATAATTAAAACCAAAACCTTAAGCTCGATGAAAAAAAAACAATCTTTAATACGTACATGCGGCTTTGCAATAGTGTACTAAATGTAAAAATTATTTTGTTGGTATGGATTATCGTCTCACTAGAGCTATCCGATGGACTTTGGCGATAAGCGTCATAATTAACAACTATAGTAGAGTGAAAAGCCGACATATGACTATACACAAAGCGCAACTTTTAAGAGAAATCGTATTCACGTTGGGAAGGAGGTTAAGGTAGGCAGTTGCTTTAGTAAATCCCTGACCCGAACCTTGGTCACTATTGCATGCAAAGCAAGCCGACTGGGTTCCCCAGCCCCTCGGGAAGATAGTTTGGATATTCTGCAATTTGTACTGGGTGAGGCAAACAAAAGTGGTCTCGGACTAGAGATAGGAATCCGTTGAAATGCTTGGCGAGAAAAATTCTTGAAGCCGCCTGAAACCTGTTTATCATTGGTTGGATCTGATTAGCTTCACATTCGAGCTACTCGTATACTAGTGGTGAGTTCAGATCTTAGTTTGTATTGTATGAAGACGTCCCATAATGCAAATTTTGTGTCATGCAATCAATTTAGAATGTTCTGTATTACCAAAAACAAAAAAGGTCCGAAAGGTCCGATTCTCTAGGATAAATAACGACCGAAACAATCAAATAACCACTATTGGTAACTTTTTTTGATCAGCGCTGCAAACCTTGTTTATATTTCATTTCAAAGCTTCTAAAACCGTAGCGTAGTTGCCGGCAAATAAGTCGCCAGGCGTTTGTTCGGGCTTAATATTGAAGCGAGCAATAACTTCAGTTAGCAAGCCTGTTTTTGTATTGGTTTTAGACTTGGCAACATTTCTGTCGTATTCTTATCTCTAGACAGGGGCCACTTTTGTTTGCCTCACCCTGTATAATTTGGCAAGGTATCTTTTATAAAAGAATGAATATATTTTATTGATTTCTAAGCCAATAAATGCTTAGCCGAAAGCTTATCCGAAAAGAAATTGACCATAGCAATCTCGGTTAATCGATATTTCGTAGTAATTTTCGGATAATCGGGTATCATCTACCGAAAACGACCAGTAACCCGGGACGGAAACTAACTCTATAATGAAGATGAGCCAGAGTCTAACAAGTGCAGCGTTTCGCCAAGTAGTTCCTAAAATCCACTTTACTTTTGCATCAATGTGGGTTATTTTCCTGGTTTGCCAGTTTACTCTAATCTGTTGTTCCCGCTTAACTACAATTGGTATGGTTTTAACCAAATGGCAGCAATAGATCGCCATATATTGCAACCCTTCGCCTCAAATTGGTGATTTGACTAGATTAATCTTGAAGACGTTTTCGGGAGCTGCTTTGTATTAAATTAGCAGTCCATTCTATTTATGACGCCAGTCTTGATCCATAGGGAGCTGGGGAGCCCAGACAGTTATGGTGCTTGCCTTGAGTGTGAAAGGTCCCAGGTACGGGTTTAAGCATCGCCAAAACAACACCTGACCTATAAGCGGCCCTTGCAGCCAAAAAATATATGATGAATAGTACGTCGTATAGAGAAAGTTGACATTAAATATGCTCCGTATTGCTTTGAGTATCTACTCAGGTGACGGCTCGTCACTTGACTGTGGTTGAAAAGTATAACGACCGTCTCCAATAGCGCCAGTGTGACAATATTGAAACCTAACCTTACCTGATATATAGAATTGGTGGGGAAATCATATAGCATTGCTTACAAGGTAAACTTGGGCGTCATCATTAGGCGCTCTTTTTACATGAAAAGCAAATTTCCAATTGAGAAACTAGACTCTTTTTTTTTTAAAACAAACTTTATGAAATTCCAATTCATAGAATTATTATTAATGTATCAATGAAAAATTAATAAAAACTAAACCATTACTAACCTAAAATACTTAATTGTAAGAGTGTTTAAACTGGAGCCATCGATAGTCAATATCTTTCTCACACCTTTATATTAAATGCTTTTAATGCGAAACAGTATATTTAGATGTTTTGACAAAAGGTGACGCCTGGACAAAAACTAACTTTTGGTGTTTGACTTCGATTTAATTATTATAGTTTCTAATTAGCTGTTTAGTATAATAGAAAATAAGAAAATTCAGGTTTTACCAATAGTCAACTAGGAGCACAAAAATGAATAAATGAATGAAATTATATGCGAAACGGATACCTTTTTCTATCATAATTACGCAAGAGGTGACAGGTGTTTACTCGTCACGTTCTCAACCAACCAATAGATGATAACACCCGATTTTAACGGGTAACTTTCTATTATCATATATATACCATAGATGGCAGCACTGCAAATCGATATTAACTTTTCGATTGGTAGCAAGCGGGTGTGTGTCTTTTATCTTTTTTATACATTAGATGACAGCACTACATCACAATAATTATTTTTAGAGGGGTAATAAGCGGGTTAGTTTCTGTTAGTATTAATATGCATTAGATGGCACCACTAACTTATATAATATTTTTGTATGCTCATTAAGCGGGTAGATAGCAGAACATACCTTTTTTTTTAATATACATTTTTATTAATTTAAACTTTTGGGCCTTATCTGGTATTTTTAAGAAATAAGTAGCAGCAAAATACAACCTTTTATTTTTTTCTAATCATTACAAAAATTTGTCTAAAAAAATTTTAGCGATTGTGATATTAAAATTGAAAATCATTTTTGCATTTTTTTTTTTTTAAAGTTCCAAGGGGCGGCCTAATGTAAACCTAATTTCAAAAGTAGCAATTTCGGTTTGGAATTAGTTAATATTTTTAATGTAATGTAATGCGGTAATTTTGTGTCACAAAACCATCCTCAAATAGGTAGATAGTTAAGCAAGTAGTGATAGAATATATGCTGGCCAACTCGGGAATCTTGAACAATGAATCATTTATAGTGATTTTGAGTATCATTCATCTTTGTAATAATATGTTAACAATACAATTTAGAACTCTACTCAAAATCCGCCAATATTTCGATTTATGTAGTAGGCACTTGTATATTTCTTCAGTATTCCTATGTAATTAACTTAAAATTGAAGAGCTTATCGGATGAATGTGTTTAGTGACAAAAACGTGAAAACGAGAAAATGCAATTCAAAAATTTTATATTGTCCTCAGGTCTGTTGAAAACAATGCTTGCAAATCGTAAAAAATATTCTAAACTTATAATTTATGAAATGGTTATCGAAAGCAATTACTGATAAGTTCTTTGACTCAAAATTTTAATTTTTTCAAAAATGACACTTAGCACCTTTTTCCACTAAACTCTTCCATTGTTTTCAGTTACGTCTCTTAAATGAAGAGAATGTAACAATATGTAAAAACGAAAAAAAGAGCATTTAAGTTTTAAGTTTGCGCTTAAAACCATTAGAAACGGTAAGTGCAAAAAGGTTAAAAAAAAAAATACTCACCTTAAAGTTTAAGAAAAGGAGAACCTTGTTATCAATAAAGAAACCAATCATGTTCTTTTGCACACAAAAAACTCCCAATTTTTTTAAATAAAATGTCACATTGTGCGCGCGTTCTTTCACTAAGATCTTCAAATAACACAAACCTTTGTTTTTCAAAATGGGATCGGCCGTCATCAGTAGCCCATGTGTCGCTGCATTGTGTTTAAATATAACCAAACCTGTCGTTCATTAATACAACCATACGTGTCTGAAGCTGGGTTAGACAATTCTGAAAATTTTTAATTGCTCTCTCAAATTATTAAAAAATCTTACCCGATCAAAAGGTCTATATAATTGCGAAAAACTATTTTATAAATATATCACTTAAACAGTTACCAAACACTAATAATGATCAATTATGCAGATTGCTTATTTGCCATATTTTAATTCTAAATTAGAGCACATATCATTAATAAATTATTTTTCAAAAACAGTTCGATTGTTTCTTGAAAAATTTGAAAACTATCAATTTTACTTGCCAGTTATCTGTTCTGAATTAATTATAATTCCCCAAGTATATAATCGTTATAAAAGTTAGATAAAAATTGTATTTACTGGAATTCTAGCCCTTTACGGGCACTGGGGAGCCCAGTCGATTGGGCACTCGCCTAGCATGCCAAAGGACCCAGGGTTCGGGTCCGGGCATCACAAAAAAAAAAAAAAAAAAAAAAAAACTGCCGACCTACAAACGGCCCGTGCAGCCAAAATTTTTTGACGGGACGATAATTCAAACCTAACCTAACCTAGCCCTTTACGACGTCGACGTAAACTACACAATTGTGCGGGCATGGGTAATGTAATCGATTCCGGCTGCTTATATCTAGCCTTTTTTAGGAGCTATAACACAGCCAATTACTCTTCGTTATTTCGAACCCTGGTCAAGTGACGAAGTCGACACTGGAGCGGGGACCCAACGGAACTTCGAGTGACATTGTGGGGGTATAAAAGATAATGTTCCCAAGTTCTTAAAAAATGTTGATACCGACGCAGGTGACTTGTATCTGTCGTTTATTTGTATGAAAAATGACGAAGCTCTTAAAGATTTGCTGACATTGATGCTTTTTAAAGCAACGTTTTCGATAAAACTCTTAACATTTAGTCTCACAACCTTAAATCGGCGCAATCTGAAGGGGTGATGGGTAATGTACTCATCCGGCTGCCTATTTCTAGCCTCCTTTCGGAGCTTTAACACAGCCTATAACGCCTCGTAATTTAGAACCCTGGTCAAGTGACGATTCTGAAAGGGTCTTAAAGGGATACTAGGTGTAAAAATGATACTTTTCCTATTAAAATTTTTACTCAACTCGTTAAGTCGAGTAATATCTTTTCCAACAATGTAAATTGGATAAACAAGTTTATTTATCTGCTCTACGCCACTGTTTTTCCAAAACTGCTGACGAATCGAAGGGAGTGCCAGTCGTTTAGTTACGCCACTGCGCAAGTGGCGTGGGGAGGGGATGGGGTAGAAAAAGTTTTTGCCGCACCGCGGGCTTTTTCTCACGGCAAAAGATAAAGGGCGCCATTGCTCTGGGGAATAATGTGGTTGGAAGCGTTCAATTCAACGAAAAGCTGTAACTAAATTAAACATGATAAAAGTTGTCATTTAACCAGTTTCTTAAGTACATAACCAATTTTTTTTATCGTTGGTCCTAAAAACAGGGCCTGATTTAGATAAACTCAGGCGATACACAAAACAAATTTTGGGGCACTTTTCCGAAATAATAGTGCGTATAGTTTTTCTTAATGATGGTGTCATGTTTGCCAATATAATATTATTTTTGCTACGATTTATTGGCTTCTTCATAACATCGATTAAGAGGAATTGGCGCGCTGGACCGGGGGTCTCCAAACTCAAGTGCCTCAATCGTAATCTTTTGGGGGGAAAACTATATTCTCTGCCTCATTTCTCCTGTCGTAGTGAAATTTTTGCTGTTTTCCTTAAATAATAAAAGTAGATAACTTACAGGTCTTTATAATACCACTTTTAAAATTGCTTCGAATACTTTTTGTAAAATTATTTAATCGAAATTTTTTTTAAAAAATCTAAACTATTTCAAAAAATGGTATTGTTGGGACCTGTAAGTCAGCTACATTTATCACATAAAAATTCCGCTTGTAAAGATACAGCTGGAGAAATGTGGCAGAGAATTTTTTTTTCTCCATTGGATTAACATGGATGCACTTTGCTTTGAAGACCCGCAATCCACCGCGCCTTTTCACCGTTAAATCAATTTCACTGTGTAGAAATCAATTCACTACACTCTTAAAACGATTTTAACTCAGTCTGATTAATTTTCACTCCTCCAGTCTGGAAAATGCACTTCTCCTTTTGGAGTGGATCCTTTGTGTGTTAAACTACGACAGGATCACTCCAAACGAGTGATTTTAACTCAGTCTGAGTTAATATTCCTTCCTTTCCAGTGTCGAAAATGCACTTCTCCAACTGGAGTGGATTTCACTCTTTTGCTTTAAGAGTGTATGATATTGCCAAAAGCCTGGCAATCCTGTCTACTTTCGGTTCTATACCAGTTTTCAAAGTAGAGTGTTCCCCAATCAAAATATTTAGGACGCTAAGAAGTGACAGCCGGACTATACCTCAAACATGGTGGAAGTAATTTTCTACTAGTTTATGGAATTCTACTAGTCATGGAATTCTACTAGTTTAAAAACAATGTTAATTTTTGGGATGTCCAGGAATGATGCCTGATTCAGTTTGGCTTTGATTGCTGTAAAAAGTTTTGAAACACAATAAAGACAAGTTGTTTATTCCTTTTGTAAAATATTTATTTGAAGAATCCAGGTTTGATTACATAAAAGTACCCAAGTTCGCTACAGCTTTCACATCATCAGACACAAAGTCATCGTATACATGAGAACGTCGGTCTAGAGCTACAAAAAAACACTGCGTCGAAAAACACGTCAGCCTCAAAAACAACTAAACCAAATTACGAAGCACTTAGGAACTAAATGCAAAACACAACACAGAGAGATTATAAAAAAAGTGTTTCTTATTACACAAAGCTGGGTAAATACATCGATATTATTAAGTAACAGTCATCACTAAATAACACAATTTCAAAGCATTACAAATACTGATAGTAGGTTCATGTATAGCCTAAAATCATATAAAATACGAGAGATGCTTGGATATAAAGTACAAATCTAAACACTCAAAATAGGCTTCGTTGAGCTAATAAAATGGATATAGGTATACAGTCTTGGTCCACTGCAACAAAAAAGTGGTACAAGTAATATCGGTATGAAAAAAGCAGTATCAAATACAAAAAGCGTCATATGACGTATTATATAGCAGCAATATCACAAAATAAACTGGTGGCCCATCGTAAAAAATATTAAGAATATCAAATAAAAAAAATTGGTCATCAAGTGCAATTTGGAAAAAAAATCAAGATAATTATATTTTGTTATTCTGCTTTATTGCAAATGGTCCAGCCATTTTAAAACATAATTCCTTGATAACAACATCGATGGCATTTGATAAGTTTATATCGATATTTTCTGAACAATTAATCATTTCCCCAACTTCTAAATCGATTAATCCATCCTATCAATTCAGAAACACTAATGAATATTTTACTAAGCCTACATTTTAATTTTATTATTTTTGATGACTTTTGTATGAATCTTTTTAAAATATGTTCTACAGTCTATATGCGTATTGTATGAGTAGCAATAGTTTGAGAGATAATTAAGAATATAAAGCAATTGAATAACCTACACATTCTTATGTTTCAGAATGAAAAAAAAATTCTTCTGAAATTAGTAAAGATGAATACTTAAAATTTAAGGTAGTAATACACATACAAACTTTCAACCAATCACACAAAATTTTTAATACCCAAAATATTTATAAAAACAATTTTTAAGAAATGATCATCTTGTTGTTCCATTTAAGTAATATATTTACTTTATTAATTATGTTTCTAAATTGTCTCGAAACAAAAAATACATTTTGAAGTATTTATAACTTTTAAAAATCATTTATAACTTGTATAATTGTATAAAAAAATTCATATACACAAATTTATATAAAAGCTATTCAAAAGTCATGCAAGTACTAACTAAATTACTAACATGCATTGAGAGAGCTAATGTCAAGAAATTTGTTCGATTTGCCAAAAAGATTTAAAAAATTCAGTAGATAATATGGAATTGATTTGAAAAAATCTAATACGATATGACTAACCGGATCGATATGAAAAACACCGAAAAAAAATACAATTTAACAACATTTATCATTATCAAAGATAAACAATACATTGTAAAAGTGTTCTTAAAAAATGTACAGATAATTCAATTTAGATTTTTTTTTTTTTTAAGTTTACTTTAAAGCATAAAATTTCTGTTGCCACCAGATGTTTTTTTTTTATCTTCTTCTGATTATCAAATCAATGGAAGACGTAATTGAAAATAAAAATAAAATAATCGATTTTTCTTCTGTTTCGTTATTTTCCTTAATCCTTGCAGACGGATCTGGCATTTTCTAGAATATTCCAGAGGATTTTCCACCTGGTGGGTTACGGTAGGCGCGTGCGCTGCCGTTCATTGGACTGTCAGGGGAGGTGTGGCCATTGGCTGAAAAAAAAACCTTATTATTTGCAACTTAATATATAGATTTACATGCTATATTATTTGGAGACCGGATGGCCGAGTGTTTTGGACCATTACGCTGGCAGTTTGCGCGTGTGGGATCGATTCCCGCCTTCACCCGGGTGTACTTCCTTTCTTTGTGGCAGTAAAAATTATTTCTGTGTCTGTATTACTTAATGAAAAGAAAAGGGTCTGTGATCACGCACACAAGCTGGAATAAATATGTATCTACCCCCCTACTTCTATATTATTTAAATTAACACTTCGTTAACTTAGCCTTACTGTTGGTCTAGTACGACGATGTTCAAATAAACTTTGATTGAGTTGGCATACGTACTCGCCCTAAAATTACATCATTTCAGCCATCCGGGAGGCGTAAAGCTATGTATGAAGACAAAGATAACACATTGAAGAGCCACTGCGTTTGGAGAATTTGTAAGATTTTGTTTATTAATTTAGCGTTAGAAAACGTCTTAAAAAGAAGCGTTTTCAAACAGATCGAAGATCCAACTAAAGGAGAGTGGACGAGCTCAAATCAACTATTTCAATATGGTTTTTTTTCCTTGGTGTTTATTTCTAGCCTCGGAGGAGCTTCAACACAGCCGAAATTATGCCTCGTAATTTAGAAGCCAACAGATTCAACGAGCACGTATGTCTCAATGCACGCAGATCAGGTGCAGACAAATACACAACACAAATAATCTATTCAAAGTCCACAGAAGAGTCTTAAGGAGTTTTAAATATTAATGAAATTTTGCCGATCTGCACCATGTAGCATAATTGAAATTAAAATAGAAACAGAAAATTTTGAGGGCCCCATAAGGAAAATTTTGCGTATAATTGCTTGCATAGTGGTCTGTGTCTAAATAAAAATCAAAAGCTAAAAAAGCTACCAAATACATTTTAAATAATTAGAAGGGTAGGGTAGGTACATATATATTCCGGCTTTTGTGCTTGATCAGAGACCGCTTATAAGATTTCGTCAAGTAAGACCAGACACGGAAAGAATTTTTACTGTCTCAGAGAAAGGAAAGCACACACAGGGCGAAGGCGGGAATCCAATGCTTTTTTTTTTTTTTTTAAAGCTTATTCACAGAACGCCGTAACTTACTGATGTTTCAGGGTCAATACAAGTTAACATGAAAATCACTTAAATTTGAGGCTCTAAAATTCGGGGCCCTACACTGTTAAAACTTTTGCGCTAGCTTTCACCATAATAATGGTTCCTAGTACCTTCAACGGCTGTGTGGTGAAGTGTTTCACCAAATTTCCGGTATTGGGCTAAACAGTTTCTCAGGTTTCTGTTTCCAAAACTTGAAAAATCGTCCGACTGAATACCGGAAATATGGTGAAACATTTCACCACACAGCCATTGCAGCTACTAGGAACCAATTATTATGGTGAAAGCAAGCACAAAATTCTTAACTGTGTTGGCCTGGCATAATAGGCCTTGTGGTAGATCAGTCCATGGTCATAGGTACACTTACTATATCCGTTGGAATGTCCATTTGGAGTTCCTCCGTTGCTGTGAGTTCCGTTGGTTCCGTTGGGAGTGCCTCCGTTGGAGTGGACTCCATTGGTTCCGTTGGAGTGACCGTTGGTGCCATTCTCATGGGCGACCGGAATACCTGTGATCGGGTTGATTTGTGGCTTGCGAGCTGAAAGGAACATTAGAAAAATCCATTAGTTGACCTTTAAAATTGAAGAGCTTAGTGGAAGAACGTGCTAAGTGACATTTTTGAGAAAAAAAATGAGATTTTTATTTCATGAACATATTACTAACTTCTTGAACGATAAAAAGTTTTATTTTTTTTACCAAACTTTAAATGCAGTGTATTTTTAACGGTTTGCAAGTATTGTGTTCCACAGATGAAAAGTACACGGGAAGAACCGATTGATTTCTTTAGAGGCTTTCTGTAATTGTCTCTGATTGGCGGACATTGGCGACCGGAAACCGGTTTCTCTTTTGGTTCTTCATTTGCGGTACAAACGCGTGACTGAAATATACTGTTCTCTGGCGTGAATCAGGGTTGCCGCGAAAGATAAACAAAGTGAATAACCGGTGCTTCTTTACACCAATTTAAGCAATTTCTCGCTATCATTCTCAAAGAGGCTATTAAGGAAAGCCTTTTACGAAATCAATCGGTTCTTCCCGAGTACTTTTCAGATGTGAGTGCAAAGTGCAAACTAAAAAACTTTCAAAATCATTTTCTCGTTTTCACCTTTTTGTCACTTAGCACGTTCTACCACGAAGTATATATATTTTTTTCAGTTTCTCATTATCTCCACCATATTACAATATAATTCTAAAGAATATATTGTGATTTCAAGCATGCCTTGATTATGACTTGAAGAAACAAGACAAATCAATATAGATCAGAAAAATATATCCAACTGATATAGTTTCATTACATACATGACGAATTAGTAAATGTTGATAATCAAACTTTTTTGGAAATCTAGTGACTATTCTAGAAATTCTACTGGAATTTGTATAAACAAATTATAAATTTTCAAGTAATTAGTGGCAGCATACCTAAAAAGGCGTTTACCAAAAAAAAACTCCTTTATCCATCTCTAAAAACCTGCCAAGTTTTGTAATTTTCACCGGACCAGCTACTGGGATTTTACCCATACAAGCCTCCTCACTTATTATAGACTAGCATTCTTATAAGTTGTAATGACCTCATGGATAATTCTACCTACTACCAACGTTACACCCCTTAAAGGAATGGTTTCGGAAAGTTGGAAGGAAGCTTCGCTTCACATTTGTAGATTCTTCAGTAGCACAAGTCTACCAAAAGGATCCTCAAAGTGAAGATGAGTTACTTCGTTTTTATAATACTACTTTCATTGTTATTTAGAGTACTGGCAATCTGCGCCCTCTAGTGAGTGGATGATATATTGAGGTTCCGCGTATGGTAACCGCCACACCACTCCCCTCCTAGAGCAACGAGGTAAGGAACCATGCTCAGGCTGCTTATGGACAACTCAATGCGCAGGCTGCTTCGCTGCATTGAGTTGTGCGCCAAAATCTGCCAAGTTATGTAATTTTTCGCCGGCCAAGCTAGTAGGATACTAGGCTTTAAGTAAGCTACTAGGTTACTAGGCTTACCAAGTATTACTACCAAGCTACTAGGTTTTATAATACTACTTTCATTGTTATTTAGAGTACTGGCAATCTGCGCCCTCTAGTGAGTGGATGATATATTAAGGTTCCGCGTATGGTATCCGCCACACCACTCCCCTCCTAGAGCAACGAGGTAAGGAACCGTGCTCAGGCTGCTTATGGACAACTCAATGCGCAGGCTGCTTCGCTGCATTGAGTTGTGCGCCAAAACCCGCCAAGTTATGTAATTTTTCGCCGGCCAAGCTACTAGGATTTTACCCAGACAAAGCGTTCTTAAAACCAAAGAGTGAAATCCATTCCAGTAGGAGAAGTGCATTTTCGACACTGGAAAGGAGTGAATATTAACTCAGATTGAGTTAAAATCACTCGTTTGGAGTGATCCTGTCTTAGGTTTAACACACAAAGAATCCACTCCTTTCGGGTGAGTGAATTTTTTAGACTGGAGGAGTGAAAATTAACTCAGGCTGAGTCAAAATCGCTCGTTCGTTTTAAGAGTGAAGCATTCTCACCAGGCGTGTTCTTCACCGATCCTGGTCTCGACGACGCATCCACCTCGTCCTCGAAAATCGAGGACCTCTGCCTGTCGACCACCTTCCTCGGGGTCTCGTTCTGGACCTCGCCTCCGAAGAGGCGCACCGTGGTGGCCAGCAGCTTCCCATTAGGCGTCCCATTAGGCGATGTCGGGGTGGAATCGGTGGAATCGGGCGGGGTGAAGATGTTCGAGTGCAGCATGAAGCTCTTGTTCGACTTGCGGGGGGTGGAGGGGTGGTCGCCGTTCGGGCTGGTGGCGGGGGAGGCCCCGAAGATGTCGCTGCATTCGCCGCCAGGGGGTTTGACGATCCTGTCGAGAGAAAAAGGAATGGGGTGGTTAGTACACGAATATTGAATGCATTATTATTTGTTGTTGATTTAAAACAAAAAGCGAAAATATAATTAAAAAGAGTTTAGCAAACAGAAGAGAAATTGCAAAAAAAAGCGCATAAGATAAGCACGAAATAAAGCGTATAAGTGAGGTGGTAATATTCAATTTGAAGCATGCGGGTCGAACACCGCTTATTTTAACAATTTCACTGTATAAGATTTTTATTGCAACGTACACTCTTAAAACAAACGAGTGAAATCCTCTCCAGTAGGAGAAGTGCATTTTCGACACAGGAAAGGATTGAATATTAACTCAAGCTGAGTTAAAATCACTCGTTTGGAGTGATCCTGTCGGAGGTTTAACCCACAAAGGATTCACTCCTATAAGAGAAGTGCATTTTCTAGACTGGACGAGTGAAAATTACTCAGACTGAGTTAAAATCGCTCGTTCGTTTTAAGAGTGTAACGCGTCAAAGGAGTTGCATTACCCAATCTTTAGTTACTGATGCCTTAATCGCAGAGAATAGTAAAAAAAAGAGGGTGTAAGGGGAAAATGCACAAAAAAACATAAACATTGTTATTGGTTATTTAAATACCAGACGTGATTGAAAGCTCTAATGATATATAGACTGCTTAACCTATCAACCTCTTATATTCTGTGTTCATTTGCTTTTCACTGATTTGATTAGGTCATGAGACAGTCAAAACTTAATTCAAGTGTATCCTTTAGCATTGAACAGTATGTAATTTTATTTTAATATTTCAGTACATAATATGTTTCGTTACCGTCACAAAATGTGACGTTTTACTGACATCCCAGCAGGAAATTGACTAGTTGAACCCTCCAAACCTCCTTTTCGGCATTACTCAACGAAGGAAATCAAATTTCGGAAAGAAGGGGACTGTTATCAGTCTGCAAACGAAAAGTGAAATTATCGCCAGCTTTGGGCACCTGCCCCCTACATGTCAGGGGGGATTAGGGGCATGGGAAAAGCGTTCCTTCACTCCCCACTGTAGAATGTCAAAAGTCGTTTGCACAAACCCTCCCTCCTCCTCCTCCACAATATTTGCTGTCAACCCCCCACGCCAAACGATTTTCTGCAAAAGTCGTCTGAAGGGGTCGAGAAGCCACCGGAAATAACGAATAGAATAATAATTGCACGAATCGAAAGATTTTTACTAGGGGGTATGAGTCAGAAGGGTGGAGTGACGTCACCGCCCCCCTGCATTAATTGCAAGGGGACGACCGGATTTTATCGCCCTGTCGCTTTATCGTCTGATGGCATGAATCACTCCCCCCCCCCCCCTTCTCCAGAAAAGTCCTGATGTGGCGGAATTAGGGAGGAGAAGCAGCACAAAAACCTGTTGTTTTTAAAGTTCTTTAAACGGAGTAAAATTGTCGCGTAAAGACTGATCGTTACTTCATGAAATTGCCTGCTTTACGTAGTAACGTTATATGGTATGGGTACATATATATTCCAGCTAGTGTGCCTGTTCAGAGAACCGCTTATAAGCTTTCGTCAAGTGGGACAGACACAGAAAGAATTTTTACAGTCACAAAGAAATGAATGACACATAGACAAATAACAACATTTATTGACGGTCAGAAAACATCCATGCCTGACAGGAATTCGAACCCGACCCCAGCAGTCCAAAGGCTAGAGTCCTAACGATTGTGCCACCGGGGCGGCCTTAGTAACGTTACACCGTGTACACTGTTAAAAATTTGGCTCTTGTTTTTACTAAAAAAATATGGTTCCTGGCAGTCGCAACGGCTGTGTGATGAAATTTTTCACCACATTTTCGCTATTCTGTTAAGTACCAGAAAAAATGGTTCAAATGAGTACCTAAAATTTGGGGAAACTTTCACCACGTAGGCATTGCAGCTATTAGGAACCATTATTATAATGAAACATAGAGCAAAATTTGTAACAGTGTGACGCTACACACATAAAAAAGTTTATTTCTATTTTTCAGTATGACGTTACTCTCAACTGTTTTTAAGTTACACAATAAAACAGTGGCCATTGCAAAAATAAGTTTTCTTCCTATAAACTTCTTCGGTTGGATAAACTCCTTATTTTTTGCAATGGTACTCAATCTAAACTAACGTTACACCATTTTTTTTTACAGTAAATTAGCGAAAACTTATAAGATTAAAATATTATTTTTAATAAGTTGGGTTTTTTTTAACTAACAACATACCAATTATACAACACCAATTTATGCACCATCGACAAAGTTTGTGTAGAGTACGAGATAACCTCTTTAAATAATCACATTCGACAACATCTCAAAATTAATAGCTAAATTGCTATTAATTTCGCTAAGCCGTGTGATTAATTCTGACGTCAAACAATATACAATGAGATTCATTTGGCGTCATTATTTTGTCATAAATTTTACCGTTATAGTCATTTTTATCCTTTAAACTGCATTGAAGTATTTGTGGATTGCGAAACGCGTCGTATTATATGCATTCAGTTTGTCGTGTCATATCACAGATGTCAAATACTTTCGCACTTAATAGCGAAGACTGAAGTCAGGAACATGTACAAATTGGCTTATAATATTTCAAAATTTCAATGATATATTTTTAATGGGTGTATTATACCGTTGAACATTTTGATGCAAGATTGCACCGAAATCTTAGAACTTCCTAGCTGTCACCACTATTTGCAGTGTGGATGTACCACTTTTGCGATGTCCCAAAGTTATTGTTTTTCAACAAAATTGGTAAATTCTAAAATCCACATTCCAAATAGTGGTTGGCACTTAGAAAATTCTGGGATTCCGGTGCAATCTTGAACCATGCCTTTAAACAGTAGAACGAAACAACGGGCTAATATAGGACAGAGATAACCTTTGTTTGCCATTTTTGAACTTAATTTGTTTAATAAAAACCTCTCCTTGACAGCTTCGGACCGATATAGTTTTTGCACACAATCATGGACACGACAACAAAACAAAACATTTCTTCCCTACAAATGTCACTCCAATTTCTAATATTTTACGTCGTTAAGATTTACTAAAATGTTTTACGAAAAAAAAGAAAGAAAAACTGCTAAAAAAACAGCTTAAGAACTTATAATAACAAAACTGTTCCTTTAAAATAACTTGTGATCGAGATCTTCAATGTAAATTTTCAGGAAATAATTAGGAAATAGCTTTTTGGAGGTGTGGAAAAAGGCAAAGATGGGCTCTTATAAACTCTAAAAAAAATCTTGGGAAATTTGAACAAAGACGAGCAATGATTCTTAAAGAGTTCGCGCTCTTGATGAGCAACACTTGATATTGATGATGAAAAGACGGAATGAACAAATAAAACGAAAACAAAATAAGAGTTTTGCGGGAGATTTTACGATATTTTAATGAATCCGAATGTTTGTCTGTCGCTACCATCCCCGACATAATAGAGACAAAGTTTCAATAAAGAGACTTGGTCTTTGTTCGTCGCGAGGCACTTGGCTTTTTGAACGGTGCCGCCAAAATCGATAAGATGAAAGTTTCGCCCCGCGTTTTGGCGGCACTTCGAGGTGGGTGACCCTCGTGAGAAGGAGCACCCCGAAAAGAATGTTTTATTTTTCGCAGACGATTATCTCGCGAGTTCTTTTGAGAAAGTTTCCGCTCCCCCACCTCCACTTCTTGGGAAGTCCTCGTGTTCAGAGAAAATACTTTTTTCTGTTGTTGATATGAAACTTTAATAATTTGTTTTCGTACGCTGTTTTAGACAAACAACAATATATTGATTTCGAACAAAAATAATGCTGTCGAATAAACAATATACTGATTTCCAAGAAAAATATTGCTGTTGAATAAATAATATATTGATTGTTAAGAAACAACATCGTATTTTAAGAAATAATGTTGTCTTCCAATAGTAAAAAAAATAGTTTTCATTCCCAAACAATAGTGTTTAATACAAAACAACAATGTTTAATATTAAACAATATAATGATTTACAAAGAACATCAAGGCATTTAATGAACAATGTTGTCTTATAATAATATTTTTTTCACTAACTAACAATATTGTTTAAGACTAAATAATATTATTTATTATTAAACAATTTATAATTTTATGAAAAGCAATGCGTTTTAAAAGATGTCTAGAATCTATAACAGACTGAATTATAATTTAAGAGAAATATTACAATTAAGAAAAATAATAATAAAAAAATTTCATTCCCGAATAATATTGTTTAATACCAGACAACAATCTTTAATATTAAACAATATAATGATTATTAAAGAACAACAAGGCATTTAATAAACAATGTTGTCTTATAATAATATTTTTTTCACTAACAAACAATATTGGTGAAGACCAAACAATATTATTTATTATTAAACAATTTGTCATTTTTATGAAAAGCAATAGGTTTTAAAAGATAACTAGAATCTATAACAGACTTAATTATAATTAAAGAAAAATATTACATTTAAGAAAGCATAATTTAAGTCTGGTCATACAACAAAAATGTATTTATTTAATTTCATTCCATATTCGAAGCGCTTGTTAAAAAATAATAAAAATATCATCCTAAATTCCCAGCATTCACTTGTACAAATTCACTTAAAACAAACACACACAAAAACTGCTTCAAAACTAAAACTTAAAAAACAATTCAATAATGAGTAAAAGTATATTATTAAAAATAATAAAAATTCTTAAATTAACACCTATTTATTTGCAAAAGTCTAATTATATTCCTTTGACACAAAAACAAATTCTATTCACAGTAACTCACTGAATCTATTTTAAACAGTGTTAGTTCCCAAGAATTGTAACAAATATTTAAAAAAAAAATAAAATCTGAGTAAAATATTTTTAAAAAGCTCTTTTAATTAAAAAAAAAATAGTTTTATAGTAATTTGAGGTTTTGAGCGTTAACAATACTCATTTTTTCTGTGCTAAACAAAAAAGCTCTGACATTTTATTTTTAATTAGTAGTATTATTCTTATTTTTGTTTTATTGGAAAATATTCCGTTTAATATTTTGCGATTGAAAAAAAAAGCTTTTGACAAGATCTTCAAAATCTGCTCGACCCCCTTGCTACGTATTTTTTTTAAACAATAAATTCGTCAGCTGCTTTGTTATCGGTATTTACAGAAGTTTTAACATTGTAATTTATAATGAGGCCAATCTAAATTGGCTCATGTATTTCAATGTGATATCTTATCAGATCAAATAAGTGTCGCTTACAACTCTGTGGTACTAATGAATCATAAAGGAATCAAGTAGCAAAGGAATTCGCAAGAAAGGGTCACGGTCCACAATTATTATTTGACCAAAATTTCGAAAACCATTCAGAATTCTTTAAGGAACCCTTCTTAATTGTCTGTGTCTGTAGGTCAAGTTTATAAGTCAAAGTTTTAAACATTGCGTGGGCAAATATGTCGGAACTGGTTAGAGTTCCATAAATTCGTTTACCCGGCGGCCATATTGAAAAACGATTCTGAGTGAAGATTACAAGTTCGATATTTTAGGAGAACTGTTAATCTGAATTAATTTTGTCCCCTTTTGTTTCTTTTAAATTGTAGAATTTTTTCAGAACAAATTTACTTTAAGAGTTTAACAAAGCAACTTATTCTCAAATGCAAATTAAGAGTTACAGGATTTTATAATCATAAAGACGTTTTGTGATTCGGAATTTTTGTTGTGCTAAATTTTAAAAAATAGTATTGTATATTCATTTTAAGACGGAAGTGCAGTTTTGTATGGAAAATCCCGCATCATACTGAACATCTCTGAAAGCTAAAAAGTATTTTAAAGAGTATTTTTAAGTATTATGTAAAACAACCCCAATAAGTTTCAGATGAAACATCCCGTAGAGCGCAAAACAAACATTTATAATTAAACTATTATAATTTAAGAGATCAAAAAATAAATTGAAAATTATCAAAAATGTACAAATACAAAGACGGTAATCGGGTTGATTTAGTTAAAGGTAAAGTTAAAGTTAAGTAAAACCAGTTCCTTTAATCAACAAGTTAAAAAAAATACCATTATCATATTTCTCATCCCAACAACATTGCGGTCATTGGCTTTATTATTATTTTTTCTCTAAATGAATGTTCTAAAGCATTTATTTCGAATCTTCAGCATTTTTTCGAGGGTTGATTACAGAGATTACCGCCCGATTTCTTTACTAAAACAGCTTAAAACTCACTCGCGCTTTTTCCGAAATGTTTCCAAACTGTAATTTTCTTTTCTGGGTTGTGGCAACAGTGTACAATTAGAAGAACTGAAGGCAAAGGAGTGGTGTTTACGGAGAATGGGGTAAGGTATCATGTAAAAGAAGAGGATTGAGATGTTTGGCGATAAAAAAAGTGAAGCCTTTAGAATGTAGCCAAATAGCCCAAACAAACCATTGACTCAAAGTTAGTTATTTGTAAAACACTTAATTTTATTCTTTTAAAAAAAGATTATTATAAATAAAAAATAACTTTGGGTAGTTATGGGGTGTAGGGGGAGATCTGAATATACACAATAGGGTAATAATTTCCTACCAGGTAAGAAAAACGCGCTGTAATTAAAAAAAAAATTATTGGAGAATCAAATATCGCCAAGTCGATGTAGTAACCCAACACCAACTCTACTGCTTAATCGCGCCAAATACTCCACCGAAAGCGTTTATTTGGGCTTACTATAGAGCGATTAATGGCTTCGCGTGACAAACCCAGATTTTATATTGGTTTGGCAGCTTTTCCGTATTCTTCTTAACCCTATGGGGTCAAAAGATCAGTTAAAAGGTAAAAAAGGACTATTTGAGAACATTATAATAGTTTGGGTGTAATATGGAAACATACTCAATTTCATAATTTTATAGCTTTGGTATGGGTCAAAAAGGGTATGATAAAAATATAATTATTTTTTTAAACGGAAATTTGCGTGTTAAAAGTATTATACATTTAAAAGGCAGAATAAGTAAAAACTTCATATTGAAAAAATAAAGTTATTTTAATGTATGTAACGTTAACGAAAACATGTAACGTTTAGCGTGAACGATGTAACGTAACAGTATACTCAGTGAAAAGACCACAGTATGCACAGTTTAAGGAACGAAGTATATACAGTTAAACGACCGCAGTATACATAGTTAAGGGACCACAGTATACACAGTAATAGGACCGCAATATACACAGTTAAAGAACTGCAGCATACACAGTTAAAGGTTTCCATTGGAAATATTCCGTTTGACGACGGTAGTACATTTTTAGCGACTTTATCGCTTGCACCTGATAAATTGAAATGTACAGAAAAATCTAATGAAAATTAATGTTAAATTAAAGCAGTTTGTGAAAAAGCATCACAATAAGTTACCAATAATTTATTTAAGAAATAATCAAGAAAATAGTTTTACTGAAGGTTGTGATTTGACATTTGATATCTTATGTATCTCCAGAATATATTACAAACACGAACACATTATCAATGTTTCTTTTTAGGCGTTGCCACAAAACTGAAACAAATGACAGATGTTCTGTCGCATTCGAAACCGCTACCGACGAAAACTCCGCAACCATCTGTGGTCTCAAAATGGGCGACTAGGAGACGACTGGAGTTATTTTCGGAATGTCATTGTCTTCTCATATCCGATTGTTTTCCCTCACTTTTCTACATGACATCTGAAAATCTGTGACATTTTTAGAATATTTCTAGGGAGAGGATCGTTAAATGTTTTCTCAGAAATGCAGTAGGAAGCTATTGTAAAATTTTTAAAGCGTCTAATTTCAGCAAAATACTACACAATTGTGACTCAAACCCAGCATTTTTGTGGAAGAAAAAGAGCATTGGGGCTTAATTCAACTTTTGAAATCTATAAAACAAAATCTGCAAAGTTAATAATTACAATAGAATGTTATTTATTCAAGTTAAGAATTGGGCTATGAGGAGTTTACTCCATCTAACTCGTTGAAGACCAAGTCTTCTTACATTAATTATTTGATTCTATAAATCTAAACTCTACGCAGCACGTTGGAAACAAAGTTAATCTCTGCTGAACGTTTGGGCTGCTTATGAATCGAACATAAGAACCAAAACCATAAGTTGGAAGTTTAATCCTCATTAGTTGAACATGTAGGAGGAAGAAGAATTGTGTTCAAATGTTTTAAGAAAGTCATACTTTGACGAACGAGTTGGATGATGATGCAATGAACCTAAAGTGTCTCACCAAATGGAATATTCCTGATGGTAACTTTAAACGATGTTTACTGGATCGGTTCTTAAACTGTATAAATTGTGGCTCCTTCAACCATGTATACAGTGATCTCTTCAACTGTGTATACGTTTTTTTGTTTTTTTTTTGCCTGCCAAGAAATTACGTTTATCGAAATGATTACGTATGGCTATACTATGGCTCGCAAATACTTTTGAAAAATAAAATAATAACCATGAATACCTTTTTCCCAGTCAGGGTGAGGAACCCAGACCCTAAAACATTATTATACTTATACTAAATGTAAAAGTGTACTATCCTTTGGAGCTGCTGGGCTCGGGTTCGAATCCCGGTAATGGCATGGGTGCATGTGTTTGTCAATAAATGTTTTTATTTGTCTATGTGTTCGTGACGTCCTTCTTTGTGTGTCTCTTGTGACTGTCTCTTCTGGCGACCTGGGTAATATCTATAAAGCCTACACTATCCCTTCTAGAGGGCGCAATCACTGTCATTTGTCATATAAATGTAAAATTTGTTGATTACAGCTCTGTTGAACCAAACCCAAGGCCGATGCTAAATTCTGACGGAAATGGAGAGAGACGTCGCAGTGACTCAGTTCAAATGGAAATCGCCCCCTTGGGGCTTCGCGGGGGGTGGGCCCCGACCGGGATTGGAATAAAAGATCGGCAATCGTTTGCATGGACTGTTGGCATGGACTGTTGGACCAGATAGGGGGAGGGGGGGATATCATTAGCTTAGGGTGTAGAAATGCATTTGCTAGGGATTCCTGAATTCTTGGGATAAATAGTTATGGAGGAGCGTGGTTGTTATCCACGCGAAAAATTGGTATAGCTATGATATAATGACCGGTCTACTAATTGGCGATATTTTTAGAGCTAAACCCTTTTGATGAGAATGATTTTTGTTTCCTCGTAATATGTGACAGGAATATCATTATTGAATCCTTAGACGGATGGCCGCCGTGAGGAGTTTCAGTAGTGAAAGGGTTAAATTTTGGTCAATCGTTTACTTCCAGCTATGGACTGTTGGACTTCCAGACAGATGGAGGGGGATTAGCTTAGGGTGTAGAAATGCATTTGCTAGGGATTCCTGAATTCTTGGGATAACTAGCCTTAGAGGGAAGTGATTGCTTATCCACCCGAAAAATTGGTACATATATAATATATTTGTCGGTATTTTCATTGGCGACATTTGAAGAACTTGAAACTTTAAAATAGGGTAGCATACTTATCGAGTAATATGAAATATGAAGATAAATGTTTACCACATTTGAGCATTTTTGTTGCTTAGCAATGTAGAGCAAGTCACCAAGTTGAATCTCTAAAGGCTCACTTATTTATTATCACTTGTACTTGTAATTGTTGTATTTTTGTAGTAAAAGTTTTAATGATTATACTATGATAAATTATCCACTTTCATTAGTGAATCTCGTTTTTTATGAAGGAATTGTAAAATTATGTTTTTATAGATGCTAAATATGGATGATCTTATGTTATTTAATTTTTAAAATAATGAGAATGGATTAACTTTTTAATTAAAATACCGTGAGTTTTACTTAAAACAATACGGTTGAATTTCCTCTAAATAGATGAACAATAAGTTATCTATTTGTATGCATAAATAAAAGGCGACGCAGTTAAATGAATAGCTTATATTTGTTCAAATAAATATGAAACTTCATATACTTTTTATGCTTTACATACTTTTATAACTTTAACTACTTTATAAACTTTTATAATCAGTTCGCATTCACCTGTGTGTAAAGCATAGAAAACCGGCTTCCTAAACGCACGTGATCCATCGGTCAAATCTTAAAGAAACCTCAACTTAGAACCTGTCAATCTTATCAAAATGAATACAGAAAATTACGTAACGTTCACATAAAAAAAAGCAAGCATTATATTATAGAGGGCGGTTTTGTAAGGTTCCATGAACTCGAATAGAGTGAAGGTACAAATTGAAAAGAAACATGGGCAGGGCCATTTTGGAAATCGTGATTTTGAGATGGAAATTTTGTTGATATTGTGCGTGATGCCAACGAATCTTTTATAAATGTTGTTAATGCTTATTTTTCAAAAATTGATACTCTGTTGACGGAATATGGTACGTAGTTTGAGGATTTAAGAGGCCGATATAAAATAGATTGAGAGAAGAAATAATTGCAATATGTTTAATTACATTAAATTTTAATAATGATTGAATTTTCTTTCAAATTTTTAGGTACAAAAATATAATATTTAAGTGTATGCAGTGTTAGTAAATGTTGAAAAATGCAAAATTAAGTGTGAATGTAAAGAGAAATTTTCAGGAGATTGGTAGTTAAGTTTATTTATGGAAAACTACACTCTTAAAACAAAAGAGTGAAATCCGCTCCAATTGGAGAAGTGCATTTTCGACGCTGGAAAGGAGTATATATTAACTCAGACTGAATTAAAATCACTCGTTTGGAGTGATCTTGTCGGAGGTTTAACACACAAAGTAACCACTCCTTTGGGAGAAGTGCATTTTCCAGACCGGAGGAGTGAAATTAACTCAGACGGAGTTAAAATCGCTCGTTCGTTTTAAGAGTGTACATGTCAGGTATCTACTGTATTTGAATAACTGAACTCCTAACCTTCTCGGTGCAACCGCCCATTAGTGGGCCAACGCCTGCCATGCCGATTTCAGCTTTCGTTAATAAGTGCTGGGTGAGGCATATGTTGCGATTAGGTGGTTAAATTAACTCGATTAAATACTTTTATACATTTAAAAATACCTTTACAATAAAGTGTTATAAAAAAATAAACATTATAATTACACAATAACTCACCGAATTACAATCAAAAGAAAATATAAACTCAATTCGCATCTGATTTATCAGCAGCACAAAATGCAAAATAGGACAGTTTTTATTGAGATTGAAACATCCTCTTTCGCTATCTAATTTTCACTTTAAAATCAACGATGTGCTATTCCATTACGTTGAGTGCCATTTCCAGATTTATAAAGCTTTAAATGGTGCCAATGAAATTCCACGAAAAACATTACTGACGCATCTTAATAGGAAGATTAACATATTCATTATATAAAAAAAGCACAAGGTGTTTTTTATAGTTCCCGCCACCTTTATTTGAAACACTTTAGGAATGGAAAACCGAAACCGTTTTTTTTTTTTGCCCTCGGTTTTGAATGAAATACCGGTTTTTTCATGAGGCCAGTCTAAACCTTAAACCGGTTTTCGGCGGTAAAAACCGTAAATCGTTTTTTTCCTCAAAAACCGCCATCCCTACCGTTTCTTATTTGGTTGGCGGCAAGTACAGAATTTATTCTTATTTGGGCGTCGTTCACTTTGGAAGATGGTCGGAAAATAGTCACATCATGACGTAATAGTCCTCTCTCCCATCATTTACCATGATTTCGGTTGATTTTCATGGAAAGCAGCAGCCATGGGTGGTCCTTTTTTAGAGTCTTTACCTCGATTTAGGGATATTGCAGTGTTTCAAGGAAATGCTTTCCGAAAGAAGTTATTTATTTTTAAACACATTATCTGAGGTGTGAAACTTTTGGATTGTAACAATTTTAAACCATTAAACGCTCTTGGAGACAGTTAAAAGTTTGGGCTTGGTTTTTAAATATATATACACAGTTCCTTGTTGCTGCAACAGCTGTATGTTGACAGGTTAATACTTAACCCATTCAGTCCCAATGACAATTTGCATCATCACTTTAGAATTTTTTTTCCTATCGTCTATAGCCATTTATGATATCAAAAAGCACATCATTCGATTCTTCAAACTTTTTCTATTAGAAAATATTTTTTATTAGTCCCAATATATGTCAGGCCTATTATTTTTTAAAATTGTGATTAGAAAAATGATGATGCCAAATAGCATCACTGAGACTGAAAGTGTTAATTATCGGTATTAGGTTGAACCATTTCTCAGGGTTTTGTCTAGACAATCTAAAAAATGGCTTAACATAAATTCTTATTGACATCGATAAAAAATTATAAAAAATATGAAGGCAACAACATCAATTAGTTAACTAAACTTAATGGGATAATGGGTATTAATAAATTTTGCACCTCCAGTTGTTTTTTCCTTATTTATAGTACACTAGTCGGAAAACAGCATTGCCAGGTTCGGGTAAATTTTTACTAAAACCTATAATATCAATTATGTACCTAAGAAAGAATGATCAATTTAAAGCGATGAAACATACATTGAAACAAATCTATTACCTTTTTTTTTTTTTTTTTGCTTTATCAGCAGTATATTTCGCTAAATAAGGGAACTAATAATGTACAACCTTTTTTATTAATAGCGTTGTTTTTATACCATACCAAGAACCGATTCCAATCTTTTTACTTATTTTTGATAGCCATTCAATCGGAACAATTGATATAGATTATTTTTTGAAACCCTATAATTCATTTTTTAAAATCCAACATTTCATTCTATTCTTAGACGAGCCTGTCACCGGTTAATTATCGTTTGCGGAGGGCGGATTCGTTCTTCCGATTCCGAAAACTTTTAAAAGAAAAAAAAAGTAAATAAAAAGTCGTCTGTCACGAACTCTAAACACACGATTCGTCGAAAAAATCATTTTTTGAGCCCCAAGTTCATTGTCCGTCATTTTCCCCCTTATCCACCCATTGTGTACCATTTTTTTATTTTCCAACAAAGGATTTAGTTAGCTGTGTTGGCAACAGTGAACAATTATTTTATATATATGGAAGCACAGCTGCGAAAGCGAAAAAGCGAGCGCTTTGAAATTTCTATTTGTCATTCGAATATTTTTTTTACACTACAGAATTGTTCTGGAATAGCGTTTCGTTGAATTTTATTAAAAATATTGTAGAAATTCGTTTTTATTTATGTAGTCTAAAACGTGACGTATGTTCTCGAGGAATGTTCATTGTTCCGTGGCAAGTTCACAGATGGAAATGAGCGAAGCGAGAATTCGTCTTATTTCATTTCCAGACGACATCACGACATGCTTTCATTTTTTTATTTCTTTTAAATCAACATTGCGCAGGAGTTACACATTGCTTTTTGTTACTAGCTTCCTAATTTTTATACAAACTCAAGGAACGAGGCTGAATGTAATGGAAAAAATGGGATAGGTTGAATTAATACAATTTTCAATTGCTGTATTTTTTTGCAGCATCAATTAATTTGCTGTATATCATGAAACATTACAAAGAGTGTAACTATTTTTATAGCCCAAAATAAAATTTGTTGATTCTGGGACAGTTCAATATTTTCTATGAACAAAAAAATCGGTCTACAATTCGTCAAGTTGGGCAGTGTTAAGCTAAGATCCTTTTCACGGGAGTTTTCCGTATCCACAATTGAATAAAGACGATGTATTTGAAAGTAGCAATGATTTATATACTCTTTATTTACAATATTTACACGCATTTACACTAAACATTATTACACATAACATTAGAAAGTAGTTACAACCTGCTTTATAAGCGGTTCTCTGAACAAGCACGCAAGCTGGAATATATAGGCACCATACCATACCATACCATACAACCTGCTTAAATTTGCATAAATGTTCTTAGTTTTTGCTGAAGGGCTGATCAATGCTACTGGCACACATTATATGGTTTCTATGGTTACAACCTTACAGCTAAGGAGTCTGCTTCTGTATCTTAAGTCCTTTGATAGAATGTCGTGTATATAGTCGCGTTAGAGCTACACCCAACCCATTAAACTGACCTAGTGTTCCTAGTGGGACTAGTACATGCAACCTAAACTAGGGGGGGGGGGGATTGAGTGTACTGGACTGTACTGGTAGTTCAGTAAGCATAAATTTGGTAGTTTTTGCTGAAAGGCCGAACAACACTATTTTCATAGAGGAGAGTCAGTTCACGTTACAGTTAAGGAGTCTTCCATACCCGAAGTCCTTTTATAGACTATTCTATGTAGAGTCGCGCTGAAGCTACACTTAGCCCATTAAACTGACCTAGTGTTCCCCGTGGGACCAGTACACCCTCACACCCAAACTTAGGGGAGTGAGTCAGACGACACACAGCTGGTGCCACATCGTCTGCTAGGGGGTGAGTTCCATTATTTTTTTGCGATCTATTTCTGCGTGGTATCGTTTGCATGAAAGGTGCGTAATGGCAGGTTGATAGATCCGTGCGTCATGTGGCGGTTTACAGTTAACGGCATACGGGCTGCGTGTGGTTTGTGGGGTACGGCTTGATTTGGAGACAATTTTCGGGTTTCCGTGTTTAAAAAATGATTTAGGGAAAATATTATGCTTCGTATATGCAATTATTTCTTACTAAATATAACCTCATCGTATTTTTTTTAATTCGACATATGATCGTTGTTTAACATTTCTGTACCATCGTTAATAACAACATAAGTAGTTCAAGTTCAACTTCGATTTAACAAAGTCAAATTCAAAAGGAAATATTGAGGATTTTCATATGTTGGTTATTAGGTGTTCATAGAAGAACAATACATGAAAAAAAATTAAATATCTTGTTAATTAATTAAAAAAATGATACTAGACGGATTAAAAAATTAATTATATCCCGTTTATTCGAAACTTTAAAGGAAAACACTATCTTAAAATATGGCAATATTGGTTTCGACTTGATCAAAACAAAATTTATTTTTATTAACAAAACACTTCCTCTTGTGCACGTAATTATTGAATGTTAAACACATGAATAAACAAAACTAAATTTTATTCATTATTCTTGTATGTAAAGTTATCTTGAAAAAAATGTATTTTACTCAGAATCAATATAAGTTTAAGGAAATATAAAATTTTATAATTCTCTACAAAAACAAAACCCAAACCCCTAACAATCTCCAAAACCTGCAGCCTAAAATCCTTGTTAATTATAAAAAAATGCTTATTTTCCTTGTATCAATTCAATTATGTAAAATTAAGCTTGTAATACAGAAATCCAAAAAAATAATGTATCTCAAAACATATTACTATGTTTTTCTCAGAAACAAAAACTCCCACAATCTAGTAGCAAACAAATGAACGTCCATTGTTTAGAGGGAAAAAAAGTAAAACAAACAAATATAGGAACTCAAATTACATTGCCAATTTAGAAGAAAAAAAATATATCGTTTACACAACATCCTGTAATAGGAAAATACTTATTTTTCGGAGAAATCTGCCGAAAAATGAGGAAAAAAATCGTTCTATTTAAACCATCCGAAATTGTTGATACAAATTGTCTGTTTACGAAATACTCATTTGACGATTTTTTCTTTAAAAAAAGTTTGTGGATGAATTCATGTAATTATTTCATTCAGAAAAATTGCAGCATCAATGCGGTTTTCAACAAATTGACCACATTTGTCATTTGAAGTTTTGCTCAGGAAACTGAGTAATTTAGCTAAAGACCCGTTTCTTTGAAATCTCCAATTACAATAGCAATAGTCACAAAACGCGGCGTCCTTTAAGCGCAATATTTTTTTTCAAGTGCTTGGTTTTAAATGCCGCTAAAGTCTCTATTGAAGTATATTTCAAGAAAAACAAACGAAAACTACAAAACAGCGTTTTGTTGCGTTGCAACATAGTTAAATGATAATGATTAAGACTGCATTTTCTAACAATGTTACTGTTAAAACTTTCTGAGACATATGAAGAGCTTAGTGGAAGAACGTGCTAAGTGACAAAATCGTAAAAACGAAAAAATGAGTTTTAAAATGAGTAATGAAAGGAGTTTTGAGCCACTTTACAAAGAGTAATTTTGTAGGGTTTTCTAGTTGTCTTTGCGTATGCATTTTCTTGGATCACTCAGATTTCTTACAAGAATTCAATTCTAGACATATTCTATCGAAAGAGTAAAACTAAAATCCTAAAATTTTCAAAAGATATTTCGAACCATGGATATCTGGATAACTGGCTCATGTTCAAGCAAGCAGAAATTAAGTTTAAATACCGATTGAAAATGCTTTTCATGAAATTCAAAAACATTCATATTTGCATCGAACACATTCATTGTGAAGATCCGTGACATTTCTTTTGATAGTTCAATTCGCATCTAAACTGTTTTAAAAAACTTTACCCTTCGTCAAGCAATGTCGAGAAATAAAACGCAGACGCACAAAAAATCTGATTCCCGAATCAAAATAATAAAAGAAGATCCACTGAGATGTTATAGATCAACTTCACTGGTCAGACAATGAAAAAGTACAAAATATAAAAAAAATGAAATGGTACAGTGAACATGAACTTGGAGGCGGTCATGTCTTTTTTTTTTGTGTCGAACATATTGGTAAAATTTATAAGTTGAATTTTGTTGAAGCGGATGTTTTTGTAGTCAAAACTAACCCTCTAATGCATACTGTTGTCACATGGCAACAAGTTACATAATCCACTTTATTCTATCAAAGTAGACCTCCCTCTCGACAAATTTGTGTTTTTTTCATCTATTACATTCCATTTTGAAGTTTTAGTTACTAATAACCCTCATAGATGACAGTAGTAAAAGTGTATTCAAAATTAAAGAGTGAAGTTCTTAACTGTTGTGAAATTACTTCTTTGGTAGTATTCAAAGTATAATAATATTAGTACTAAATTACAAATAAATTGTTTTGAAAAAATAATTATAGTTCAAGAAAGTTATTTTAAAATATAATTAGTAGTTTTCTAATCATTCTAAGCAAAATTGCAAATTTGTAGTTGTTTTTTGCAACATGGCAAAAATTTAAATTTAAATTCCAATGCAGTTAATTTTTTTTCAGTATTTTTCCCATAATGTATGGGTATCAAAGATACAAATATATTTTTAGGGATGAAAAAAATTCATGCATTACAGAACCAGTCAAAGTCTAAGTTTAGTTAAACAAATTCACAAGTATTCAGTCATGCATATTAAGTTCTTCGAACTTATATTAATATTTTTTTACCAGTCAGACGGGTATGTTTTCAGTTCAACTTTTTCTCGTCAATAAGACAGACCGTGACCGTAACTGATTGATTAAAGAAATTCTTTTTTAAATAAGAACAAATTTTGAATGTTACATTTTTATAACACCGGAATAAACCGCATTTCGAACTAATAGTGGAATCAGAGTCCTATTATCCATGCTACAAAGCATATAAAGTAAACCGCCTGCAAAAATAAAGACTACAGATAAAGTAATTTTATTTTAATTTTTTTTCATCTGTTTAATACAAAGAGAAAACTTAATTATGAAGACTTGGCAACCCCCAACTCCCATTTCCTCTTTATAAGAAGAAAAACCTCTTTTATTTGCTAGACCATTTTACAATAGTTTTAATAGACAAAATAATACATCTAAGAAATTCTAAGAGAAAGTAATCATTATATACCATCGTACAATATTCAGAATAAACAGCATTTCAAGATACAATTTACTAACGACCTCCAACAAAACATTACTTCCTTAATTAAGGACAACCGTATTATCCTCCTAAAAAAAACAAAATCTAAAAAGAAGAAAACTGCCCTAAAAAAGAACATAAAAAAAATTCAAGACTCACGAACCAAATAATTCCTCACAACAACAGAAAAAAAACCCACCTCAAATGTTGCCATTTCTTTGTTACAAATAGAATGATATTTCATTACGTATCATCTGCTTCAAAATTATTTTTTCCCTTTGTAAATACCTGACCCTTCATTTATTACTTATGTATCATTGTTCGTCCAGGTATTAAATTACTCTATCCCTTTGTGGCAACAGCTCTGCGGTGAAAGGTCATTGGCCACTATTAATAATTGAAAAAATGTTACTGTGTAGGCGGCCATTGTTAGGATACAATGAAGTCATGTTTGTTCAACTGACCATTGGCAAAACTGACCTACTCTAGTTTATAGGCATCACTTTTTTTTAGATATTTTTAGAGGTTTTGAAACTTTTTTTTACCGCATTTTACATTATATTACTTTTTCTTTTTAAGCTTTGTCCAGTCATTTGTATTGCGGTTATAAATTGCAATATAAAATAAGAAATGAAATTTTTAAAAAAAAGAATAGACTACATGAATTATTATTTATATGTTTTAATATATAATTATGTATTATTTTGTTTATTAACATGTTTTTAAACTTTATTTCATTAATAAAACTTAACTTAATAAACTGAAATTTGTTAATGGACTACTTTATAAATACTTGTACTACCTATATAAAAGCCGCCCCGGTGGCTGAATGGTTAGTGTACTAGCCTTTGGAGCAGCTGGGGTCGGGTTCGAATCCCGGTCAGGCATGGATGTTTGTGACAGTCAATAAATGTTGTTATTTGTCTATGTGTTATTCATTTCTTTGTGTCTGTAAAAATTCTTTCTGTGTCTGTCCTACATGACGAAAGCTTATAAGCGCTTCCTTGAACAAGCACACAAGCTGGAATATATATGTATCATACCATACCATACCATACCTATATAAAAACCTTGTACTACCTTATAAATACTACCCTTATAAAAACTTTATAAATACTTGAATCAATTGTGTTATAATTACAGAAATTCTTCCTAAAATCGTCGACGCACCGTTTTAAATTATGGTCAAAACCCAATGGCATAAAAACATTAATAACTTAGAATCGAAATCAGGAAAATTGTAAGTACGCCTTCAATATCTTAACAACATTAATAAAGTTGTAGATATCATTGAAACATATCAGTACCTTTCAAATAACAATTCAATCTTCAGAACAAAACCAGGTTAGCTACTACCCCAAAAATTGGCCATCTAACAATGAAATGCCTCAAATTCGAGAAAAGATTTAATTACAAGTCCCCGTTATTTCCATTACTGTTTCCGTTTCGCGTGTGGTAAGACATTTCAACGAGACTTCACGGAAAGGAAGTGTGATACGATAGCGGAGGGGAGCAAATGTCATCACATTGTATCCGCTTCCTCTGTTTTTTGTTTATAATTTTTGTTGTTGTTTGGATTTAAGTCGCACAATGGGCTAATGGCTAAAGGTCTTAAGCTTAGAATCCCTAAAGCTTTAGTTTTCTAAGATAACGACCGTATGGTATGGTACATATATATTCCAGCTCGTGTGCTTGTTCAGAGAACCGCTTATAAACTTTCGTCAAGTGGGACAGACACAGAAAGAATATTAACAGTCACAAAGATAGGAATAGTACATAGACAAATAACAACATTTATTGACGGTCACAAACATCCAGGCCTAACCGGGATTCGAACCTGCCCCAGCAGCGTCAAAGGCTAGCGTCCTAACGATTGAGCCACCGGGGCGGCCACTCGTTAGTTGTTAAGATAGTTGGAGGTTTAACTAAACAAAAGGGTGAAATTAACTCCTATAGGGAAAGCGCATTTTCGACACCGGAAGGAGTGAAAATTAACTCAGACGAGTTTCAATTTATTTGGGAAGAGACGCAATTTTTAAATAATTTTTTCTCGATTATCAATTTTTGAATTTTTTAACCTTTTCTTTAAATAAACCGCTTAAGATATAACATGTAAGGAATGCCGTTTTATTCATAATTTAGGCACATTAGCTAATTCACATCAACTCCAACCTTGTGGATGAATATGGGCACAACTGCAGCTCATCTCTGAAAAGTTTTACCCTTTTTCTAACCCGTAAATGGTAGCCAAGTGGTTTCCAATATACAGGTTTAATTTAAAAATTACAGCAACATTTGTAGAGGCAAATATTTGGAACGCGACAGCAAAAACGTACACCAGTAACCCTACAAACATAATAACTTAAGTTTATTACAAAAAAAAAAAGTATTGACTTGTTTACAAACAAATCTACAACAGGGTTTTTCCACACTTTCCTGTTGCACCAAAAGTAACATGTGCGTTTCCGATACAGCTCCCACGCTATGAGTGGGCTTCCGCATTTTATCAAGATGCCGAAATAAAGCCTCAAGATCTTTGAAGTTGGCGCATTTTTTACGTAGGAAGCTTGGTGATATTATGCTGGCGACATATTTGGCCCGCTAACACAATGCTGAGGATTCTGTTCCAAGATTTATGGATTTTTTTCAAGGTCAGCAGGGGTAAATAACAAACAAGGATGACCCGGTTCGCAGGTTGTTCAGTTTTAGCCCGAAATTCCGGCAATTCTACGAGGGAATCAATGTCATCCTGGTAAGAAGGTGAATCTTAGATAAATTGTCGATGTTCAGAGGTTATTGTTTATGCTAACGTAAGAAAATGTGAATAGAGTTTATTTTAATTTGAATTATTGTCGAGGAATGCATGAAATGTGGTCTTTAAAATAATCTGTTTTGCTTTAAAAACTTCAGCTGATGAACTATATTTTTATTGCATGCTCAAGATTAGAAATGTGATTGTTGTAAGGAATTTTGATATTGTCCTTACTTGATGTAGCTGAGTTGACTGCCCAAGCCGTTCCACTGGCGCAATGGTTGGTGTACTAGCCTTTGGAGCTGCTGGGTTCGGGTTCGAATCCCGGTAAGGGCATGGACGTTTGTGTTTGTCAATAAATGTTGTTATTTGTCTATGTGTTCGTGGTGTGCTTCTTTGTGTGTATCTTGTGACTGTCTCTTCTGGCGAACGGGGTAATGGGCTATATAGCCTACGCTCTTCAATTCTGGAGGGCGCAATCACTGTCGTTTGTCATTTGACTGTGCCCAAAATACACAAGTTAATGTCCCTGGTAATTCTCCATTGTTAAATATCGGCCTTCATCAATACCTCAGTGGTAAATACTTTTTTTCAAAATGGTCTAACGAAATTTTAATAAAGGAAACCTTAATCTAAATGTATTTGATCAAACACACAAGCCGGAATCTGTATGTACCTACATTAGCCTTAATGTCATGAAACATAATTACGAAATATGTGAGGCACATTTTGTTTTGATTTATACAGCTTCTGAATATTCAGAAAAAAATCTGCAAGATGTTTTGCTGTTATTAGGAATACAAGCGGAGTATTTTTTTTTAAAAGTTAAACATACACGTTACAAATATGTTCTAAACATAAATTCAACCCGCAATTCAATTTATAATTTTCTCGAAACACTCAATATTATAGACTAGTATTTAATGTTAATATATTGCAAAAGAATACACTCTTAAAACGAACGAGTGATTTTAACTCAGTTTGAGTTAATTTTCACTCTTACAGTCTAGAAAATGCACTTCTCATATAGGAGTGGATTCTTTGCGTGTTAAACCACCGACAGGATCACTCCAAACGAGTGATTTTAACTCAGTCTGAGTTAATATTAACTCCTTTCCAGTGCCGAAAATGCACTTCTCCTACTGGAGTGGATTTCACTCTTTTGTTTATAGAGTGTACATATAAAATAGCTCCACCAAAAAGAATATAATCTCATACCGAATGTAGATATATAGAGGTAGAAATATAGTACGAGTAAAGAATCTACTTCAGAAGAAACATATATTTTTTTTATTCCACCTCAATTCTGCCGAAATATCAAATGCCACTGAACTTCTTATAAGTTGTTAGAAATCATGACTAGGTCATAAATTTCAAGGTTCGTACTCTGACTCCGAATAACAATGTCGCCCGTGAGTTTTTTAAAGTTCTGAGAAACTATAAGAATGCAAGTAACGAATGTAATCTGTATCGCAGTACGTATTTCGAAGTTATGGCTGTTGAACTTGAATCACCACGTGCAACGTGACAAAGAGATTTCACAAAAGAGATGAATAGAAAATTCCCAGAAAAGGTCAAAACAGGCTTATAAAAACCAATAGAAAGTGAATTTATTTAATATTCAGAAATGTAAACATTTAAATTAGTTGTACAGGCTCTAAGTTGCGTTAAATTCTATTATTTAAAGATAAAATAATAAAAAAATGAAATTATAAGAGAAAATTCAAATTTGTGCCTGTCTTAGTAAAATATTTTTACTCATTTTTTAATAACATATAGGGTAATCGATTGAATTTTACAATAATAAATTGTATAATAATATATAAGTAATTATGTTACTTATTTCTGAACCAAATTGATATGGAAAAAAATCAAACTAAACTGCAATTTTTTTCCCTGCCTCTGTAATACCCTAGTAGGAAAACAACATTACAAGGAATCATCGTTCTACACTCCTCGCCAACCTAAGTTGGGCAAATAGAAATATGCTATGGAGAAGATCCTTCCGTGCATGTAAAGAGTTCCATAAATTATTTGTGAATCCATCCACAAAACATGTTTAAAACATTAATTTCGTTTAAGCTCTAATAGATTCGAATATTATTTGAGAAAATTAAGCTATTTTATCAGAATGAAAAGTGTATTTTGGTTAAATTGTATTCGAATAACTTTGTATGAAAATATTACCTTACAAGAGTTTTCAACTAACGGACCAATCGCGCTTTACTTTTTACCTTTTTACTCTTTGTTTTTTTCCAAGACAAGAAAGGTATACATGGCTATAATGTGTTAACTCTTACTTCATAAAAAATGTTTACTTTGTGAAGTAAATACCTCGACTGAAAGAAACAACTTATGCCATCCTATTACAGGTTTAACTTTAAGAAAAATTCACATAATCCTGCAGAGACTGTTTTCATGTTATATCCCACGAAATACACATTAAAACTGTATCAATATATGGCAGATTCCGCAGCGTTAAGAACGTGAAAAATGCCATCATCCTTTTATTCCGATCAAAGTAAATCATAAAAAAAAGTAATTCCTCGATTTACGTGATGTTATTTAAACATAAAGAAAACTATTTGTTCCACAAACATTTCAGTTCCTTGACCCGTGTTAAGCCTAACGCTATAAAACGACGTGTTCCGGCATTTAGGCAGATAAAAAGAGCCTTAAAATTCTATTTAGTTTGCATAAACCACGACAGGAACTCGAAATGGACTTGAATACACGTGATGATAATTGGAGTTTTTTTTATTTAGTTGGTTATTTATGTACATTCTTTATTTCGTTTCTGAATTTGCTCATTTAGAATTTGTCCCCATGAACTGAGTTAGTCACTTGTTAATGAGATTGGTGGGCAGGTAAACTGCAGTAATTAACCTTAAGACTTAGACCGTTATTGCAAGCACTAACTTACGCAAGACTAAAAACAAACATACTGGGAAAAAAACTAGGTATTTCAGAGGAAAAAAGGTTCAACTCATTGTTGTGGTTACTGCAGTTTACCCGCAAAAGGCAGATTGATTGATATATGTTTAAATTTGTAGTCTTCGTTGCAATTAATTAACAAAATATTTCAAATGTTAAAAGTACTTTTTTAAAGTTTAAATCTACATTAATATATTATGAGTGTTACTATCCTTGCGATATAAAAAAAATAGCTACCCATCATATTATCTATGAGTTCAAAAACCATTAAAAGCAATTGATTTCACTAATACTGCAGCCATTTTCTACTCTGATGGGGTAAAAAAAAATTGATTTTGAATAAAAGCAATAAAAAAGTGTGATAGAAGGTCTAACAACCTTTAAAAGCTTAAAAAATTGAAACTGGTGCATAGAAAAAAAAGTCATAGTGTTAGTCTAAAAAAAATTGGCGACGTTCTTCACAAACAAACTATTTCTGATATGAATGACAATTGGCACAAAAAAAATTCTTGTCCGTACACGATGCTAGAGAATATAGCGTGATAACTTCGAGGAGAGTTTAACAAACCATTTTTTAACCCTCGGGCCGTCGCATTTGTCTCGTTTTCTTATCTGGTTGACACTTTCAACTTTGGGCTATCGCATTCTTATTCGAAGCAACAATGGCGGAAGTGTTGGCGATTAAATGTGGCATTGTTCAGGCACGGTGACATTAGTTGGCACGTGTTGGCTGAATTGGAGATGATTGACCAAAGAAGAGCTTAAAAGAAAGGCTAAAAGACTACATAGTGTAAAAAAGTATAATGTTCATTCGTCAGGAAATGTAAAAATTCCGTGACAAAGATATTTGAAATATATATTGAGGAAAATTTTCGGAAATTTTTGGGTTTTAAATATACTCTTATACTTCATTGGAACATAACCACATCCTAAAATTGATATTAACATTATTGGGACATGATTTCCTACGTTTTGTGAAGAATGACTCATAAGTTTTAATGGCTCAGAGGTGTAGTAATGGTAGATATCAAAATATTATTTATTCTAGTAAGAGATGTTTTTACCAAGTCTAAAGACACAGTTTATCTAATAGGTTTTGAAGTCTAAATCATTTCATTTCTTTTATATACGAATGACAAAGGTCAAAAATTCAACATTTCTTGCAATTATATCATGCTTCTATTTTACATCGGCAAAAACTCATCTATGTATGATAAAACTATACACACACAAAAAATTGTGAAAAATATCCAACTTAAAAAAAAAAAAAAATCAGGGCTATATCATCTCTTTAAAATGTAAAAAATTGTGGAAGATACTTAAAAATCCTCACTATCATGAATCATTTAACAAAGTAACCTACTGTCATTGACACCAAGACTAAATATTAATCGAAACATTTTGAGGTAGGTATTTTCTAATATTAATCATTTCAACTATTAACTTAAGGTCATGTTTACTACACAGAGCTGACCTATATTTCGTGATACTTCTAACAACACGCAAGTAATGTAATATTTTCGGACATCACATTACTAAATACCCCGGCTGGGTGCCTATAATTACAAATAATCGGCTGTTGGGCCAAATGGCCCCGTGGCTTGAAATTACGTGCAGCCATCTGCTTTTTCTATTACAGTTAATGATTGCACCTTTATGAATAGCCCATTCATTGTATCCTTAACTAGTTATAACATGTTCTTTCAACACCTCTTTAGAACAATAACTGTTTCCTTGTAGCCATTTATGACACATTAAGATTGTGATTGAATTCCTATGAGATATACAAAGTGTCCATAAAAGAATGTCCGAGTTACGAATTGTAATAGAATCAGGTGAAATCGTTCGACAGTTATGGTTGAAAGTACGGTTTTTTCAGCAGTTTCAGATAAGCGCATGCGCTTGTACCAAAGGTACACAAATGTAGGATTGCACAGGCTGCTGCTTCCATTACTTCGGACTAGGATAGTTTTCCTTCAATTTCATGTATGATTTGTTTTATTTAGTGTAAAATAAACTCCTGTAATATACCATTAAAACTCAGACATTCTCTTACTGACACACTGTAGAAATCAGTCTGTTCATGGACGACTTTTGATTTGAAACTGCAATCCTCAGCAAACAACCCTCCTCCTGCATTCGGCAAAGAAATTATCTCAGTTCTGGGGAATATGCCGAGTCTGCAAAAGAACTGACCGCCAATATTGCAGCCCCATTAGAGAAAAAATGTCAGAATATCCTAGTGTATGTAAGTAGTATTGCAGATTAATCACAATCAGATATGTTAATGGTGTTCCCTGCCGGGGATGGATACTTTCAGTACAATGATCCTTGTAACAAAGATCGCAATGTCCTCAGATGTTTCAAAGAGCGTGGTTAAGACTTTACCGTTTTCATAGTTCTGCACAGTCACCAGATCTCACCCCAAAATTGAGAATTTATGAGATGAAATCGAACGGAGCAACAATCATTCAATCTCAATCTTAAGGTAAAACAAATGTCTTAGAATTTTTGCAAAATATAAAAACTCAATACTAATTTTAAAACCTAATTAATACTTTTTACTTTATGTAGTGTTATCGCTAGAAGTGAATAAAAAAGGTGTTCATGTTGAGTTATTAGGAAAGAGATGCCTCCTAAGTTACCTGGATCTTGTACCATTAAATCTTAATGAATAGGAAGAGAAGGGGTTCAACAAATATGGTCTTCCTCATATCACCTACCACAATCTTGTAAAATATATGTCAAGAGGAATTCATGCAGTTATGAGGGTAAAAAAAGTGGTCAAATATTATATTGAGAGGGGTCATAATAATTTGGTATTCTACGATGCATACGAACATTATGACGTCAGATTATTGTCTTTATCGAAATAAGAAGCATCGAAAAGCGTTTGTTTTAATTTAAACATACTTGACGCATAACGAAAACACTTTCTCCAGTATAAAATATTATGTCGACTTCTACTAACCTTTTTTTAGGCTTTTTGGTAAGTCCATATCAGAATACAACGGATATACACATAATTAATTCAAGAGAAGTTTCTGAGAACCTTTTAAGTTCTCATATCGGACATTTTCCTACGATAAAAATTAACAGTTTTCTGAAAATTTTCCCTTATCAACTATACAAAAACAGTGCCAGCATTGGCAACAGTGAATGGCTTTGAAACATACGCCTTGAAGTCCGGCCTCTTTCAAGATTAAATAGAAACGATAACATAGACTGATCTTTGGCTTCTCAGACACAATAAAAGTATCTTTGTTATCGGAGATACATACAGAAAAAAGGAGTTGTGTTTACAGGGAATGAAGGAAAAACTGTTTTCCCAAGAAAGTTTGTGGGAGTTGAAATAACGCGATACGATACTTTGAAGGCGGTTGCTTTAAAGCAGTGCTAGCCAGAGAATGGGAATACTATACACAAAAGTCTATTTCCAGTGTGAAAGTGACTTGTTTTGAGGGTTCCCCAAAAGTTCCAATACAATTTTAAAAAAACATTTGCACTCTTAAAACGAAAGAGTGAAATCCACTCCAGTAGAAGTGCATTTTCAACACTGGAAAGGAGTGAATATTAACTCACACTAAGTTAAAATCACTCGTATGGAGTGATCCTGTCGGAGGTTTAGCACACAAATGATCCACTCCTCTAGGAGAAGTGCATTTTCTAGACTGGAGGAGTTAAATTAACTCAGACTGAGTTAAAATCGCTCGTTCGTTTTAAGAGTGTAGAGTGCTTTTAAGATAACACTTAAACGCAACTATTATAGTTTTTTCTTTAATTCATGTCAAATCCCTCGAATTTAGTTGACATAGGTAACTTAGGATGGTTCTCTCTTCCCTTATAACTCAACTTATTTTTTTTTTCATTTATAGTATTAGCGATAACACTACATAAATAAGTAAAAAGTATTAATTAGGTATTGAATAAGTATTAAGTCTTTTATTTTTGTAAAAATTCTAAGGCACTTGTTTTATTTTAGAGAAATAGAGATAGCAAGGAATTTTAAAATATTTGATTTGTATTTCTTAATTTCTATTAAGAATAACTTAGGGCTAAGCAATTTACATTTTGCATCAGTTAAGAATCAACCATAAATGTAAGCAGTTAAAAACTTTCAATTATATAATTGTAGTTCTTAGTATAATAACCTCCAATTTGATTTCTCAATAATAATAATAATAGTTAAAGTTAAGGATTGTCGTCAAACTTCATTTAAATTCCGCCATAACCGCATTGACCACTGTTATTTAGACAAACGATCACGAAGAAATTAAAGAACGAAATGATACAGAACAACGCTCGAATGCTGAAGAACAAAAAACAATCTTTGGAATTATTTTGATTCTTTTTCGAACCTCGTTAATAATGGTGCTGCGGTGCATTATGGGATTAACCTTTCCGAATTAGCGCGAAGGCGGAAGCGAAGTGAAGATGCTGAATTCGATAACGGCAGACGACTTTCGGGATTAATGATTTATTCGCGAGTATAATAAGAAGCTGGCAACTACCAAGTCACGTTCGAAATGGAGCAACAAATGAATTATGGATGGGAACTTCTTATCGCCATTATCTTAAGTTTTGTTAAAAAATAAAGTCGCACGAGAGTTCCACATTGAACTTTAATATGCTGTTTATAATGGAGCAATCTCTAACATTATGATCCAAATAGAATTGATATTTGATTCATAATTTACCATGATAGTGCTGACATTATGGAAATAATTTTTGAAAATAAAGCAAAATTAAAATCTATTTAACATTCCGTGCCCTTTCAAAACTTATAATGTCAAAACTGTTACATTTAAAAAAAAATGTTTTACCTATTTGGGTGTCGTTTTTAACATCTTCCAAATCATGAATTAAATTCTCAATTAGATTATTCCCCCAAATGAGTGGTTATTAATGAGTGGTTATTCCCCAAATGAGTGGTTATTCGGAAATTAAAAGTATTAATCTAGAATTGCATGTGGTAACAAACATGTGGTTACAAACCATATTAATTTCTTTAAAATTCATCTCTCCCCCTCGCCCGAGCACGCAAAATCACCAAAATTTCTGCAAAATAGCAGTTTGACCCTTTTAATGAAAAGGAGACCGACCACTAAACTAGGAATTGATACAATTAAGCGAAAACTACTGTATATTTCATTGGATAATACCGAAATGATACCGAGTAATAAGAGTTTCCTACAACAAGTGAAATAAATAAAAAAAAAAACGACTGTAATGAGACCTCTTACATCGTAACTCAAAAGGTGGTGCAGCTATCTTTTGACAAAAAAGAAAAAAATCTGTATCTTGAAGGTCGCCTTAATGTCTTTTTAAAAGCAATTCCACGGCACAAATCACATAAAGCAAAGTAAAAAAACAGATAAGCTTAAGCAAAAGCAAAAAAAAAAAGTTTTTAAAAAAAAAGTGTTTAGATTTTCTTTTTTTTTTCAACCCAACTGAGCCGCATCGCCTGTGAGGTCGGTCTAATACGGAAAAAAAAAAATCGTCGCATCCCACGGAAATGACTAGGGGTAGGTGAAAAAAAAATAGTTTTTTTTTTTGTTTTATTTGTGGCAACCAGGTGCGGGATCGGTTGCTATCTGATTATTGTGGGGGGCCTGCCCCTCCCACCCCCTGAATGTTAGTCAAGGGGGGGTGGTATTGCGGCGCGTCACAATGGGGGTAATATCGTAATTGATAGGTTTCCGAATGTAGTACGATATCGTAAAAACTTCGTTTGAATATAAATGGACTGAGGTATGATTTGATACAAGATAAAATCGTAAAAATCGAAAATGATAAAATTGTATTAACTGCCGCAAGATTGAGCTGGATTTTGTTTTAACATGAATGACGCTTTTTTTTCGAAATGACGTAGGCCGAAATCTTAGTCTAAAATATCTTATTTATTCTTTATATCTCTATGTTTTGCCAAGTTAGATGATGATAATTATTTTTTATTTTTAGGTATCTTTTGCAAATTTTTATGTAAGGTATTTTTTCAACGATTTTTTAACTCCTTAAAAGTGAACCTAAAATTTAAAATATGTATTAAAACACACCTGGAAATATGAATCTCAATCAGCAAAACAAAATAAAATCTTTCAAGAAAAAATTTACTTAATTTTAATGTTTTGGAATCTGAGAAAACTCACAGATAACATCCAGCCTTTATAAATGACAATAACATAAACTGGGGAAGACATAACGACGAGAATAGCATTACATAGAACAATAAAAACTAATTTAACAACTTAGTTTAGTTAAGTTAGGGCCAGTTTAGCTAGGGTTGAATTAAATAACGAACTATATAATTTATCATGCAAGCATGCCAAGCTAATTTTAAAATAAGACACTTGAATAAGAGGTATGTTAACCTTTACAAATATTTTTCAACCCTTGAAACCTTTGTAGACATTCATGCCCTTTATTACTATTTAAAACAACATTTAACCTGACCCTCTGATACTTCATCAACTGAGGCATTCATACACGTTTTGATCTAAAGATAAGAACAAAATTCCTGGGCGCAGGGTAAGACATTGCATAGTATGTGAATGGCAATTATAATATCTTATTTAAATTTTTAACTGGAAAAATTAAACTCTCCTGCTTAGAGTTAAATAGAGTTATAGTAATAAAGACAATAGTGAGAACGTTTATTTTTAAAAGAGAGAAAATAAGGGAGAAAAATAGCAGTTATTAAGATTTTTCTTTCTTAAAAAAATCAAACTTGGAATATTTTAAAATATTAAAAGTAGGATATGACTTTCAAAAAGGAATTTTTATAAACATACATTTCAGTTGTTGAAAGTTAAATATTAATATTTATACAATATTTCCCGAAATAATGTAATATAAAGCTATAGGGAAAAAAAAACTTTTAAAAACGAACATGCAAAATACCAAAACTCGGTCTTTTGCACATTTACTAAAATTATAAGACAACAAATACATTTTTGTTATGTGATAGTGTTCCTTAATAATTATTCTTATACTATTATAACCTTTATAATACAAATAAAATGTATAACAACAACATTTGACACGTATTAAAGCGAATATTACTAAAACTTACGTTACCTTTTCATATTTCAGCGGTAGTAATATTAGGACGTTTTCAAGTTTAAAATAAAGTACTCTAAATGCACAGCTGACAGATAAGAAGACATCAAAAGTGCAATGTCGTACTGATTATTGTTATCTTAGATAAAACACCTTATTTTTCACTTTAGAAAATTTTCCGAAGAGTTGTTATTGTTACAATTGAATACGATTTTTTTCACACTCCACTTTGTTGTTTAGGTTCATTGATATAGTCATTGTTAGTTTCACCGATATATCTGTCTGATTAGATAGTTTTTCACACACATATTAAAATAAATTGAAGAGAAAAGAAAAACATTTAAAATTCTGACATTTTGAAAAACAAGAAAATTTGGGTAATAATATAAACAAATAAAAAAATATCAATTATTTTCGAAAATGAAATTTTCAACGTGTGCGGTCACCTTAAATAGTTTTATTTTTCTTCAATTTAACTGAACAGTACGCTTAATGGTCTCAAATAATACTTCTTAAAACGCATCGGTTGACGAATTTGTTTTTGTAAAATATATTTAATATTTTACAATCTAAAGAACAATAATATAACTGACAATCTAATAAAAATTTTTACTTTTTTTTTATTTTCAATGTGAAATTTTAGTGAGAATATTGCAACAAGTATAAATAAAATCAAAGATAAATATACATTTAATAAATTTCAAACGATTTTATTTTTCATAATTTAATGAAATATAAATTTATACGGAAAAAAGGATGAATGACATTGGATAGAGAAAGTGTTAAAGATGTTGCGTAAAATGTTAAGAAATATGCCAAATTAGCAAAACAAATGAGTTAAATGCCATTAATTATCTTCATCAAATCATGAAATACATTCTACTATATATTTGTTACTGACTTATTTATTTAAGAGAAAATAGTGACGCGTAAAATTAAAAATAAAATGACGTTAAAAATTTAAGTATAAATTTATACGGAAAGAATGAGAAATTACATTGTATAGCGAAAATGTTAAGATGTTGCGTAAAATGTTAAAGAGGTTGCGTAAAATGTTAAGAATTGTTCTTAATTTACCAAATAAATTAATTAAATTCCAATGATAATCTTCGTCAAATCATGAAATACATTCTACACTATACATGTTACTGACTTATTTTTTAGAGGAACATTTACGTGCACATAGCGACACTTAAAATTAAAAGTAAAATGAATTCGAATGACATTTCAATTTTAAGTATACATTTATACGGAAAAAATGACAAATTACATTGAAAAGTGAAAATGTTAAACATGTTGCGTAACAATGTTAAGAAGTATGCTAAATTAACAAAACAATTTATTAAAATTCCATTAATAATCTTCATCAAATCATGAACTACATTCTATTTTTCTACATCTATTTCTTTAAATTACCTTCTTATATTATATTCAACAATATATTTGTTACTGACTTATTCATTTAAGAGAAAATTAATATGCCCATAGTGGCGCATAATATTTAAAATAAAAATGAATTCAAATGACATTTAAATTTTAAGTATAAATTTATACGGAAAAAAAGACAAAATGACAATAGGTTGTTTAGATGTTAAATATGAAGCGCATAATATTATAAATAATTCATAGCAATTTAAATTACCTATTCATGTTTTTTTACTTATCTTCTTATAATATATTCAACAATATATTTGTTGGTGACTTATTCATTTAAAAGAATAATTTATACTTACAAAATGACATGTAAAATTAAAATAAGTTTTAATGACGGTCTTCGTAAGATAAACGCTAATAACATTAAAATTTCGTAAATATACATAAATTAAATTAATTAAAGATTAATTTACCTTTTCCCTCTTCCAATCTTATCCAACTCGACGTGCCTGAAGTCATACACAGGTGCCATTATATTTTTACAAAAATATCTTCTTTGTGAAAATAAAAAAAAATCTAGCGTTCTTCTCTTCTATTAGGAATCACACAGCTGCTGTAAAATCCACCTTTTTCGCCCGGAGAATGAAGACAACGTCGGAGCTATCGCACGGCAAGATACCACCTGGAACCGGCTAGAATGGGGGAGCTCCCTTAAAAGGGCAGCCCATTCATCGGCGTGACGTCACTTCTGGGGATGATGAAGAGCGGGAACGGAGAGGTATTGCTCACTTGCTATTTTGAATGTTTCGGTGGAAAATTTGCATTTATACGGGGGAAATGGCAAGGGACGTTATTAATTGCGTTTTTCTTTAAATGTGACGCGGAAAATGTGAAGAGTTATCGAAACCGAATAAGATATTTCGATTCCATTAATAATATCTTAAATATATATTCTACAATATAATTATTGCAGACTTATTTATGTTAAGACGGCATTTTTACTTTATAGTGTAGATCATCGGATTGAAAGTTTTGTTCTCCAATTAATACATATAACATAGTTTCCAAATAAATTACTATAAAAATGATAACGTGATACCACTCTTTACTTAAAGCAGATAAAATTTTACCTTAATTTTGTATTTTGTATATTCTCTCCTCTCCACCTCTTCCACACTTCTATATTTTGAAGTTTGTTATTTACTTTTATTGTCAAAATAAAACACAATTTATAATATGTATTTATTTAAATAGAATTAATTTGCTTATAAAATGATCTTTTTGTTTATCGTTACAAATATTTTCCCTCCGTTTATCTTTTATACACAGACAAAACTATCAATTATTTTAAAGTTTACCGTCAAACAGTATTAAATACTATGTACTATTTTAAAAGTAATAAGAGCAAGAAGTAACTAGTTTTGTTAAATGCACAAACATCCACTGATTGGCCGTGTGGTTGCTCTACTAGACAGAAGGCATCCCAGACGTAGGGTTGCCACTACGTCGCCAAGGGCATCGCCAATTATGGGTAGGAATCTTGAAAGTATTTTTTTTAAGGAAAGAAGGTTAAAGTTTTTATTTTTATGATTAAAATATAATCTATAGTTAATTATTGAAATGAATTGGGCAATCATTTGTTTGAAAACTATTCTTAAAAGTAATTATTCTGTTGTAAAGTTATTAATCTCAAACAAATTATTTTGTAATTGAATTGAAATCTATCAATGCAAGTTGTTGTTACAATGACCGGGACATATCATCGAAAATACATTTGTTTATGTAAAAAAGTGGAGATCGATTTAAATATTGAATTAGAATTTAACTCTCCGATCGTTAGACCCGGTTTTTTTCGTATTTTGCCTTTCTTACCTTAATTTTTAAAATTATAAAACTAATAAGTTTTTATTCATAATTTACTTTTTTGCTTGGAAATGTTTTAAAGATCCTTTACAAAAATAAAACTAATCCTGATTATCTGAAACAAATATGTCTTAGAATAGATTGCAATCATCTGATTGTAAATTTCGTTTAAACGTAATTAATTATTTTGTTATGACTAACAAACAAAGTGGTTTGTAATTGAATTGAAATGTATTAATGCAAGTTGTTGTTACAATGTTGTTTAAAACAGATTTGTTTCATTTAAAAAAGTTTAGACCTTATTAAAATTGAATTAGAACTTAACTCTCCGAGACCGTATTTTGTCTTTCTTACAATAACCTTAATTTTTAAAATTATAAAATTAATAAGTTTTTATTCATAATTAACTTTTTTGCTTGGAAATCCTCTACAAAATGAAATTGATTCTGATTCTTTGAGACAAATATGTTTATGATTAGCTTGAAGTAAATTTAATTTAAAACGTATGCAGTGAAAACAATCAGACAAATCTGCCCATTTCCAAGGCGCTCGGAACATATAACAAAAGCATGATTGAACAAGAGTATGCTCGGTACTGCAGTCTTATTGATTTCTTTTGTAGCATTTTACTGCGGCACATTTTGATGGAACTAGTATTCAAAGAAACTTAAAAGCAGTTCAAATAATTACACATAGGATGCATATAATGAGTTCATTTATACTTGAGTATATGTTAATGAATTGAATAACAAATAATTTGATTGAATCCATATAAAATTATTTATTTAATTAAGATTTAGTTTTTTTCTATGCAGTTCGCTTTTGTATTTTTATCTTTTTCACAGAGACTAACTCATTCTTAATTAGACAAGAACTCTTTTTCATTCGATTATTTGCTTAAGAAAAGTTTTTTTTTTAATTATATACCAACGTTAGAATGTATTTTTTCAGCAGTTTAGTTTCTAATTAAAACCAAATCATTAAAAGTCCTTAAAAATAAGTATAGTTGTGTTATGAATAACTAATTTCAGGAATCCAAGTGTCAGAAATTATTTTCTAAGTACTTACAATTTATATTGCTGAAAATTTTAAAGTTTCTGAAACCCCATTTTTAACTTCTATAAAAAACATAAAAAATATTTTTATTAAACATATTTGAATACATATAATCAATTTGCAAAATAAAATTTTGTAAGCCCAGAATTTTTGGCCTGACTAATAATATACGTTTCACGTATTATTTCAGGAAAATATTTAAAAAATGTACTATCAAAAAATAAAATTAAATGCTTCTTTTTCACCACATAAAAATCTATTTTCTTCCAGTGAAAAGCTTTATTTATTTTTCAATACGTCATTTAAAGATAAAATTTCAAACAGTGTGTAGTGCATAAAGAAACAAATGAAATAAAAGATTTTTCAAATTTGACCTCAGAAAAAGATCTGAAGACCTGAAATCAGACACTTTTATTATTTTTCCCCTTTTAACTCTGTTACATATTACTAATTTTTTTAAAAAAGATTTTTAACTATAATAAAACTACTGAAACGGAACCTTTGTGAATCGAAAAAAAATGTCATTGCTTTGTGCTTATGAAAGTTACATAGATTATTGCGCAAATCTATTTAAATTTTTGAAACACATTTAAAAAAAAAATCTTGTTAAATTTATTCTGCAAGTTTTTCGACATGAAGTCACCCCCAGTTTTCACCCCCCTAACCCCGTAATTTAGCAATTTAAATATCATTTTAAAGGTTAAGTTTTTAGTTTTAAGATTAAATTTACTTAGTTAAAGTTCAAGATTTCAACAATAAATGCGAATTTCAACTAACGATAACCCCTTTAACTATTACTATTGTTTTGCGAACGATTTCCAGAAAATTTTAACGAGTAGAGTTGACAATTTAACCCACATAAACATCCGCGTTGCCAATCTTCCAATCGAAACTTTTTAAAACGAACTTCTCTTTCTTTCCTTAACCAATCACTTTAGGGCGGAATTAAAATGTGAGGTATTAAGAGATTGGCATATCGTGACAGATTAACACTTTTCTAGAGGATTATCGCCATTGGACTAACTATCTAATTTATCTATTGATTTTTATCATACTTTCAAGAATTAGGGCAGTTAGGTGTGGTGAGACGGACAATTGTCAAAAGGAAAATATATTTTTTTCGTACTGTTTTAAAAATAGCTAATTTTCTTAATTTTGGCCAGTCCGTGTCCGAGTGGTTAAGGCATCCGCCTCAGGGTTCAGCCTTATCATTAGTGCGGGGGTTCGAATCCCACCTACTGCCAGTCATCCTATAAATCGGATATCTGTACTGGGAGAGTAGAAAATCCAACTCGTGACGGAAGGGCCCGAGTACACTGGGACAGACGTGCTCGTTAAATCTGTGGAGTCCAAAGTCCCGACGGCGTCAGCGTAAGATGTCTCTCGAAGTTCCTTTGGGTGCACGCTCAGGTGTCGACCTCGTCACTTGACCAGGGTTCTAAATTACGAGGCATTATTGGCTGTGTTAACGCTCCTAAAGGAGGCAAGAAATAGGCAGCCGGAAACGATTACACTACACTTTCTTAATTTTCGAATTTTAAGTACCCATTTTGGAATTTTAAAGCCTCGTTCCGTCAACGAAGAGAGGGACAATATTGAAAATTAATATGTACGAGCATTTTTTATTTAATTAACATATAGTGATGGAATGACTAAAATAAAATTAATCATTGAAACAAGGGTGATGTGTTTGAATTGTTTGGATTTTTGATCGATAATATATCTCTGAGTGAAAAACAAATTGGCTGAATCATTTCATAATATTCAACTTTAATTTTTAACTAACAATTTAATTTCTTTAAACTTATTTAAACTATATTTCTATTGCGAATGAAATTTCTCCTCCGTACTACAAAATATGAAATTTAGTAAAATTTAAAAACTTATAATAAATGTTTAAAAAATATGTATAATTATGGAATTAGGTGACGAGTTTATGTGTCTGTATACTTCAGATATCCCCTTTGAGGTGTTTACAGCCCAAAAAACTCTTTGAATAATATAACATTTTTTGTGGATATAGAGTTTGGCTTCAGTTGCCATATAAACATACTTTTGCACAATAACAAGTAAATAGTTAGCCTCCTATTTCAACTCTACACTCTTAAAACAAAAGAGTGAAATCCACTCCAGTTGGAGAAGTGCATTTTCGACACCCTAAAGGCATGCATATTTTCTCAGACTGAGTTAAAATCACTCGTTTGGAGTGATCCTGTCGGAGGTTTAACACACAAAGGATCCACTCCAAAAGGAGAAGTGCATTTTCCAGTCTGGAGGAGTGAAATCCACTCAGACTGAGGTAAATTGGGAGTGTTTGTTTTAAGAGTGTACCCGGATCATTGCGCTTATAAACGTTCTTGATTTTTTCCCCCAAATCTATCCATGAATACTTGGTAGTAAGTCAGTAGTTTTTGTGAAACAAAATTTTATTTATTTGCTAACATAAACTAACATTTTTAAACAGAAAATAGTGTTTTACCATTTGTTTCAGCGATAATAATAGTCAGCTGCGTAATTTTAAAAAGAAATTTTGAAGTTTCGAATATAACAATTCAAAATTATATCAAATCTAGACATCCTGTTATATTTTAACTCCCGCTTCCAAGAAATTATCATATATATTTTGTAAATAATTTCAACTTTATCCTACTTTTCTATGAAATCACAGATTCAAAATCGTTTTGGGGAAATGTTGTTGCATCGAATATGAGCAATTGCATGGTTAGAGATATTTTTTAGCTACAATTTAAAATTAGCGAATAGTAAGCTTTAATGCCGAAAAATAATGTCGCTGGGTTTGGTTACGATAAATATCAAAACTTCATTTATTTGAAGTTGATTTCTCAGAAAATATAATTTAAATTATCAGAAATAGGAAAGTAATCAAATTCTGATAAGTTTAGAAGAAGACAGTCAATGATATTTATGAGCAATAATATATTAAAATATTATTTTAAGAAAATAAATTGCATAGACTGAAACGCATTATTTTATGACGCGTATAACCTACTTATGAATAACGAAATTACATCGTGTCATATAACTCTTATCAACGTTTCATTGAAATGTTATGAGTTTTAAATATATTTTATGTATTTTTTTTAGAAATATTTTTGACCAACCTTGTTGCGCCTCTGGCCTGTTTTTGGTCTACTATTTTTGTAATTGTATGAAATTTCTTATGATGTCATGCTCTGCATAGTACGATTTCATTGGTTGTTTTGTTTTCTTTGACAAAGTGTTGAAACAAGCCCATTGAAAATTTTCTGGTTTCACGTGACGTAAAATAATTCATGATTTCAGTTCTGGATTTCATTAGGGATTTCGGTAATTAATTTGATGACAAGTTAAGCCGGAAGGAAAACCATAGTATTTAACAATTTATATGGGACGAATTAAGTTATAGGAGAACTCACGACTTCGTTAATGGGTTGGTGCAATTAAAAACGTAAAAAAAAAAATACATGAAGGGGGAATGGGTGTGCTGGACTGGGGATCTCTAAAGCAAAGTGCCTCAATGTTAAAGCAATGGAGAAAAAAAAATTTCCCTGCCACATTTCTCCGGCTGTATTGAATATTTTTACAAACAGATTTTTTTTTGTGACAAATGTAGCTGACTTACAGGTCTCGACAATCCCACTTTTTGAAATTGGTTGGAATATTTTTTTTTTAATTTTCAATTAATATTTTTTAAAAAATATATTCGAAGCACTTTTAAAAGTGGGATTATAGAGACTTGTAAGTTATCTACATTTATTATTTAAAAAAGCCGCTTGTAAAAATATTCAATACAGCCGGAGAAATGTGGCAGATAAAATAGTTTTTTTTTTCTCTTTGGATTAACACTGAGGCACTTGCGTTTGGAAACCCGCGGTCCAGCGCACCCATTCCCCTTTAAGATATTAAACAAAATATGTTTTGGTGTTAGATACTATAATGATACTCAACAATATATTTTTCCTGACGTCTAAGCTTTAAAAAATATGTTTAACAAAATTTGAAATTTTGAGGAATTTTTCCCTGATAAATTAACAAATTGAACTCAGAAAAGCAGTACATATAACAAAGTGAAAATGTACTTTAAGATATTTAAAGAAATAAGTTCATCCTAAAAATAAATATTATAGATATCGATATAATGTTAAATAATATTAAAGCTTTCCATCATAATTAATCCAAAAGAAAAAATTTAAGCCTCCACACTATTATTGAAATTCCACAAAATAAAGCAAATTAGTATATAACTGATTCGACGCTAATTATAACACACAAGTATTTGAACTTTTTCTAACACCAACGTAAACAGAAAACAACAGAATAACAAACATTTCATCAAAAACCTATTCATTTTTAAGATTCCCCTAGTAGGTTGTTCATTGTTTTCATTGCGGTCAATATGGATCACTAATAAAGGAAAAAGATGTCGCCAAGAAGCGATACGAGGCCAAGGTTGTGAGCCGCCAAGCGAGACGATGCGGTTGAGTCAGTTTCCATGGTTACGTCTTCACGCTTCCCAAGCGCAGACAGAAGTCGGAATAGTTGCTTCTGAAGAAAAATAAAAGTTCCTTTGCAGATTATGGAGATTTAAAACTGACATCCCAGGGTCAATCCTGTACTCATTTAAATTTTATTTTTTCAAATTTTTTGGGGCATTTTAAAGAGAAAATATTCTATTTTAATCGCGGCTAATAGTTGGTCCAAGCAAGGACTATAATTTTTCCTTGGATATAATAAATCATTTGATGATATGGCTAGAAAAAAATTGCATGATTTTAGCAGCATAATGGTGTTCTGTTTCGTTTTTGTATTAGCTTCCAAACTAAGTTTATTTCGTAAAAATTGGAAGGTATTGTAATCTTTCGTCAGTCTGTCCGCCTGTGCGTCACCCACTTTCTTAGCTCAAACTACAAATGATACAGGCAAATGCACTACGTTAAAAAATTCAGCGAATCGAAATTAGGAAAAGTTAAAAATCTGAGAAAAATACGAATTCGAAGTACTTTAATTATTTAAAAAACTGCAAAATTCAATGCTCATTGAAAAAGCTTAAGAAACCTGTTTCATTAGAATTAACATTGCCATTCGCAAAAATCACTCGAAAAACTTTAATTATTTAAAAAAAAAATTTTTTTTAAAAATTATTTTTGCAACATCAATTAGTTTGAAATGACTTCAAATATATTTCAAAGAGATTTCTTTGTTTTAATGTTGATATGATTTTTTTTATTCTATTTAAAAGAGAGGAATATTAATAACTATTCTTTGAATTAAAAATTAATTTGGGTAAACTATAATAATTATTGAAGAATAAATTTTCGAAATAAAATAAGTGAAACTTACTAAATTTAGCGTGAAAATGTTTATAATAGAATTGATTTTTTACAAGTGGATCAGTTTGAGAAATAAAAGTTTTGACTATAATGTAAATTAAGTGCAACTAAGGTATACATGGTATCTAAATACAAGTATATTGTTCCTCAAATGTGGCCCATTCACCAAAAATGTAACAGGATGGCAACAAAAAGATGTTTTGTATTTATATTTTGAAAACTAATACGTATATTCAAGTACTTATTTGTGTATTTTATTAATTGAGTACTTCGTACAAAGAAGGGAATCACAAGAAGTTACATAAATTAATGGAATTCTGCTGGGAAACAACTCATACTTTCACGCCAGATTAAACGCTTTGAATCATGTGTAGTAAAGTAGCATAGTTACTTCGTACAATAACAGAAAATTACATTCATTTTGTAATTTTTCAAAATTAAAAAATTAATTATTTTAAGGTTTATTTTTTTTAATTTGTATGGAATTTTTAATTAAACGTTAACTCGTTAAGCATCTGAAGCATTTCAACTCGTTTTAAGTGAATAAACTATTGTATGTTTTCCGTAATGTTATAATTATTTATCAAAAAGTATACGGCTTTATAATTTCATAAAAATGCGTCACTTTGGTCGATTTTTTACACAAACATTACCTTTAAAATTTATACAGTGCTGTATTCGTAAAATTTGCACAGGGTATACTGTGCCTAAATAAAAGAAAGAGAGGGTATACTCTTAATATGAGTTGGTACTTGGTAATAAAATATACAAATATGCATTAACTGTAATTCAAGATATAGATTTAAAAAAAACTTGTTTTAAGCTTTACATAAAATAAACTTTTTTTAAAAATATTGCTCTTAACTTAACTAATTAGAAGGAAAGGTAACTTACATAGAAATGTGGAAAATTAAAAAACCTATTTATTTTTACCAAAAAATATCCCAAACAACAGGGCAGAGCAAGATTCTTTTTTTCTCACCCACGTACTGCTTTTAATTGGACACCAGTCGCTGCCCGATGGTTTACCAACCATGATCTCACATATTTCTTTGGTGCAAACAGATCAACTGGTGTGGTCCGTTGATTATTGAACATTAAACTTAAAACATTAGAAATCAATAAAGATGCCCTCAAATCTGTTATTATGATGTTCATTAAAAAAAGCCCCGTTCACACTTTCCGGTTGAAAAGCTCAAAAGTTGATATTGCCATATTAGAAGAGGTTTTTTAGATCGTCTGGCACAGATTTTGGATTTTCAGAGTACAAGAAGTCAAAGCCTATGCCGGTTGAATTTTTTTTTCAAAGCTAAAATGAAGCGTCAAACTCGTAAAAAAAAATTAAAGGGTATACGCTAATTTGGAAAATAATCACAGAGTATACTCTATTTTTTCAAAAAAATCACAGGGTAAATTCACAGGTTTCAAAAAAATCTCCGTATACCGCCGTATACCCCCCAATACAGCCCTGAATTTATAGAACTCTTGAGCATGAACATATATAATTGTGAATGTAGCCACTTGAACAGAAGAGGCTATTGTAAATATATCTAATTTTAAACTTAAACTATGTGGACCTTTTATGCGGATATACTATGCTTCGAATATAAATATTTTTACTTTTATTAAAAGTTCGTATTTTAAATATCATGTTGTATCAGACATATTATATTTAATATGTACCGGTCTTGATTACCAACTTTTCGATTATATCTTCATGTATTTTCCTCATATTCGCAGTCTCCTTGACTATGTTCTACAACTTTACATATCATTTACTTAAATCTTTTTCAATAAATTAAACGAGTGCAGATAAAGGCTTTAAGCAGTAACAAAAAACGTATCTAACGATAATTATTTCTTCACCAGCAAAAAAGTGTATTGATTATATGCTGTTTACTAACACCATTTACAAGAAGGAAAATCCTTATCATAAAAGCGATTCTTTTTTTTATATCATCTAAAATTCAGAATCAGAAAAATAAAGAAATTGGAAAATCATGATACACCTTTTTTCAAGCTCTCTGAAGAAATATAAATGGTTAAGTAAAGAACTGACCTAGTTTTGGTTATTTAAAAAAAGTTACTTGAAAAGGTTCAGTAATTTGGTATACAGATTTTTGATTTTAAGTGTTCAATCACTCATCTTTATCATCGACAATTTTAAAGTTTTTTATACATATTTTTTCTGGTTTATAATAGATTTTTAAAAAATCGTCAAAGTTATTGCACAGTATATTCGATTATACACTCTTAAAAATTAATGCTCAAAAACGACGACATTTTTCTTAATTTTGACGATTCCGTTACTGGCAAATGATCCGAGTTTTCGTTTCCCCAAAGTGTAGAAATTTGAATCGTCATTTTTATGAGGATTTGAATGTAGTCTAATCTAAAGAAATATTTCGTCATTTTTGAGCATGTGAGTACAATACAATGAGATTAAGTTTCCTCAAAATCAAGATAGATTATCGTCAAATCACTATCGTAAAAGTGAGAATTCGCGTTTACTCAAAAGTCACGCGATAGTTTGACGAAACAATCCTCAAAATTAACGAAATGAGGCTTGAGGATTCATGAATCGTCAAAAATGAAAGTGTTGTTTCTGAGAGTGTAAAGTAATAATAATTAATTTCAAATTTCGGAATGGTTTTAACTATCTCTGCAGCAGTTATCAATTCATTTTCAAAATTTCCTCAGTTATCGAATAAATGCTATTTTCTTGGTGACGCATGCCCTCCAGCTTTTATTCCTATTCTTCCTTTGGTCAGTTTTCCGATTGGTTATCTGTTTCCACGTAAGATTGGTTCAGCAATCGAGGCTCGAAAAATAATTTATTTTCATTCAGCGTTTCTGTTGCGACTCAAAAACTGAAACTTAGCAATTGGAATGTTTCTCTAAAGATGAACCTTTTTTTTTAATTTCAAGGAACAACGGTTCACAAAACGAACAGGATTAATGTGCACCATCCCCGCATTTATGAAATTTTTTAAAAAAAAAAAACTAATTATTACTACTATGATTTTTTTTTTGTCTCGATGTGATATGGGAATAAATTGTGTTAATACTACGAAGTTTTCAAAGATTCGACACCAACTTGGCCATCAGAAATGAAGAAAATTGGGAAACAAACCCATAAAAAATAACCTACAATGGCTGAGATATAATCGTCGACAAAAAAAATAATAATAAGATGAACAATCATCACGACAGTCCCATTAAAAAAACATTTTGTGTTAGGTTCCTAAGCACTGCAAATCCAAGTCAATTAATTGAAAGAAAAAAAGAACTTTTTTTTTTTTCATTTGATGTTAAACGATTAATTTTTTGTTCATTGACCACACGGCTTCAGTTGCTTTCAAAAGTTTAACTGAAGACGTTAAGTGCAAAGCAAGTTAAATCATTTTTTTGGAAAAATTGAATTGGTTAGCTTTTCATGCAGATTATATGCGCATTGATGATTATGAGTGATTATAATCGTATGTATATATACATATCCTTCCTACAATACCTGTATGAAAAGCTAAACAACTCAATTTTTTTCCAAAAGTTATTTAACTTGTTTTGCGCACTTGAGCTCTTCAACTATTTAAGTTTATTTTCTTCCAAAACTTATTTAATGTTTATTATCTTATCATCTGCATCATTACCTCTTTGACTCCTTATCATTTATTAATTTGAATAACAGAAAATATAAAATGAATTAATGCTTACTACGATAAAATGAAAAAATAATTCTTTGTAGGCATTGGTAGTTCATGATGCAAAATTCGGTGACACAAGAGATATGCGCTTACAATGTATTTGAGCTCATCCTTTCTGTAGGATATATACTAAATTTTGATGTAATAAGAAAGCTTTGGAACTACAAAGAAATAATGCTAGGCAAAAATCTAATTACGATCACTATGTATTAGATCAAAAACAACTATTCTTTTGAGAAAAACCTGTATTGGCCTGTTTGCGGAAGTTAGTATTTTTTGTTTCAAGAACCAATAATAACCACAGTCGATGGCAGGATCTCAACATCTAGTAAAGAAAGGTCACATTTTGCAATCGGAAGCCATCTTTTTATGAAAGTAGGATTATAAAAGAGCTTTTTGACTTTGGCGACCTGCCTTCCAATGAACCTTATTTGGGATATTGCCATCGAAAAAGTTTGAAAATCGTTTGAGTTTTGATTATAATCCTGGAGGTAGATGGTCATCTTGGGTTTTAGAACAATTTTTCACGTTTATTAGGAGTAGATAAAGGGTTCTAATTTTCTTTTGTTGGAAACTCTTTTATTCTGGATTCAAACGTTTTCGAAGATTATCTCGATTAGAGCATGGTAATAGGATTTAAAATGCTATAAAAGGTAACTGTTTTTTTTTAATGTCTGTTGTTTAATGTACATTCAAACATGCTGCAAGAGTCTATTAATTATAGATTAGGATTAAAAATAGGTTGATGCAGAAAAAAATGAACTTTTTTATAAAATATAGTTTAAAGCTGAAAGAAAAGAGGATTCTAAAAGCATCTACAATTCGTTATGGATCTAATGATGCATTTTTCACGGTCAGTATATCTTGATTTAAACGTTTGCACTATGTTTATAATGTTGAGAGTGGAAGCTTTTATAAAGGCTATGCCAATCCGTTTAACCTCTTGTAACCTGGTGTCCCCATTTGCGGACATTTTTTAAAACCTCCCCCAAGCAATTAATACGTTAATTAATTTCAAAATTGGAATGGTCCGATAGAAGAAGGTTCAAAAATCAGTTTTTAGCATTTGATTACAGGTGTAAGTCATTTATTTCTATAAAAAATTTAGTTGAAAGGGTGTACGACAAAAGAAAATAAATAAATAATTTTTTTAAAAAAATGTTAAACTAGCCCTTTCGTTATACTTTTCAAAAAGTTATTTTAGTAGTTAATTTTAGATGCATTTTGCATAATTTTTTTAAATAAAATATTAACTACAAATAAGTGATACGGCCTTTTTTGTTGCTTTTATTGCACTAAAAATGTGTATTTTAGAGTTTAAGGCGTGTCCCCCTATAACAATAAAAAATAATAATTATTTTTTTTATATTATACTTTTTAAATTATACTTTTTTAATATATATTAGTTTTTTAATTATAATTTTTTTTAATTAATAATATTTTTTAAATTATACTTTTTAGCATATGTTTGTATGAAAAAGTATATTTAAGTGAAGAATATAAGTGTAGGATTTTGTTGTGGTCTTAATAGGTTACATGTCGGTGTGTCATTCACCCACTGTCATATCATAACTACAAATGCTGCAGACTGCAGACTAGACAAGTGCGATAGGTCTCTCTATATTTCATTTACATCTAAGCATACATTAATTATTAAGGATATATTAGTACTAAAAATTCCTTTTTACGAGTAAGTTGTATTATTTTTTATAATTCTAAATGAAATTGCAAAATAAATTTGCTTAGTTATGTTAGGTAAGAGAAATACTACATTTCTATACTTCGTAATACAAATAAATTTTACAAAAGTTGAGACGTATAAACTTAACAAACGTTAAGCGAACCTAAGGAACAGTCTTCATATATGTTGTATCAGCGCCATCTAGCGAGCACTTATTGAAACTCTGCCCTGAACCGCCATCTTTTTGTGACTAGTAAAGGCGGTAAGGGTGGAGAGAGGATGTAATTCTTCAGAGCTGCACTTCATTAAATGGATATTTCTACACTAAAGAGTTGCTTTCTTCTTTACTGCCCCTCCTCCTTACTAGACATGGGGGCTCACCGCCGCTTTGCCACCCGCCTCTCGTCGCAAAAATCGATATATTTTAAAAATTTTTAATTTAAACTTTTACAAAACGAAAGTTCTAGTCCCACGAGGTTCAGACATAAAGTTCCTCTCCACGGTGGGCAATCACGAACTCATGCACAAAAACGAACTTTTATCTACACTGCAATAAATCAGCGATGCCAAAATCGCCATCGTCACGTAAAAAGTGAAAACTCCCGCTTCAAAAGGAACTTCCTACGCCATCGTCAAGCGATTCCTTCTTCAGCCGCCAAGCCGAAGATCGCATTCGCCATCGTCGACCCCATCGTAAAGTGGTATTTCTCCAGCCGTTAAGCAGAAGACGCCACCCGTGAGTCATCCATCTTCAGCCGCTAAGCAGAAGACGACACACGACGACGAGGTCCACAGCACGTCAATCCGAAAAACAAAACTACCCTCCATAAAACGGAATACATCGTCCACAGAGCACGTAAGAAATTCTACTACATCGCCGACGAAACAAAACCAAAATCGACCACAAAGGTAAAAGTTTTCTTATTTTTCTATTCAAGATGTATAAAAATACTAAAAAAGAAGATTTAGTGAAAGTTGCTTTTGAATTGGACATCGTACTTCCAGAAAATTCCACGTTAACTAAAATTAAAGAGCTAATTGAGTCCAGTGAGACCTACACGAAAGATAACGAATTCGTTAAAAATTTAATTGCACAAACGGTAGATGACAGAAATGTTAAACTAGAAATCGAAAGAAATAAAGTAGAAGTCGAAAGAAATAAATTAGAAGTCGAAAAAGTAAAACTCGCACAAATCGAACGAAATATAGAACTAGCTTCCCTTCAAAACAATGCCGAAACTCAGCATAATATTTCGAAAAGTTCCGAAACCGATGATTCACCTAACATCGAAAATCTTATTCGTTCTGTTAAAACTCTTTCAATGCCAATCCCTAGCCGTCCAGAAAATTACAGCTTATTTTTCGCATCGTTAGAACGAGCATTTAATACGAAGAATATATCGGATGAGTTATTAAAGTCAGAAATACTTATAAATATGTTAGGCGAAAAAGCAAATCACATTTTATTAAATATTTCGGATAATGATATCCAAGACTACGAAAAAGTCAAAAATACAGTGCTACGTCAGTTCCAACCAACCGCACAGGATTGCCTAATTAATTTTCGCCGTATGCAAAGACTCGCAGATGAGTCACACACGCAGTTTGCTTCACGATTGCAAACAACTTTCGCATATTATTGCAAGATTAGAAACGTCAGTGACTTTGATACTTTATGCCAATTAATGGTTTCAGATAAATTGTATTCTACACTTGACCGAGAGACTCAGTCATACATAGCTGTCACACAAGGCGAAGAATGGCTAAAGCCAAATGATCTTGCACAAAAAGTTGATATATATTTTACCTCACAGCGTAAATCTCTAAGCGAAGTAAACCGTCGCCAACACAACAATAATACATATCAACAACAACAAAACAACAGAACACCATACAATAATAGGCAACCGTACAATAACTTCCGTAGACCACAAAATCAAAATTCCCGTGGAACAAATAATAACCGCTTCAATCAACGCAATGTAAACAACCAACGATCTGAAAACGAGTCACACGAGAATAACAGTCCAGTATTACAAATAGCTCCAACAACACCCAAACCACGTGATCACGGTTCCCTTCAATACGAAAATGTAGTACTTAATAATAAAAATACTCGCGCTATTATTGACAGTGGATGCACTCATATTTGTGTCAAAGCCGATTGTTTACCCAAAACAACAACATATGATGAAGAAAATATCACATTACAATCTGCATTCGGCGACACGTACACCGCCAAATCCGCCAAGGTTTTTCTCGGGTTGCCACAAAGACAACCAAAGAGATACGACGCAGCTGTCTGCGAGAGTTTATTTTCAAATCTAATAATCCCCCCTTCAATTTTCCAAGAGCTAAAAAGATCACAAATAACACAAAATAAAAGTACACTCTCTCCGAAAACAGAAATCCTGCACCAGGAAATAAAAAACAAATGTCAAAATACTATTCACATCGCTCCGAAACAAGTCGCAGACGAAAGGTCTACGAATCACGCTGGCGACTACGAGTCTATGAATGAAGAGAGCGTAAGAGACGACGCGCCAATCGCCTCTCAACCAGACATTAAGGTGGAGCTCCAAGCAAGCCACAACCAATCAGAGGCAAAGGAGGAGCTATCGAATGCAAATTCGCCCGCTCACCTAGAGTACGGAGAACGAAGATTTTTTTTAGCGGAACGAGATGATGTGTCGAACCGATTAAATTTTGATAACGCCACCGGTAAAGGTTTAGCCTATTTTCCCGTAAAGCACGCTTCGGCGAATGATCTTACGTCCACAATGGATTGTGACTACGGTAATGACTTATATTTCACACACGTTCATAATACGGATATGAAGAAACGTTTTTCACATTTAATTGAAGAATATAACTCGAACAAATTAACAGATTTGGGAACTTACGAACACCAAATTTTCGCTTCAGACGTACAAGGGGACAAGCCCATATTGCAAAATGTAAACAAACCATTAGACACTATGGGGACCAATCCAATATTTAGTATTGTAAGTGATGATACGCTTTTTGAAGATGAATTTTCTCACATATCTGATGCGAATGTACGAAACACTATTATGAAGACGATTAAAACTTATAAACCGAATAAAATTAAAAGTACTAATTATCAAATGAAATTAATTCTGTCAGATGACACACCTATATTTCAAAGACCACGCCGTCTTGCATTGTCAGAAAAAATTGAGGTAAATAAACAAATTAAGGAAATGTTACAAAGTGGAATAATTCGAGAAAGTTTTTCAGATTTCTGTGCACCAATAGTTTTGTGTAAGAAGAAAGATGGTTCAACGCGCTTAGCCATAGATTTTAGATCGATTAATCGGAATATCGTAAAAGAAAGATTTCCTTTACCCCTTATCGAAGACGTTTTTGACAAATTACAAGGTGCATCTGTCTATTCAAACCTTGACTTAAAAAATGGTTTCTATCACGTTGATGTTCATGAAGATAGTCGTAAATACACTTCTTTTGTAACACCAGACGGACAGTACGAGTTCACAAAGATGCCTTTTGGACTATGCAACGCACCATCTGTTTTTCAGAGATTTATCCAAATTGTTTTTCGAGATCTTTTAGAAGATGGAACTTTGATTCTCTATCTTGATGATTTGATTATACCCTCATCTGATGAGTTCGAAGGTCTACAAAAGCTGGAAAAAGTTTTACAAGTTGCTTCGGACTATGGACTTGAGTTTAATTTCAAAAAGTGCAATTTTCTACAACGAAAAATAACTTTTCTCGGACATATCTTGGAAAAAGGTACAATTCGACCATCGTCACACAAAACAAATGCTGTTTTAAGTTTCCCTCAGCTTAAAACGACGAAAGATATTCAATCCTTTTTAGGTCTGACTTCATTCTTTAGAAAATTCATAAAGAACTATGCAGCCATTGCAAGGCCACTAAGTGATCTTTTACGGAACAACACACCTTTTCACTTTGGCACAGAACAACAGCAAGCTTTTCTACAACTAAAACAAGCACTCTCCACAGAACCTGTGTTACACTTATACAAACAGGGCTCACCATTACAATTACACTGTGATGCTTCATCAAAAGGTTTTGGTGCTATTTTGCTTCAAGCTGACAACGAGAACAACCTGCATCCCATTCACTATATGAGTCGTAAAACATCCCCACAAGAAGAAAAGTATGCATCATATGAATTAGAAGTTTTAGCAATAGTAGAATCATTAAAGAAATTTCGACACTATCTTGTTGGTACCAAATTCAAAATCTTCACTGACTGCCAAGCGTTTCAAAAAACAATGTCCAAAAAAGAACTGCCTCCTAGAGTTGCCAGATGGGCAATGTTGCTCGAAGATTTCGACTATGAACTAATTCACAGACCAGGACAGCAGATGAAACATGTTGACGCACTTAGCCGTTATCCTGTCATGACAATACAAGTTGATGACACAACCAGAAAAATCTGTGAAGCTCAGTCAAAAGATGAGTTCACACTAAGCATTAAACAACTACTAGAACACTCTCCAACATCAGAATACAAATACAAAAATAACATTCTTTACAAAATTGTCAATGACCAAGAGCTTTTAGTAATACCACAAGACATGCAAAAACAAATCGTACAAATTGAACACAATAAAGGACATTTTGGTATCAATAAAACTGAAGCTTTAATTAAACAACAATTTTATTTCCCAAACATACGTAAAACTGTCGAAAGCGTAATATACAGCTGTGTAAAATGCATACTTGCCTCACGAAAAACAGGAAAACAAGAAGGATTTCTCCATCCCATTCCTAAAGGTGACATTCCATTAGACACATACCATATAGATTTTCTAGGGCCACTGCCAAGCACAAACAAAAACTACAAGTACATATTCACTGTGGTAGATGCCTTTACAAAGTTCATTTGGATATATCCTGTCAAGTCAACATCTGCAAAAGACGCTCTGGACAAACTTCAACTTCAGCAAACCACCTTTGGAAATCCTAGACGAATAATATCAGATCGCGGATCAGCTTTTACTGCAACAGAATTCAAGAAATACTGCGAAGATGAGAAGATTGAACATATCACAATCACTACAGGTCAGCCAAGAGGAAACGGTCAGGTTGAAAAATTCCATGGAACGCTAATTCCAGTTATCTCCAAGTTATCCCTTGATGATCCGAACAAATGGTTCAAGCACATACCATCTGTACAACGTGTAATTAACAGCACTATCTCTTCAGCTACTAAGTACACACCCTTCGAGCTTCTAACAGGAGTTAAAATGAAAAATAAAGAAGATCTTAACATCAAGAAAATTTTAGAAGAACAACATATACACTCAGTCGTCCAACATCAACAACAAATGCGCAAAGAAGCCAAAGCAAATATATTGCAACAACAAGAACAGAGCAGGCACAACTATAACACTCGTCGCAAGACTGCTACCAAATACAAACTTGATGATATAGTCGCCATCAAACGTACTCAGTTCGGGACAGGCTTAAAACTTCGTCAAAAGTTTTTCGGCCCATACGTCGTGACTAAAGTTCGCCCAAACGACAGATATGATGTACGCAAGACCGGTACAGGTGAAGGACCAGCATGCACATCCACATCTGCCGACCAAATGAAGAGTTGGGCAAAAACCTGAACTTTGACTTTTATTCTACAAACTTTCTGAAGTCCAGAACTTTATTTTTTTTCTCCCAAATTGTGCTAAGAACTTTTTGCACAGACTTTAAAATTTATTTTTACTTACTTGCTTAGTTAATTTTATAAGTGTTTTCTTCTATTTCATAATTTTCAAATTAGAATTTTAAAGTGATTTTAGAATAATTTTCTTGAGAAATGCATAAAAGTATTTTATTTGTTTATGCTTATTTTTATAGTTCTTTTCAGTATTAGTAGTGAATTTAAGTGTATTATTTTCTAAGTGTTTACGTTTAATTTTTATCTTGCTACATGTTTACTTTTAATATTTAGATAGCATGTTTTTATTTTATTCAATTGCTATTTGTCGGGACGACAAACGTCAGGATAGCAGAGTGTTGTATCAGCGCCATCTAGCGAGCACTTATTGAAACTCTGCCCTGAACCGCCATCTTTTTGTGACTAGTAAAGGCGGTAAGGGTGGAGAGAGGATGTAATTCTTCAGAGCTGCACTTCATTAAATGGATATTTCTACACTAAAGAGTTGCTTTCTTCTTTACTGCCCCTCCTCCTTACTAGACATATATCCAATTACATACACGAATTCATGTTTTTAACACTGAAATATGAGTCCAACGATGAGTTCATCTCATTCGGAAAGCACGTGGACTTTAACAATACCCGCCTCGTGATTACCTGGCCGCAGTTAAAACCCAAAACTAAGTTGTAACTTTTATTGTACTTGTGCTGGCTCAGTTTAATCGGAAAGATAGCCAACCATTTTCTAATTTTGGAGATTAGAATGAAATGGTGATTGGCGCGAAAAAAAAGTGAAGCCGCCTATAGAAGTCGCCAAATCGAAGTAATATTGTCTCGGTAACAGTAGTTTCGACGAATTTTCAAACACTTCCTTTCGACGCTAGGGGTAATTATGTGATTATTATTTGCCCTCTAGGCCGTTAGTGACCCCCCTCCCCATTAGTTTGTAAAAAGTTAAAAATAGTGACTTTATTAAATACTATTGCTTTATATTGTTCAGGGTTGTCATAACGTTGTCCACTTTAGTAAAAAAAAAAAATATGTAATGTCTTTTTTAAATTGAGGTTGAATCGATACTAAAATTGAATCGATGACAGATTGGAAAATGAAATTAATTTATTTAGAATGTAGTACAAAAATATCTGCACTTTTCCATTTCACCGGCGCATATCTCGCAAAACGCAATATTTGCCTAAAAGCTTAATTTTTAGCTACGAGCACACTAAGCACAATTAAAGGACCACACAGTAAACACAGTTAAATTACATAGTTAAAGGTTGCCATTGAAAATATGCCATTTGGCGCTGTTTGCACATTTTTAGCGACTTTATTGCTTGCACGTTAAAAATTGAAAGACTCCATAAGCTCTCATATTAAAAGTAATATAAAAACAAATTAAGTTGCTATCTATTTCGTTTGTTGCATTGCAGCATAGTGCCATGAAAGTAGCTACGCGTTGGTTTGGGTTTACTTCTGGAGTGATTCTGGCTTCATTTTCATAACGCATTTTGTATAGGCTTTTGACCCAGCCACATATTCATCCCATTCTAATCTCCATTAATTTCCAATGGGAAGCGGTTTCATCTTCCACGGATAGGGATCGTTTACCGACGTCTTTGTGGAAACATGATCCTTTTTTTAGGTGGATCGAGTCATTTCCCCGATCCTTTTGTTGTCGGTGATTGTTTTGGTGGTGGTTGTGGAATATGAGACGGGTTCTGTGGAATCGGAGAATATTCCATTTAAATTTTTTTGTTCGATTTAAAGCTTGGGTTTAGGAAAGATAAGACGGTTAGCAGTTAACGACTTCAAATTGAGGTTTTATTTTTTTGGAGGAGAAGGGATAGTTTCAAATCATGTGAGGTTAATTTAAAATTTAGATAGTTGAATGGCAATTTTGATTCTGAAAGGAATATAAAGGGATCTATTTTGGAAACAGTTATTTAATGCGGATTAGTATTAAGTATGACCCGCTTTTAACTGATATATATATATTTAAAGGTATAATTGAAAATAAAAAAAAATTTAAGCACTAATCCATTCTTTGTTCCAATTCCAAAATGTGAAAAAAATGGATCAAAGAGTAAATTTGTTTTCACTTTTTAGATTTAAAGATTTAGATTTATATATATATGTATATATTTAGATTTTATATCTATATATATATATATATATATATATATATATATATATATATATATATATATATATATATATATATATATATCTTTTTATAATATTTTACCTGTATTGCTATATTTTGGTGGTGAATGATCAGTATTTTTGAAGTTAATGATGTGAAAGACCATTCGAAACTTTATAGCAGCAAGCTTTATATGTAGATAATGTAACTTAATGCATTAATAAATTCTGCATAAATTTCAAATATGGTAGTTATCAGGCAAATTATCAACCCCTCAATGGACAGACCCGGATTTTATCGTTTCTAGAGTAAAAAGCTATTTATATAGTGATGATATAAATGTAATACGGATAAATTTTTGAAAAAAATATCACTTTCAACTTTTTAAATACAATTATCAGTACAAAAAAGCTAATTTACTTTCGAAATTTAAAACTTGAGAGTACGAGGACTGTTTTTTTTCCAACTTCCCGATGGGCTGTAACAAAAAGACGGGTCAAAATTCAAAAAGATTTTTTTTTACCAAAGGTAATGTACAATACTGCTTATTAGCATCCACACTACGTTTATAACGTAAAAAGAGGAATTTTTTATAATCGTTCTGTCCGTCTGTCTGTCTGTCTGTCCGTCACCCACTTTCACAGAACGAACCGCAAGTCTCACAAACAAGTGGGATACGTCATTTCGAAGCAAAAAATCAGTTTAGGCCACATTCCAAATTTCATTAAAAAATTTAAATTAGAAGTTTATTTAAAATTTAAATAACTAAAAATTTAATCTACATTGAAATAACATGCGAATTCCATTTTATTCAATATTTTCACTGTTGCCATGACATCAAACGTACGAGAAACTTTATTTAAAATAAAAATAAAATTCTTGAAAAAAATATTTATTTTTGTGTAATTATTCAATTTGGATTGTTGTAATAGCACAATAAAGTTATTTTGATGGTTCGTTATATTTTTGGGAAGAAAGATGCATAAAACATTCGAAATTTGTATAAAAAATATGCAAATTTTCGCTTTTATTTCTAAAGCAACAATTTTACTAATTTATTTTTCGAAATGTAAACTTGTGACTGCAAAAAGATATTTATTAAAAAAATTATCACTATTCTTCTAAGTTCAAAAAAATTAGCAAACGATAAAGATTAATTATTAAATCTGCAAAAGAAGATTAAAGAAAATTATTAGTTTTTGCTTATAAAAGTTTGAATAAGAACTAGCCAAAGGCCCTGTTTGGTGAATTTCTTTTTGAGGTGTTAGTGTGTTTCCTGTTGAGCGTAAAATGTTGTGTGGAAGTGGTGTAAGTGACAGATTCTGTAACAAACCAACTTGTTTCTCCACATAATGGCATTGCCGATTAAGTCATTTGTCTTACCTGTGAACAAGCTTTGAAATACTCTCTTCATGAAATGTAGACGCCAATGATTGGGAAGGGGTTGTGACGGCTTCGTTTTAAAAAAGTATGGGGCCTCTCTCGGCAAAGTTTCGAACTACTGTGTCGACACGAAATTTTTGATGAAACGCAATGAGTTTTTAACTTAAATTCAAACATTTTTTTCAAGTCTTTTCGAATCTCCTTCGCTGAAAAGAATACAGAATTAGACGATTCACACAAAAGGATGTTTACTACTTTCCTTATGACAAAACGTTACTGCCGATGTAAAAACATGACCATTACATTGTAACAATACAACATTACTTCGGCACATACCTTCTGCTTACACGATAGACTCAGACACACACTATCCTTCGATTCAATTTTACAAATCACCTTATCGGGAATGTAGATAATGCGTCCCATTAGGCATGGGTCACATTATCGGAAAGATCATGCAAGAAGCTTTCTCGTTATGAGAAGACATAGGAGATCATTGATACCTGCACAGTTTGGGATGGTCACGGTTTCAGTGTTCTATGAACTGTGTTTACGGAAATAGGGGCTATTGAACAATGGAAAATGAAATAAATAGGAAACATTGGTGGAATGGCGACTTGAGGTTTGCGAAATGGAATGTGGATCCCGAATGATGTAGTTCAGAGTAGGCATTGAATCGATTGGTGACTTTTTGTTTTTTTAGGAATATTTTTAAGTCCATACTCATATTTAGAAAATCAGGGGATACGTTGCCTCGAATAATCCTAATATCCAATTATTGACCAATAGGAATGCAAGAACATGAAAAGTGTAATTGAATATTAAAACCTAAAAGGCTAGATTTTAATTATCGTCGCACTAGAGCTACACGAGGGCTAATGGCAACGGGCGTTGTATTTCGGAACCACAGTCAAGTGACGAGCCGACACACCTGAGTAGGCACCAAACGCAACCGTTAAGGGTGAAATCGTACCCAGCGTTAGGACTTTAAAGGATATTTAAAGTGCACTCCCTTTTACGGGGTAGTCGTCGGACTTTTTTGGCTGAACGGGCTCTTTATTGATCGTCAGTTATTTTGGCGATGTCCGGAACCGACCTCTCGCATGCTGTTAAGAACTTCACATGAATACTTAATATAAAAAGTGCAAATTTCAGTGTTAAAAAATAGCTCTGAAACATTCTCAATATGTCAGCCATTATTCTAAAGAAATTATTGTCTTTTGGTCACTTATGTATATTTGCCTTGCCTTAAAAGATTGCTGGGACACCAGGCTAAATTCTTAAAATACAAAAAGTGCAAAAACTTTTGTGTTATTAATAAGAGTTTTAAAAGAACCGCATTCAACTCAAATGAAACGTAAAATATCTTAGGGAAGCGAAAAGATGTCTTATTTAAACGAAGAAGGGACATTGATTACTTCCCCAAACTACTGTATGCTTTTAAAAAATGTTTTAACTTTTCATCATTTTTTTTAAAATCCTTTAAGTTTGTGTTTCTAACGGTTAGTTAAAGTTTTATACTATATACACTCTTAAAAATGAATGCTCAAAAACGAAGAAATTTTTCTTAATATTGACGATTCAATTACTGGCAAATGCTCCGAGTTTTCGTTTCCTCAAAGTGAGGAAATTTGAATCGTCTTTTTTATGAGGATTTGAATGTCGTCTAATCTAAAGAAATATTTCGTCATTTTTGAGCATGTGAGTACAACAATGAGATTCAGTTTCCTCAAAATCAAGATACAGAATCGTCAAATCACGATCGTAAAAGTGAGGATTCGCGTTTACTCAAAAAGTCACGTGATAGTATGACGAAACAATCCTCAAAATTAACGAAATGAGGCTTGAGGATTCATGAATCGTCAAAAATGAAAGTGTTATTTCTGAGAGTGTATTTAGGACTATTTAATCAGAAAAAACGCTAACTTCTGCTCAAACTCGATGCGGAAACAAAACAATTGACGTTAATGGTAACTACACCCGAAAAAACAAATGAAGCTTGAATCAAACTGCGTACGCGATCAACACAGTGAAAAAACCAGTTTGATGAAACAGCGAAACCAATGACCATAACCTTAAACGGATTATATAGGAAGAAAAGGAATCCGTAGATCAACTCTAATCCGTCCTGATCAAAAAGTTTGGCTTCTTTGGGGGAATACTTGAATGCAAACATAAAGACGATTTTGTATTTTTTACAATTGTAAAAGTTTATTTTTTTTTTGTTCTATTTTTTTTGTAAATGTATCTTGTTTGTTCATACCGTAAATGATTTAATAAATAGGAGGATGAAGATAAGACGATATTTTGTAGACGTAAAATTTTTTTCCTTGTGGTTTACAACACTGTTGGACTCGTATGACCTTTTCTTTAGAAACCAACGTGATTTTTAGCCAAAGTCAACTCTCAACTGAAACTTTAAAATCAGTTTATCTAGTGTATCATCAATATTAAAAGTCATAAATAAAGGAGATTATTTTTCCTGATAGTTTCTGACAATTTTGGACACTTGTGACCTTTTCTTTACAAACTCACGTGATTTTCAACCAAAAAATCAACTATCAATTGAAACTTTAAAATCAATATCAATTTTGTGCATCATCAACACGAAAATTCTTCATGGTAGTTTGGTGCTAATACAAACAATAAAAAAGTTGCTATCCCCCCCTCCTCCCCCTACCATTTCAAGTAATTCAATGCATATGTAAATAATGTTTTGAAGTATATATGAAATATTCAATTATATAAGAAAAACATTTTTCTGTTTGCTTAGTCACACATGGTTCATAATAATATTATTTACATATGAAATCTATGAAATTCAAGGAAATGCATTTCCTCAAGCAGTCAGCTGCCAAGTTAGGCTATTGATAGATAAATGTTTTTATAAAAGAGTTTATCGTAAAAAATGAGAAACATTTACGTGTGTATTTATAAGTATGCATATTTGTAAATTTCAAAATACTTTTGGCCAAATATATATTTTTACTATAAACTGTATATAAATATATATTTGATATATTATTATAAACAATTTTTTTTAAAAAATACATTTGTATGTAATATATATATTGTATATTTTTTAATATAAATTGCATAATGTTAAAATAATCTTCATCGTTTTCTCTAGGATGAAATATTTCCATACAATATTATTTTAAAGTTTAATATTGGTTAAGAATTGATTTTGATTGAGAGATGTTTAGGGTCTAATATAAATTCTAAAAAAATTCAGAGGGAAAATCTGATTGGAACCGGTTGAGTTCTATATAATGTTTCTGCACCGCATAAAAAGAGTAAGGTTGAATCTTCCTCCTATTTTGTGGTGCAACGTTTCTCCATTTAGCTGGAAACAAGCACATGCTACTACAAGTTTTATGGAGGAACGTGACACTGTCTTTTAAAGTTGCAGATAGTTTTTTTTTTTGGTTGCTATACATGTTGTATACAGCGCCCTCTAGAGGCCACTTATTGAAACTCTGCCCCGCAACGCCATCTTTTGGTGACTAGGAAAGGTGGTAGAGGTCAAGGGAGGATGTAACTATCCATTTGCTTCACTTCGTTAAATGATTATTTCTTTACACCGAGTTGCTGAAACTCTGCCCCGGACCGCCATATTTTTGTCACTAAGAACGGTGGTATAGGGGTTACGAGAACTGAACTGAACTGAAACTCTGGAAGGAGCATCGAAACGCTCGTCAATGGGATCGGTGAAGCCCGGCAACCCTGTAAGAGCAACCCAACTTTTGCCGCCAATCCTTTCCTTTACTTTAAAAAAGGCATTTTAAACCAAACTTTTCAATAATTTTTTTGAACAGAAAATAGATAGGTCATTGCTTTAAGAGGTTCTTTATATAATGAAGTTTCGGAAACATGTACTTTTAAAAATATAGAATAGCAGGAACAATCTTTAAAATTTAAAATTCCTTGGAGTACTATTCTTGGCGAGCGATTTCGACATCCAATGCAAACCGTCAAATCAAGTGTGATCGGCGAATTCATGACAAATGTGGCACATGTTCTCCCTAAAGCTGTCGCCAAGTGACCCGAAAATAGGCTTCACCAGCTTATCATGGGATGCTCCTTCCAGAGTTTAAGTTCAGTTCAGTGGTTGCGAGAGGATGTAAAACTCCATAAGCTTCATTTTATTAAATGGCTATTTCTACGAATCGAGTTGCTTTCTTCTTTACTGCCCCTCCTCCCTCCTAAACATACATGATCTATTTAACTGTTGTGGGAAATGCTCTCACTGGAAACTAAACTCGCCGTAAATAAACATGCTTTTTTGCATTCATTAGCTTAAAGCGGAAGTTATTCAATCATTGTCTCCAGTCTGCATCGGGGCTTGACTAAGACAACAACCGAAACGAACTTAACCTTTCCATTAGCATTTAAAAGAAAGGAGAAAGATCGATTGTTAACGAATTTAACTACATCTGAATCGTCCTTATTTGTTGTAATTGGTATGCATTTAAAAAAAATAAGGAAAAAACTTCTAAGGTAGGTTGACAAATAAGTAGGGGAGGGCAGAGGAATCCCTCCACTTCGGGCAATGCCGCCACCCCTTGTATCTCGTCAGCGATGTGTGTGGGATGGGGTCTGTGAGCGCTGACCTGTAGCAGGAAGCAAAGTGATTTGTAGTAGAGACTTTATATTTTGAGGTTTTGGCATATAACTCTTTTACTTATTTTGAGCAATTGTCAATAAATCACCAATGTCGTTAAAATATTTTGCATTGAACAATCCACATAGCATGATGCTTTGCTCTTTTGCATGGTGAATATTGTAAAAGAATTATGAACTATCCAAAAAAAAGTACGAAATCTAGTGTTTTGACGTGTTTATATATATTTTAAAGACATTTTGTTACAATATAAATTATAGGCAATTTAATTGTCGATAGCAACAACCATATGCATCTCAAACTTCAAATATAATGTTACCTTGTATATAAAACAAAACAATTTCATAAGGGGGCACATCCTTTCTTAAGGAATTTCAGATCAAATATTGATTTATCTTATCATGCCCCATCCTTGGATAAAGTTATAATAAAAAAACTCCTTTCATCGTCATATTTTAATCAGAAACCCCGGCCAACAAACCCATCATAAAGGCTTCCGATGAGACAGTCAACAATCGGAGAAAATAATAAACGGTTTCATTCTTCGCGTCCCCAGATTTCCTGAAAAACCGCAGCACCACAATGACGCTCTTCAAAATTTTTCTCTTTCACTGTCATATCCTCAATAAAAAGATCTGTAAAAAGTAAAAGAAGAGGTCAAGACAAATGAATTGGACAATCCAGATGTGTTTCTTCAGTCGCCAGAGGGGTCGTCGAACAACAAGCGAACATGTGTCAGGCGACACTTCGAACGGTTGGCCTGAAATAGTTGTAAACTGTTGAAAATTCGAAAAGCGACACCTAGTTGGGTGCTAAAAATTTCCTTAAAGATGGTCTAAATTCCCTTAAAAATAGTTGGGGAAAAGCTTATGAACAAAGTATTTTTGATGCAATAAATTGTCTTGAAACCTATTTAGCAATTTTTAATTTGTTTAATTTTCTAGCTCCAGAAATTGATAGGGGCTTGAAGACGAGGAACATTCTTTATTTACTCCAATATTGCGTAGTTACAGTTCTGATCACAAAAATCTGCAAATAAAAAACCTTATTTACAACGGTGGGAAATTTAAAGATCGAGGAACTATAATCGTTAGCATTTAGTTTTGTATGAGGAAAAACAGTAGATCTAATAAATGTTAGTATTGTACTCAGGAAATAGTACCACATATCCATCGAGAGGAAGTATTGTCCCTACCAAATCTTGAATAAAAGTTTAATCTTTCACGTGTGAAAATATCAATATTACATTTACTGTATTTAGGTGTTTACATTCTATAGTCATATTAGATATCATGTTTTATTGGATTTATTTCTAACACGGAATTTTGTGGCTACTTATTCAGTATGGTGGTTGTATAGACTCTTGCTTGTAAATATGTGAAACCAGGTTAAAACATCGAACCCAAATAATTCATGCATATATCTTTAGAAAAAAATATAGCCCTTCACTTGAAATAGGATCCCCCATCTCAAAAAGAAATCAACACACTATTATTGTTCTTGTCTATGATCATCGTTTCATTAAAAAAATGTAATGTCTCGCTGTCTTGTATGTATTATACGCAGTTGAAAATTTAGTGCGTCGTTTCATTATAATGAAAATTCCTAGTACCTGCAACTGTTTTGTGGTGAAATGTTTCACTATATTTTAGGGATTAAGTTAAGCCATTTATTGAGGTTCAGTAAACAAAAACCTAATAAATGGTTCAACCTAATACCGAAAATATGGTGAAACATTTCAGCACACAGCCGTTACAGATACTAGGAACCAGACTTACAATAAAACCAAGCACGAAATTTTAAACAGCCTATAAATATACGTGTTGTCATTCATAGGTACCCTAACTGGGACAAACCAACCAACTGATTAGGCTGGTACAGACATAAAGTCAGAGAGTCAACTATCGTTTTGTCACACCAAGCCAACAGCTTGCAGTCTAAGCTATCGCCTATTAGTTCTCGGAAGCTATTGAATCTGTCCGCTGCGGATAACAATGGACATATTGTCTTCATTGAATGTCGACGCTGGAGTTCCTTTGTTGGTTGATAAGTTATTGGTCGGACTGTTGTTGTTTCTTGGTTTATTGAGGTATTTCTTTTTTTAGATTGGTTATATTGGCTGGAGGTATTGACCAATTTGCTAATTGAGGGTTTGGAATTTAATGCCGATGCAACAAAATATTTCTGGAAAAGATGGTTTCTTATGGGACTCTTAGCGATTAAAGACAATATCCAATGGTATTTATATTGGATTTGTTATATATATAATATATCAATGCAATCATAAATAACTGCACCTCACAATGTTAACATTTAAAAGAAGAAACTCATTAAATACATACCCTTCAATTACCCTTCAATTTAAAAGAGAGACGAGGACCCTCCTTAGGGAGGTCAAGGGTAGGACAAAGGACATTACTGTTCTTGGGTTGTTACCGAGGTTTCCTGGGTGGAAGAGCAGGCTCAGTGTGGAGGAGCAGAGGTCCAATGCTTGGATGAACGCTAGGGCATTGGCTATGAACAATGTTCTAAAAGAGGTGTGTGAAATGGAGGGGGTGAAGTTTCTAGATCTGTTTTCTAGGAGAAAGTTTGAAAGTACAACTGTGTTTCAGGGTTGCCAAGTAGAGTGGATGGCAAGGGACAGAGTTCACTTGAGCACTAGAGGTGTAAACTAGGTAAGCAGGTTAGTGATGGACAGCCTTGCTTCAAAAAACTAGGCAAGTTTGGCGGAGGAGTGACCAAGGTGAAGGCCATAGTAGGAGATTCGGGTAGGGGTAATATTCATAGGGGCAACAATTTGAGTAAATGTGGGCAAAATACATTGAAGGTCTTCTATTGCAATGCTAGAAGTATTAGAAACAAGATGGATGAGTTGAGGGGAATCATTGCAATGGAGGATCTCGACATTATTGGTATCACAGAAAGCTGGGCAAGTACTGATGATATATCTGATTTTTTCACCATTAAAGGTTTCAACCTCTTCCGTCGTGATAGACTAAATAAAAAAGGGGGTGGGGTGCTGTTGTATATTAGAAGCGACTTGAACTGCATTGAGTTAAACTTCAAGAGTGACCCTCAAGGTATCGACTCTGTGTGGGTTAAGTTAACCAATGTTAATGGTAATCATCTGGTTATAGGTAATGTATATCGACCACCCAACAGTAGTGGGGAGCAAGATATTGTTTTGTATAACCTCATAAGAGAGATTTGTCACAAAAATGAAGTTGTGGTTATGGGGGATTTCAATTTCCCAAACATTAACTGGGACAATAATGTGATTATCAGGGGTCAAGGTTTTGATTTTCTTGAGGTTTTAGATGATTGTTTTTTGTATCAATTAGTAAGAGAGTGTACTAGAGATAATGCTATACTGGATTTAGTTTTGAGTAGCTGTGAAAATAGAGTGCATAATCTAATTGTCAGTGATCACTTAGGTGAGAGTGATCATAATAGTATTAAGTTTGATATTATTTTTCAGGTCATACAGAATAATAGTGTTAGAGTTGTTCCAATTTTCAGAGATGTTAATTTTGACAACTTGAGATATGATGTTGTTCTTGCTTTTGAGAATGGGCTAGTTGGTACCCATACGTTTGAATTATGGGATGAGTTTAAGGAAAAACTTAATGATGTTGTGAAAAAACATGTTAAGTTCAAGCGTAAAAGTTCCCAAAGGAAACTGTATCCTATGTGGTTTTCCAATGATATTAAAAAGTCCCTTAGGTTAAAGCAGAAGGCGTATAAAATTGCAAAACAATCTGGTAGTGAGGTGGATCAAGAAGCTTACAGAGTTGCTAGGAGAGAGTTTAAGAATATGAGTAGACAACATAAATCTGTATTAGAGGGGAATCTCGCTAGGGATATTAAGGATAATCCTAAGAATTTTTTCGCTTATGCTAGAGGTAATGTTAAGCAGGGTAAGTCTATTGGACCATTTAAAGGTAGTCATGGACAGTTAATCCATGATGACATGGAAATGGCTAATCTTTTGAATGACTTTTTTGTTAGTGTTTTTAATAATGATTATAAAAATGTGCAGGTTTTAGGTGAGGTTACAGAAGAGCAGGAGTATATTGATTGTGATTTTTCTAGGGAGGAAGTTATTCATCTTTTGAAAACCATGAAACCCAATAAAGCACCTGGACCAGATGATATTTATCCTAAAATTTTAGTTGAGTGTGCAGAAGAGTTGGGAGATGTAATTCTGACTATTTTTAGGTCATCATTTAATTCTGGACAGGTGCCGGCTGACTGGAAACTGGCAAACGTCACTCCATTATACAAGAAGGGGCCTAAATCTGATCCGGGTAATTACAGACCAGTTAGTCTTACATCTGTTCTTGGTAAAGTTTTTGAATCACTGTTGAAAAAGCGCATTATGAATTTTTTGGAATCTAATCATTTTCTTTCAGATTATCAATATGGATTCAGAAAAGATAGGTCTTGTACATCTAATCTGTTAAAATTTTATGATACTGTTACAGAGGATATTGATAAAGGCAATATGGTTGATGTTATTTACATTGATTTCCAAAAAGCTTTTGATAAAGTTCCTCATGATGCTTTGCTATTTAAGATGAAAAGATTTGGGTTAGGGACAGCCACGATCCACTGGATTCAAAATTGGTTGACCAATAGAAAACAAAGAGTTCACATTAATGGTAGGTATTCTGATTGGAATGAAGTTGTAAGTGGAGTGCCTCAGGGCTCTGTACTTGGGCCAATTTTATTCATTATGTTTATTGATGATATCAGCTGGGGGTTGAATAGCAAGTTAAGTATTTTTGCAGATGACTTAAAAGTGACGAGTACAGTAAATTCTGTTGAGCAAATTGAGCAATTGCAAAGTGATCTAACGAAAATTACTGAGTGGGCTGCAAAGTGGGGCATGTCGTTCAGTGTGAATAAATGCCAAACCTTGCATTTGGGTAAGAACAATGTTCATTATTCTTATGTTTTACAGGGAGAAAGTATTCAAGACAGTGAGTTTGTTAAAGATTTAGGAGTTTTTGTGAGCAATGATTTTAAAATGAGTAAACAATGTGTTGAAGCAAGTAAGAAGGCCAATCGAATGTTAGGATATATTAGAAAAAGTATCACTTCTAAATCTAAAGAGATTATTTTGCCATTGTATAGGGGATTGGTAAGGCCACATCTGGAGTATGCTGTTCAGTTTTGGTCCCCCTTTCTCAGAAAAGATATTGAAATGCTTGAAAAGGTTCAACATAGGGCTACAAAAATGATTAAGGGTTTATCGGGTATTGATTATGTTAATAGATTAAGATCGTTAAACATGTATTCCCTGGAAAATAGGAGAACAAGGGGTGATTTAATTCAGTTGTTCAAGTTCATTAAACAGGGAGACATATAGGGCTTAGGTTTTACCTTAAATAGCCGGACCAGAGGGCATGGTCTGAAGTTGAATAAGTCATGCTTTAGAAGGGAAGTTAGAAAACATTATTTTTACAATAGAGTCGTCAATGAGTGGAATGCTTTACCAGAACATGTTGTGTATTCGAAGAGGGTGGAAGATTTTAAGAAGAATCTTGATAACTATTGGAAACTGGTAAAGAATTAGATTTATTTTGGACCAACCTTGCTGGGCCTCTGGCCTGTTGTTGGTCGACAATTTTTGTATTTGTATTTGTATTTCGAGAATGTAAAGAAGATAACAGATAACATAAGCACGTCAATGACTAGGGTTTTGAAGTTGCTCATTAATCAGTTTTGAATTTCAAACGGATATACTGTTCAAATCTTTTTTTTTTTTTAAATTGGTTGTTATTGATTAGGTATTGCAGATAACAATTTCTGCATTTTATTTTTGTATCATTTCATTGAGTTAATATTTTAGTTCTTCTTTACTTCTTAGTAATTGTAAGTCTTCTAAGTATTTTTGATTATGATCTGTTATTCAATTACAGGAAAAAATTGTATTCAAAAAATCGATTCTCTAGTTCAGATAGTGTTAGATAAAACCCTTACAAATTCTGCTCTCTCCCACTATTGAACAAGCCTTTAAGTTCGTCGGATATTTTGCATAATAGTATTTCCAATAAATTTACAGAAAAGTACTGTAACATTCTCCTGCTTAAATTAAAAGAAAATATGAGCCCGCTATACTCATTTTATAAGTTTTTATTTTAATTGTAGAATGAGAACGAATCATCGAAAAATTGGCATTTTTAGTCGACGTATTTCCTTTCTGAACATTCTTAATTCTTTCGGTTTGTGCTCCGTCTCCAAATGGTATTTATTCGCCAATCTAGGCTTGAGAAATAATTTATCTTTCATTTGTGTTGATTTTTTTTATGTCAAGTCCTGAAACATACTCATTACATCTATCTGATCTTACACTCTTAAAACAAACGAGCGATTTTAACTCGGTCCGGGGTAATTTTAACGCTCCTCCGGTGTCGAAAATGCACTTCTCTTATAATAGTGGATCCTTTGTGTGTAAAACCTCTGACAGGATCATTCCAAACGAGTGATTTTAACTCAGTCTGAGTTAATATTCACTCGTTTCCAGTGTCGAAAATGCACTTCTCCTACTGGAGTGGATTTCACTCGTTTGTTTTAAGAGTGTACCCCTAATATGCATAAATCAAGAGAGTCCACTCTTATATCAACTAATATACTCGACTATTTTTAACAGAATGAAACAACGAACCTAAAACCAAACAAAAAAGACTGCAAAAACACACACAAAAATTGAGAGAAGTGGAAAAAAGAGCGAGACATCAGAGCAAGTGTTGCGTTTCGATGGTATCGGCGGGCGGTCCGCTGAACAAAGAGACAGCAAAACTCTCTTCTTGGGAAAACACGTGGATTTTTTTTTTATTATTCTTATCTTTCAAGATTGTTGCACTTCTGTCTCACCTCCTGCTTCGGACACACCATGACGCAGGAGTCAACGGTCACAGACGTGTCCAGTGCTAGCTCATGTGTTGGCTCTGGCATTCGTATTTTAAATCGGTTTTTTTTACGGTTGTTGTAACTTCTGTCCAGTTTTCAGGGATTTAAAACATATAAAATGATTATCTCTTGTGACTTTTAGGAAGTATTGACTCATTTAAAAATTAATATCAGTTTGTGGACATGTTTCAGGTTTTGAGTGGCAACAATTGACAGCTTAATGGCTGAAGAATAGATATTTATGCAACTATTGCGAAAAATAATGCTTTTTAAAACATGTGGATTTTATTTCACGAGCGAGTGAAATAAAGACACGTGTTTTAAAAAGTTTGCTTTTCGCATGTTTTTCATACACAATTTTTTATAATTGCGTGAAAAAAATCAAATCTCATTGGTTCAAAAATAATTCACGTGCTAATTAGACTAAAATGAGTTTGGAGCTTCCAGGAGAGATATCAAAGAAAACAACCAATGAACTCGCAGTTCGGAGCGCGTGACGCTATAAAAAACCAATAAGCGTGTTTCAACATTTTGTCAAAGAAAGCAACCAATGAACTCGCACTTCGAAGGGCGTGACTTAAGAAATATTCCCATCGCGAGAAAAAAAATTCATTGATTCAAAAATAATTCACGCGCATAATATTTTTAAATACAGCAGATCGATAAATCTTTGGATTTTATGAGTATTATCAAATCGAAATTTTACTTGAAATGTTGGCATCTTATAAAAAGAGTGCGACAAAGTCTTTTTTTCACTGCTTTTGGGTGAAAAAAAGTACTTTTTTTCACTGTTTCAAAAAGTCTAGCTTTGTGCACGCGTCTGATATTGAAATTATAATGTAAAAGTCGGTTTTTTTTCACGCAATTATAAAAATATAATTTAAGACTCGATTTTTAAATCAATGTCGCTTGGGAACAGACCTCCATTTTGTAACCTGGTACAAGTCAATTGCTCAGAATAAACTGCACAAAGCTTCGAATTACTTTAATACGATCACAAATTTCTCTTACTCCTTATTTTGGGCCGCATTATGATAATTTTGACCGAGTATAACTATTTAGCACTCTTGAAGTTAATGAGGAGAAAAAGCTTATAAGCGGTTCTCTGAACAAGCACACAAGCTGGAATATATATGTACCATACCATACGATACCATACCATGAGGAGAAACAAAAAAAAATATTTCAAGTTAAAGAGTTAAATTCCTAGTAGAACATATAGAATTCTCACGTGCAATGTAGTGCAGTATGGCTCTTTCTCAATTTTAACCTACCAGAAATTATGAACCTGCTTGAAAAACATGCTGTCCAAACAAATGAAAATAATTCAAACAGTAATTAATAAGCTTAATTATTTTATTTTTACATATAAGCGTCACGTGATCCAAAATCAAGTTTCAAGTTGTGAGACCGTAGTAAGGAAAAGGGGGGGAGGGGTTAAGCAACCAATTACTGTACCAACTCCATTTCTCAAGTATATAGATCTCCTTAGTAACCCACTGATCTTCGATTCTCCAATTTAATCTCAGCAATCAGCGAAATATTTCCATAAAATTCCCATCCTCATATTTTTTTTTACGAGCGCATTGTTCGGACTTCAGAGTGAGACGACTTTCTTGAGAAAGCTCATTATCGTTTGCAGTCAGCCCCGCATACCACCTAACTGTAACCGGAACCTGCATGCTTGAGGTACAAGAGAATTCGTGTCCGAACAGGGACATCGAAAGTTTTTTAATGTCGTCTGCAGCCAGGGGTCGAGTCACGATTTCAATTCTAAATGGGGATCGTCCAGTGTCCAATTGGAAAAGCACCCATTGTGAGCACGCGAGGTATTTTCGAGGGCAACAAAAGGTTTTGTGTTCGATTGCCGAAGAATTCGATTTTTTTTCTTCTTGAGAACGAACAAAGATTGAACGGGTGTTTTATTTCGTTTTCGGGGATATAAAAGTTGCCTAATCTTGAAATTAATTTTCATTTACAAGAGTTGTTGCTCAAGAGTCATTAAAATAGTTGTAATGGTAATACTTGAGTGTAATTGTAATTCGTTATGCAGGTTACTAAGGCTAACTGAGGAATGACTCACTGATGACGTACCAAGTTCAATTTCAGCATAAGTCTTTATCCTTGTAACATTGTAGCCGTAATGAATTAGTAGACATTTTATTGACAGTTAGACTGAAGTTTGAAAGGCACATCCATCATCCGAGTTGTTATAATTAAATTTATTTTAATTTTTTTATATAAACTATTTTTTATAATAAAAGTTGCTTAACTTTGAAATGAATTTCATTTGCAAGACTTGAAGCCAAAGAGCAATTATATAAGAATTGTAATTCTTGATGAAGGTTACTAAGGCCAACTCACTGATGACTTACCAAGCTCAACTTCAGCTTAAGTCCTTATCTTCGCTAAATAGAAACCGAAGTAAATTGGTAGACAGATTATTTGCATTTAGACTGATTTGGGAAAGCATTAACGGAGTCACTATATTTAAATTTCATTTACTTATCTTTATGTTAACTATTCTTCTTTGTTAATATAATACTTGCTTAATCTTGAAATTAATTTTCATTTACAAGAGTTGACGTTCAAGAGTCATTAAAATATTTGTAATTCGTGATGTACACTGTACAGGTTACTAAGGCCTACTGTGAGGACTCACTGAAAATGCACAAAGCTTAATTTCGGCATTAGTACTTATCTTTGCTAAATAGAAGCCGAAGTGAATTGGTAGACAGGTTATTTGCATTAAGACTGAATTGGGAAAGGGACATGCAAGATCAGAGTTGCTATATTTAAATTTTATTTTAATTACTTATCTTTATGTTAGCTATTCTTTTTTTGGGAATATAATAGTTGCTTAATCTTGAAATTAATTTTTATTTACAAGAGTTGATGCTCAAGAGTCATTAAAATAGTTGTAATTCGTGATGTAGGATGGCAACATGACAAATGACAGTGATTGCGCCCTCTAGAAGAGAAGGGCGTAGGCTTTATAGCCCATTACCCCGCTCGCCAGAAGAGACAGTCACAAGAGACACACAAAGAAGGACGCCACAAACACATAGACAAATAACAACATTTACTGACAGACACAAACATCCATGCCTTTGCCGGGATTCGAGCCCGAGCCCAGCTGCTCCAAAGGCTAGTACACTAACCATTGCGCCGGTCGTGATGTAGGTTACTATTAAGGCTCACTGAGGAGTGACTCATCTGATGACACACCAAGCTCAATTTCAGCATAAGATCTACCCTTTTTAAGATAGTATATAGCTGAGGTGAAATGTTGTTTATTTACAGATAGACTGAATTTGGATAGGTACATTTTAGTACAGAGTTGTTGTAATTATAGTTTCTTTTTAACTTGGCTTTAAAAGGATTTTTTATTGCAAGAGCTCTTGATTATATATCATTGGCCCCCATGCCGAAGCATGAGGTTGGAGCAAAAATATAAACTGAATACTGAACAATGAGAAAAAAAAAACTTATGCAAATTTACAAAACTAAATGCAAACATAACAGAAAATCAGTCTTAGGATGTCAATTGCATAATATCCCTAGCCTGCCAATATCGATTGCACAAGGTTTTTTTCGCAATTAAAACATTTAAAATTTAGTTCACACAATTTACCATTAATTAAAATTAGTTCACACAATTTAACATTAATTAATAATTATTATTTCACACAATTTAACATTAATTAAAATTTAGTTTTCACAATTGAAACAATTAAAATTAATTATAACAAATAAAAGTTTCATTCAGAGCAACAATTAAAAGAAAAACTTCTTTGTTACAAATCACAATGATTCAAAATTAAACAGGATATATTTTTTAGCAGTGGAGCATAGTGTAATTTCGGTAGTATTTCTCTGCAGCATTTTTACCTCACTAACGTTGAATTGGATAACTTTGGCAAAAATATAAAACATTGACACTTACATTCTCCTTGTATATTTATTTTATTATTCTTAATAGATCAAAGCAGAGTTGCCACTAATTCGCTTACTATTTTAAAGAGTGTATTTAATGTGAAGGGGTTATTAATTAAAACGCTTGGGCCAAAGTTACTCAATTTTAGATCTCAATTTTTAACGTAGCCTCTATGTCAGCCACTTTTAATGAACTGAAACATAATTAGTTGAATTAAAGGGAAAACAATATTTTCTTAAATAAAATTGGAAGCAAAAGCAGCCATTGTGTTTACGCGTACGATTCTTAGAAGATGCTAAACTGAGGTTCTATGTTTAGTTGCACGAATATTCGTTTTTCACTTTGTGGTCGCAATTTTTCTGTGGTTTAAGAGAACAATGGATACCACATATTTTTTGTTTTTCATTTTTAAATGTCTCAAAGAGCGAATACAAAATTTACATCACTATAAATCAATTCTTTATTTTTATTTTTACTGCTTTGATTTAATTAAGTTCAGTTAAACTCACATAAACCTTTAAAAATTAACCCTTGTTCAGATATGAATGCTTTCCCATATAAAAAATGACATTAACAACCTGAGACGCACAACTGGAGTCTTTAGTATCATCCAATCAAATCTCTAAATCCCCAACAATGGTACGTACGTTACACCAATCAGCACTCTTTAATGATCTGTAACGGACGGACGCGTAAGTTTTATTAGTGTTTCGTGAGTTGCCAAAGTTAATAATGGAAGTGCTTTCTTTTTTTCGGAAGTTAAAGATATGTCTGGGAAAATTCCTTTCCATTGTTATATCTATGAAGGTTTTCTGGAACTGTTCTATTTTATTTTGACGGCGATGAGGAATAAAACTTTCGAGTTATATTTTTCTTTCCTCTAAGAATAGTTAATAATGACAATAAGCAGAAAATTGAAGAGCTTAGTGGAAGAACGTGCTAAGTGACATTTTCGAAAACAATTGAAATTTTTGTGTCAATCAACATGGTATTTCCTTCTTTCAAGATGAAAAGATTCTATCGTTTCATAAACTTTAAGTTAAGTAAATTTTTTACCATTTTTAATTGTCGTTTTTAACTTATCTAAGTGCAAACAACTTAAAAGCTCATTTTCCCGTTTTCAACTTTTTGTCGCTTAGCACGTTCTTCCAATAAGCTCTTCAATTTAGACTTGCTTTTGCCAGATTATTTTTTTCGTAGATCTGACAGTTGGCCCTGAAATAATTGGTTTAAATCTTAAATCTAAGATATGTATTTAATTTCTTGTATATGAGGATAACAGAAACTAATATATTTATGATTGTTTTTCTATACAACAGTTAAATAGTAATTTTTCTTGACACTAAATAAGTTTTACCATTATTTTTATCGTGCCCTTAATGGTATAGTGGTCTGTGCGCTTGTCTCTTATGCCATCAACAATGGGTTTGGTAGGTTATATGAGTTCGCTAAATACGTCATCTTTCGGGGGTTCAATAAATGAATAATTAGCTTGCTTGGTAGTTGGCTGAAGATTCATTGTTGAACTTGCCAATCAGCATGGACGACGGATAGCATTTGCTCCTCATCCCCTAAGACAACAGAAATGGAAATTAGCTCTGCCTCACACATTCGACTCTGGCTAACTTAGATTATAAGGAAATATTAAGATTGTAATAAAGTGTATTACAATCTTCAATCAATAAAAGTGTAATCTGAATACTTGTTAAAAATCAGAATGTATGCTATATATTCGAAATTAGCTTGCATTTCTTTCAATACATTTTCAAGGGCAATAGCAGTCAGTAATTTAAAAGAGTTTGATGCAGAGGGAAAGTAGGACAAAGAATTTATTATACCTTCCCACTTAAGTATAAATAATGAGTTTATCACAATGAGGAAACTAATAGTGAAATAGAAATGACGATTCGACACCATTTATTTAGTTTAGAAAACTAACTGTTAAAATTTTTGAATCATAATAAATCGTAATTAGCCCACATTAGTGTACAATTAAAAGAACTTCATTTGAATAAGAACAACTAGATCTGATCTGAACAGCTTGCTATTAAGAATTGATTTTTAAAGTTTAAAAAAAAGTTTTTTTCTATTAGAAAGCCAACACAACTTCGCATTCTAATAATACATATATTGATAAACATTTCAAAATAATCAATTATAGCAGAAAATATCAAAAATTAATTTTGATCTAAATAAGTTCTGTATTGAATTTTGAAGAATTGAATTTTTTCCTTATCTTCATGTGAACTCAAATGTGAAATTTGCGTGCTTTAAGAAAAAACGATTTCCTCAATTTTGTTGATATCGTGCTACGACTATTTTGAAGATGGTTTGCCATTGTTATTATTTAGAAAAGCATTGTTGTGGACAAAAACTTTCAACAGAAAAGGGTTAATGCACTAAAACTAGAAACCAATTTTTGAGAATTTCAGGTATAGTGATAACTGAAATTTTCGAAAAGTGTTTTCTAGTTAACTTTAAAAAAATATTGTTGTGAGATTTTTCAATTTGAAATAGAACTTAAGCAACAAAATATTTATAAGGTTACACTAGAATTCAGAATTTGTTGTCGGTAAAAAATTCAAAACTCAAATGTACACAAAATTTCTTAAAAATATAATAATTGAAAGAAAATACTACCTATTTACGAAAAATCATGTGCATAACTTTATGATGAGGAAAATGACCACGGGAATTATATTTTTATTTCGTTTTTATTCCACTGTGAATGACATATCTAAAAATATAAAACGCAGGCAAGATTTTAAGAATATTACATTTTAAAGAAATCGGATTTTATTTGCAAAAAAAAAGTGTTAATATATCTTCATGATGAAAAATAATGACTCATGGAACCTGAATGAAATATTTACAGTTATTGGATGGTTCTTAATTGCAAAATAATAATAATAACAATAATAACAACAATAACAACAACAAACAACAACAGCAACAACAACAGCAACAACAATAATAATAATAATAATAATAATAATAATAATAATAATAATAATAATAATAATAATAATATAATAATAATAATAATAATAATAATAATAATAATATAATAATAATAATAATAATAATAATAATATAATAATAATAATAATAATAATAATAATAATAATAATAATAATAATAATAATAATAATAATAATAATAATAATAATAATAATAATAGTTCTCTCCTGGAAGTTCTCTCCGTGAATTATTTCTGAACCAATGAGAATTGATTTTTTTTCAAGCAATTGTAAAAAATAGTGTATGAAAAACGTGCGAAAAGTAAACTTTTTAAAACACGTGTCATTATTTAAACTAGTTTTAAAAAGCGTTACTTTTCGCCCTAGTTGCATAATAGTTATTTATGCAGCTAGTGCGAAAAGTAATGCTTTTTAAAACTAGTGTGTTTTATTTCACGAGCTAGGTACGAGCAAGTGAAATAATGACACGTGTTTTAAAAGGTTTACTTTTCGCACGTTTTTTCATACACTATTTTTTATAATTGAGTGAAAAAAATATAATATAATTGGTCCAAAAATATTTCACGCGCATTTATATCTTTAAATAAAAGCAGATCGATAAATATCAAAATTTTATTAATATTATGAAATAGAAATTTAACTTGAAATGTTGGCATCTTATGTGTGTGAAAAGAGTGAAAAAAAAGTCTTTTTTCACTGCTTTTGGGTGAAAAAATTACTTTTTTTTTCACTGTTTCAAAAAGTCTAACTTTTTGCACGCGTCTGATATTGAACCTATAATGTAGAAGTCGGATTTTTTTCACTCAATTATAAAATTCGTTATTTATGCAGCTAGTGTGAAAAGTAATGCTTTTTAAAACTAGTGTATTCTATTTCACAAGCGAGGTACGAGCGAGTGAAATAATTACACGTGTTTTAAAAAGTTTACTTTTCGCACGTGTTTCATACAATAGTTTTTATGATTGCGTTAAAAAATCAAATCTTATTGGTTCAAAAATAATTCACGTGCTAATTTTTTGACGTAAAGAAGATCGGTATCGATAAATCTCTGGAACTGCAAAAGGCAACTTATTTTTTAGTTTTAAGTCAAATATTTGAACATATATACTGATACGAATTTTGAGCTTAAAGGAGAGAACTTTTCATAAGCCTTTTCGTAATTTTTATTTTTTATTTATCCGTGAGCATATTTGAAGTGACATCATTAGGGGATATTTCTATCTTTCATGGAATCTCAAAATTAGTATCAGTATCTGTGTTCAAATGTTTTAATTTAAACTAAAAAAAATAAGTTTTGCTTTTTGTTCAATTATAAAAATAACTATCTTGACAATCGTTGATAAATCGTTTTTTTTTTATTTCTGTAAAGTAAAAATTGAATTACCTTCTGTAATTCAATCATATTCGTCATTATAATTGCAATTCATCACCTTGTAAATACTTAATTTTCTTGTCAAAATAATACAATATTTTACCTCACTTTTAATGAAATCAATCTTTTTTCATGCACATTTTGTGCCCTAAATTGTCGATGTTAAGGTTAAACATTTTTCGTTCAAATCCGTACCACTTACCATAATTAGACACAGAAAGTGTTGTATTGTTATCGAAAGTGGCTATTTTCTTTTAAAACTGTCATCGAGAAGGCTCTTTATTGTATTTTATGACTGATATATGTTAGTTGTAGTCATGCATCAAAGTCATAAAAACAACTATGCCCAGTTTATACGCATAGCACAAACTACTTTAATTGCTTAAAATATTTGTTAACAAATATTTTTTAATTCTATTCTTTAGCTTTTTTTTCCATTAAGAAATAAAATGTTCAATCGACTAAACTTGCGCCACATTTTCAATAAATTATTTTCCAGATAAAAATTAATATATGTACTGTGTATTTATTGAGTGTTACTTAAACTTAGTTTTGTTATGTGTTTTAACAAAAAAAATAATTATTATTTTACAAAATACCCAGCTATTCTTGTTTTTAGATTTGTACATTATTTTGTACGTTACGTGAATTTTTTTTACTTTGCCAGAAAGTTAATTTTGGAAAGAAAATAATAATAATAATTGAATTAAAGTTTATAAATATGTTTTAAAACTCGGGTTATAAAATTAAAATCTGCATCATTTTTTAAATTAAATATATATTTCCAGTTACCTTGGCAATATTATTTTATTACTTATGATTTTGTAAGGCTTTACATAAAATAATATGATGTAATTTTAATTTTAAAGGTTATGAATTACAATTAACAATTAAACTACTAATTTAACTTTCAGTATTTATATGATTTAAAGTATAATGTAATTGTAGTTTGAATAAAAACCTATTTGTATAATTTTATGCATTTAAATAAGAACAGCCTTAAATGTACATTTAAAAAAAAACATGTAACTATACATTTAAACAATCTGCGCATTTTTGATTTGGTTAGCTTTATTTTCCTTTTACGCTAGCGGATATTTAACATTTTGAAGCAAAAAAGTGTATAGTATTAGCGTCCTTTTGCGATCCGATCAAATGTTTACGTTCAAAAATAATTTTTAAGCACAAATTTTCTGTTTATTTCTTGCGATTGTTTTATATATAACGTTCAAAAACAGTTTATATGCATGCCCTGCATTTATTGCAGAAAATAATAAACATGAACTGGTACTTTATTTTTCAATAAATAAAATTAAAAATATACATCACATTGTGCAAACTACTTTGGAATTTTTTTAAAAAAAGGTATTTGATCATAGAAATAAAGACTATTTTTAGCAAAAAATAATAATTTTGAAAACTCTACGGACTAGAATTAAAAATTATTACATAATGTATAAATAAATGCAATAAATAGTATTGAAATAAATCTTAAACCAATCAATGAGAAGATTTGTGATTTCATCGGATTTTGTTAAGAGTTGGACGTATGAATTTTCTTATAAAACTGACATCCAACATTTTCTGCAAAAAAAAATGTATATTAAAAATTTATTCTTCAAATATATATGTTCGAAAACAAGTCTGCATTGCAACAACAATGTTCAAATTTTAATTCAATTTGATATACTTATTTTTCTTTTAAATCTTTCAGATCCATAACATGAACGACAGTGTTATTTGGGATAAAGACATTATTTATTGAAAATTTGTGAAATTTAATCATTCAATTGAGTTAAACTTAGTTGAAAAACATGCTAAGTGACACTTTTGAAAAAATTGAGTTTTTTGTTACAATAAACATAATACTAACTCTTTAATATAATTTTTCAGCTTTTCCCCAAACTTTAAGTTTAGTATATTTTTTACGCTTTGCAAGTAACGTTTTCAACGGATCTGAGTGCAAACGAAAAAAATTTAAAGCCCAATTTTTCATTTCCAGCTTTTTGTCACTTAGCTTGTTTTTCCACAAAGCTCTTTAAGTAATTCTCTACTTTCGTAATCTCACCGCCATTGCAAATTGATGCATAAATAAAATGCTCATGCAAAATTATACTATAATTATTTATTTTAAACCTATATAAAAGAAGTACTTATGTTTAATCTTAGGATGAAAGTTAATTAAAAAAAACTCTTAATAACTATCGAGTGGTTAACTATTGCGAAATTCATTACGGCAGTAACATTCTACAAGATTATTTCCAACAAATCCAATCGATAAAATAAAATATATACCATAATCATAACAAACCAACCTATTTGAAAGAGATACTAAAAATAATTAATCAGTATTTGTTTTAATGTAAAACCTTCACTAATTGGTCCTATTTTTCTATTTTCGTATTCGTATTACCATTGTAAAATGATACCCAGTGATACATCGTGAACTAATTTGAAATAGTAATGGAATATTTTTTTTTATTTTAATCTATCTACTAATTGAAGTACTGATGTTTTAATTCAGGATGGTATATTTATTAAAACAACTTTATAAAGTAATTACCGTTTCTTAACTTTTAAAGTAATTACCGTTCTTTAACTTTTAAAGCAATTACCGTTTTTTTATCTTTTTCTAAAATAATTACAGCGGAGAGAAATATTCAATGGGTTAATTCTAATACATCAACCGATTATAAATGTATAACTACACTATGAAAAACACAAATAACTATAAATAACTGACTGAAAAAAATCGCAAAACAGGAAGTTAAATCCTAAACGCACACTGTAACGGTCACAAACAGAAACTATCCATTAAACTCATAAACAATAATTTAAAACCGAAGAATAAATTTAAAAACAAAGATGACATGAATCGTCGAACGACCGTCACGCTTTACTTCGTGCCCTTGCAACAAGCATGGCAATGACTGTTTATGTTCGATTCCTTCTGATTTTAATTATGCTTTTGCCGATTCTAAATAGACCGGTCACAGGATGAAAGGGTTTTCTGTATCAGCCGATCGTCTGCGAAGATTTTAAATGGAGATGTCGGCTGTTGATTGTAGTTTTGGACGTGTTGTATTCTTCGAAATTGAGTTAAATGTTTGAGTTAAATTGGTTTAGATAACTTTAAAAACAAAAGACGTGCTTTATTAAATGAGGGATCTACTATTTTATGAAAACTGTACACTAAATAACTTTATCAATGCATTAAACGTTGCTCGGATCTTTGTACTTGAAAAATAAGTGAAAAATTGTTGTTCCGTAGGCTGACTTGAAAGGAAACATAGAAACATAAAAAAAAAGTAAAGCAATTTTTAAAAACAATTTTCCTATTTTAACTATTCAAACAATAATGTACAATGTAAAAAAAAAAAGGCAATTTGCTTTGTTTGAGAACCTTATGGTCTGTTTGGTGTTAAACAAGTGGATACTTGACCGAGATCGACAGTTTTAAGACGTTTACAAAGAGTTATAAAAAAGATATTCTATTCATATTAACAAACAACCAGATTCAAATCCTCCATTTAATATAGTGCGACATATTAACAACTTGGGAAGAAACTCGGTATTCGAAAAATGATAATGAAGCCCGATATTTGACCAAATATACATAACTGAAGAAGTTTTTAAATGAAGTGATTAAGCGTATTGTTACAGTATACTAACATTCCTTCAATATCCAAAACTATTAATCAATCGTATCATTTTACATTGAAAGAAAAATAGCTATCCTTTCTTAGTGTTTCTATCAATATCCTTAATATTTTGAACTATAATCAACCTTCATTTGACAAAGTATATTGCCTTAAAATTGATAAATTTTTTGACTGTTGTGAAAATAGAAATTTACGCCATTATAAGGGGACTCTCTTGGGAATTCCACATCTTGAAAATGGTAATGTTATTCCGATGGAAAACATTCGCAAGTCAATTACAGCTACAATTTTATTAAAAGGTTACTAGTTTCTTGTATCATTGTAAAGAACGAAAGGAGTAGATGTCATAAGCAAATGAAAATCACATATTTAGTATTTTTAATACTTTTTGTTAGTAAAAAGTGGAGTTCCAACTTCAAAAAAATATTAAAAATACTAAATATGTGCTTTTCACAAAACAAATAAGTTTTATGAAATCAATTCCTTTCGTTCTTTACAATGATATAAGAAACTAGTAACCTTTTAATAAAATTGTGGCGGTAATTGACTTGCGAATATTCTCAATAGGAATAACATTACGATTTTCAAGATGTGAAAGTCCCAAGGAAGTCCTCTTAAGCTGAAAGCAATTCTTCGACAACTTTTATTCTCGAGTCGGGTTGGCGGTGTGCTCAAACATTCCGAAAATCAACACGTGGATCAGTTGTCCTGGCGGAATGGCATCTTTGACCTTTTAGAGACAGGACTCATCTCTAGTGCGAAGACCAATCAGATTAACGATGCGACAATGGGTATCCAATCAGATTGGCGATTGCGCACGAGTCATGTATTCTGGACACGCATACGGGTGATGCCGTCTTCACCCAACTGAATACTAATCCATTGACGAGTATTAAATGGTGCAAGACAAAATGTGTCTGGATTTGATGGAAGTTCTTTGGGTTCCTACTTAACCTCTTGCATAAGTTCAAAGGGCTCATATAGGGCTGTGAGGCGCCCTGTGGTCAGAGTAGCGATCTACGGATCGGAAGGTCCCGCGATCGAAACCTGGTCGCTGAAAGCTCACCGAGTATATGCGGAGTACGTGCTCGTTAAATCTGTTGGGTCCGAAAGTCCTGTGGGCGGTCATTGCGCAGTTTCCCACGGGTACAGGTTCCTGGAGACTATTTCCCTCCCCTTCAGGGACATGTATAAATTGTGGAGGTGGCGCGTGATTGATGGCAGCATCTGTCACGTGCAGGTGAGTGTGAGTGTGTGTGTGTGTTGTGACTGTCTTACTTGACGAAGGTTTATAAGCGGCTTTCTGAGCAAGCACACAAATCTGAAAATCTATGGAAATGTATATCAACCAACCAACCATGGCTCATATATGAATTTGAGGTATTAGTTTTTGATATGTGTTCAGATGATAAGGTATAACTTCGAAAAGGCACAACACGCGAGGGAAGTCAAACTACACTCTTAAAACAAACGAGCGATTTTTATTCAGTCTTTGTAAATTTTTACTCATTCCAGTGTCGAAAATGCACTTCTCCAATAGGAGTGGATTTCACTCCTTTGTTTAGTTAAACCTATGACGAAATTACTCCGAACGAGTGATTTTAACTCCGTCTGAGTTAATTTTACTCCTTTCCAGTGTAGAAAATGCACTTCTCCTATAAGAGTGGATGTCACTCTTTTGTTTTTGGAGTGTACCGTAATTTAAAAATTATAAGAACCATTTTTGTCCGGAAATATTTAGTCTTTAGTATACTTTCTTTGTGTTTGTAGTTATTAACAATTATGTTCGACATGTTTGAAGATACGACAGTTTATCTGAGTAAGAAAGATTATTTTTTCTGCTCTAGTTAAAAACTATATCAGTTAAAAAAAAACTTTAAAAAAATTATCTTAACAATAAATCTCATAAAAGTGAGATTTAATTTATAACTTTTAAAATATGACAATATTTTAAATCTCCAATTTAGACATTATCCTTAAAGTATTTATCCTTAAATGTATTTATCAATTTTGTCTTCTTATAATTGAGCATTGTAAAAGATAATATCCTTAAGCGACCTTATTTCAATAAAGAAAATAATAAAGACGTCATTATTATCTTCTTGAAGGCGTCATTTAAAACTTGACCAAACGTTTTCTTCACGATTAGGACTGATTTTCGAAACATCCTTCATATATTAATCTTTTCTAGAGACTATGAAAATTGAGAATTTTTAAATGCAGCTTTTCCAGAAAATATATGCTAAATTTATGTTTAAGTCTCTAATTATTAATCGTACCCTATTGAAGTGTAACTTTTATTAAGTCGATTACCGTTCGATTTACCGTTTTTCTTATAACCGAAGAGTCAATAACATAAATCTAAAACTGCCACCAAATATAATGCAGTAATAAAATTCTATATACGGTTTTAATGCGTGCATCGGTTCATTAACTTTTGAATTGATTGCCCGATTGTAAATCAAAGAGGTAATATACACTCATAAAAAATAAATTTTTTACTTTGGTCGGTCGGTTAGTTGGTTGACATATACATTTTCAGGCTTGTGTGCTTAGTCAGAGACCAGCTTATAAACATTCGTCAATTGAGACAGACACAACACACACATATACATACGCGACAGATGCTGCCATGTATCGCGTGCCACCTCCACAATTTAGACATGTCCCTAAAGGGAAGGGAAATAGTCTCCAGGGACCTGTACCCGTGGGAAACTGCGCAATGACCGCCCACAGGACTTTCGGACCCAACAGGTTTAACGAGCACGTACTCCGCATATACTCGACAAACTCAAACATCCATGCCTGAGAGTTATTCGAACCCGGACCCAGAAGCTCCAAAGGCTAACACCTTAACCATTGCGGGTCGGCCAACTTTGGTTGAGAAGGTGGTATACTCGACCCAAGGTATTAAAAAATCAACCTGTTAAGAAATTTTCCGAAATTGTACAATAACTTAATTAAATTTGACAAACACACTTATCAAGGGGATATAAGGACGACTGACCAGTGAGTGAACAAACAGACTACAGTGAATAAACAGTTGACAAATACATTTAAACAATAAGGTTTAAAAATCTTTCCACTGGATGGATTGGCAACACTGAATTCCTCCCATCTCGTAGGAAGCTATTTGACATCTGATTTGCGTTCCTGGTCATTAATTAAAATCCAACATGTTTATTGACTGGACATTTTTGTGTCCATTCACAGGTAAAAGAACTGTTCATCCACTTGGCTTTTGTACCACTTTTTTATTTGAACCCCCAAAAGCCCCAAGGCAATACAATATAAAGTCACCTCCTTTTATTTGTAGAATTTACATACAATGACAGATGTGCTCACATTGTCATAAACCAGAAGCTATATTTTCCTAAAATGTATAAATTTTTTAATAACAAATTGTGCTTAAGCGTTCATTCACTTATTGTACACCATATTCTTTAATTTTGCTAAATATTAGGCAATCTATTTATATTTTTGCCAGTGTCGAAGACATTTCTCAATCCAGGGACACGGGGCTTTGAATGTCAATGCTTTACAAACTGGGCTCTCACAAACCACACCATTTTTTATTTCTACTTTATACGGATCTTTTACGGTTATTCAAGATTAAGTAGATATATTCATTCAAGCTTAATAGGTATACATAATCGAGTAAAAAAATAGGGGTTTCGCTCTGTTTGGGATTTAGGTGTCAAATTAACAATAAAAAAACTATGATTTTACTACTTTTGGACTTTTATCACGCAAACGAAAAACAGAAGAAAGCAAGGAGAAGCGAAATAAATAATTCTTAAAATCCTGTCTTTTAAAAAACATCGTATCTAGACCGTGTTCTACTCAATTTACGTTTTTTTCTTCATTTGTTATAACGTTCTTCATTTGTTCTTAATGACCGTACTAATGATTTATCCTGATTCATGCATGCTGTTTGGTTCATTCTGTATGGAATAATGGATAATTAGTTTTGGTATTTTCAAGATGTCAAAAACAAAATTGAAAGAGATACCAATAAATTAACTGATGAAAACACAATTTTGCGTGTCTTAAAGTAGGCCGAGTACCCAAAATTCCAAAATTTTTACTATTACTTTAATCTTTTCCAAATTTGGCATGGTGATTTCAAATATAATGAGCAATGCTTTTTAGGCAATTTATTTTAGTTAAATATGATTGATTTATTTTAAACGATGTTTTTCACCTAAAAAATGGGGTTTACGCCAACACTTCTAGTATTAAAAGTTTTACATTAATTTACGTGAAATTTTTTTACAGATGCTATTTCAATATATATCTGTGCTAAAAGCCTCTAACATCTGGTGCAAAAATAGTAGTTTTTTCTTTAAAAAAAATTCAATTGTAAGTTAATCGAAAAAAATCTTTTTTTAGTTAAATTCATAACATTTTCTTAATAGCTTCTTTTTTTGTAATTTGTATGTAACTCTAGAGGGTCATTGCATGTATCAGTTCAAAATGGAGAATTTAACACATAATTAATGTTTATCGGATGAAAATTCAATGTGGTAGACTTTTTAGCGCAAACCTCTTTTTTTTAGTAAAAAAACACCGTTTAAAATAAATAAACTATATTTAAATAAAAAAAATGCCTAAATAGCATTGCTCATTTTATTTGAAATCACTATGCCAAATTTGAAAGAGATTAAAGTAATAATAAAAATTTTAGAATTTTGGGTATTCGCTACCTTAACTTCAGTTTTTAATTTTGTTATATTTATCAAGCATCTAATGGATATAGAGATAATAAAATATTTAAAAAAAATTCTAGCTTACTTTCCTTTATTAAAATTCAAAAGAATTTAGTACGTATGACAGTCTTGAGATGTCTGACTGCCCGAAGTCCCTTACAAAACTGTAAGAAATAAAGACGACATTTTAATCTTCTAAAATACGTTATTTAAAACTCGATGGAAACTTCTTTACGATTGGAAATAATTTTCTTATCTGCAACGACTGTGAGGTTAAATTTTTCACCATCTTGTTGGTATTTGGCTAAACCATTTTTCAGTTTTTGGAAGAAAAACGTCATGAGAAATTATGTAGCCACCGAAAATTATATTCATGATCATAATGGTAATTTTGGTTAGTTGGGTTAGGTTTTGAATTATTGTAGCACCATAGAACTATTGTAGCACCATAGAGCTACACGAGGGCTATTGGCGACGAGCGTCTTATTATAGAACCACAGTCAAGTGACGAGCAGACACCTGAATAGACACCCAACGCAACCGTTAAGAGCGGCATCGTACGCAGCGTTAGGACTTTGAAGGATATTTAACCTGCACTTCTTTACACGGGGTATTATTCGTCGGACATTTTTGGCTGCACGGGCCGTTTATAGGTCGGCAGTTAATTTGGCGATTCCCGGACCCGAACCTGAGACCTTTCGCATGCTAGGTGAATGCCTAACCGACTGGGCTCAACAGCCCATAGTAATTTTGGGAATAAGAGAGCAGACCGACTGGGTAAACTAGAGCCAAGACACGAAATTGATTTAATGATGAGTATCCCGGCATCCCACTTTAGGTGTGTCTCTAAAGAGAAAACTTTCATTGACTGGATATCTGAATACCTTGTCTGATCAAAAGCGCAATGGGCAAGGAGGTTCTTTCCGACTATTTTACATCGTATAAAGTGTAAGAATTTCTCAACAGACTTTAAATTAACTCAAGCTTTACTGGACACGGAAACTTTAAAAGTTATTTATTTAGATTTGGTATTTTGTAAGATTTCCGTTGTGGCTGTGGTGAGGGGGAAGAAGACGTAGATTATGTTCTTCTGCACTGAAATTTGCAGAAGACGATGAGAAGAATGGAAGACCTTTCCATAACGATGGCCTCCTGTGTTCTCGGATTCGGTTCGAAAAAAAGAGACTTTCAGCATTCTCTCTGACTTTATTTACAAGTTAAAATTTTAATATTGTGTCCTTTTACATACTTTTGTGAGCCTCATGTAATACATTGTGGAACACAAGGTGTTTTAAAAAGTATTTTAAATAAAATATACCTAAAGTGTGGTGAAACATTTCCATACACATTTCCTCACAGCCGTTGAAGCTACACTGTTAAAAATTTTGGCGCAAGATTGCACCGGAATCCTGGAACGTTTTAGCTGCCGCCACTATTTGGAGCGTGAATTTACCAGTATTGCGGTGAAAACATACACTGCTCAAAACAATTAGGGGAGCACATGGCTTAGTTTAAACCCTTTAACTCCGAATGATTCCATTGCAAATTATCAGCTTGCGATTTTTTTTCTGACTAAGTTTAATTCGCTATTATATGTATCGAGAGATGGTAGAATCATGTCTTTGAAATATTTAATAATTTTTGTTTTATTATTAAATGAAAATATGAAAAATATGGCAAAAAAAAATTCACTCTAAAACAGTTTTAGAAAAATAAATTGACCCTAAACTTTTCATGCTTGCATTTTTTAGATGTTTAAAAATATCTATCATTTTTTTAACAAATAAAGTTTTGAAAAACAATTTTTTAGAATTTATTAAAAAAAAAGTCATGATTCCTATTTTTTTCCTTAAATTTTAATTTAAAAAGACTAAGTTTTTTCTCCTGTTTTTTACTATTTCATTCCGGATACATAATGAACCTATTTCCCCAATTTTAGATTTTTAGAACGAAAATTAAAAAGTTGGGAGTGAAGCAAAAGTTGGAAGTAAAACGTGCTCCCCTAATTATTTTGAGCAGTGTAACTTTGACACACCGCAAAAGTCGTGATTCTAAGCTCCAAATTGCGGTGGCAGCCAAAACTTTCCACGATTCCGGTGCAATCTTGCGCCAATATTTTTAGCAGTGTATTAGGAACCAAACTCTTGGTGAAACCTTGTCGTTAATTTTTAACTGCATACGCTACACATAAAGTGTCGACATGCCACACTGTTATCTCAATGAGCGGTTTCAGTCTTTTGAGTTTCACATCTCTACAACAAAGAACGACTATTTCTACCACTGTCACCGCCATTATGTGTGAGCCAAACCCACTTTTCTCTCATTAGCATCTAACAGGATGTCCCAAAACACATCAATGAACACCTCAAAGGGTTGGCTCTTCCCTACACTTGAGCGCGCACTTCACTTTTTTTTTTACGATTCCACACTTAAAGATGTCCTGCTGCAAACGACATCTCTCTTGTTACCATACTTCTCGCCTCCCTTATTTGAAACACTTTAGGGATGGAAAACCGAAACCAGTTTTTTTTTACCCTCGGTTTTGACCAAAACCGGTTCTTCATAAAGCCTGTCTTAAGGTTCAGTAAAACCGAAAAACCGGTTTTTGAAACACCGTTTTTTTCTTCTGAAAAACCGCCAACTCTACCGTTTCTTATTTGGTTGGCGGCGAGTCGAAGGCAACAGGAGAAGATCCTCCTAATGGTTTCGGTTACAGTTTGACACACCGTTGAACAAAGGCAAGGGTTAGTCCGCTTTTTTTTTGATCGAGTTTTAATAGCTTGGATTTTTTGTGTGTGTGTGTGACGGTTTCCAACAATCGCCGGGTGATTTAAATTCGAAATGCGTGAATAATCTCGGACCGGAGATGCTTAAAAATGGATGCTAATGTCTTCAAAGTTAGATGTTAATGTGTTCCTTTGGAGTGGTAACATTGTAACAAACAATGACCTGAGTGAATATAGAGACCGAACAACCTCTTAAACTGCAATAAACGTTTGAAAGATAGATTCCTATGTGAATCGTTCAACTAACGAAAAGAGATTTATTAACACAAACGTCGACTTTGTGAATACCATTGACACATTCATTTCCCTCCAAAAAACTCAAACTTTTTAAAATTCGTGTTTCGTGTTACTTATTTTATCCTCAGGAGTAAAGGCTTTATTTGTTTTAGATTTTGCTGCAAATAAACCTAACAAAAGTCTCATTTTCGGGTGGAAATTTCGTTTGCCAATCGTCGTAAATCGTCTTTTGACCAAAACTACATTGAGTTTGCACAATACATTTTTCTATTAATAACAGAAATATATATCAATTGTTTGCTCATTGCATTAAAAATTTATACCGTCAAGCAAGGAAACTTTGGGTCTTGAAGTTTAAGTTTGGCCCAAGCTTATCTCTATGATAGATCTTGATTTTATACTTTTTTTTTAATTAGTGTATGGCTTTTTAATTGGTGGTAACTCAGTTTTCACTTCTAAATAGAAAATTGGTTAAATGATTTTATGTTTGAAGTGCATATTTGAACTTATATTTGAAGTGCAAAAACCTTAGTTATACCCTTTACCTTTAAGTTTCAAGAATTGCCCCATTTAATGGTTCCCATTTGAATGAACCTAGATTATCAATTAACATGAAGGCGAATTTACGCAAACATAAATTATTGTAATGGATTTTACAGACTTGAAATCTTTTATATTTTTTTTAGAAAAATCAACCTTAAGTCAACCAACAGAGTTAGCTTGGTTTTTATTAGGATGAAGGTTTGAAGGGGGAATGTGCTTATGGAACTACCCCCGAACTCAACAATAAAAGGCATGGATTTATTTTATAACGCTTTTTAGAACTTAGAATAATACTCATTCCAATAGAATCACTTCATCACCACCCCATTCATCGAAGAAAACAGAATAAAAGATGACACAGCATCTCACACTTCAAATCAAGGCACGTCTTTTCATCCATTCATGAATCAAAAGCGAAAATCAAGAAGAGAAACTCTCATTATAAGAAACAAGCTCAACTGGACAATTGGTCCTTTGATTCTTGAGTCACATTAATATTCCTATCGTAATACTTTATAACACAAATGAGCTACAACACGAAGTTTTGTAATTATTTCTCAGTTATAATTGGAGCTCAAACGTTAAAACCATCTTTAGTTAATCATTCCTCACTTAAATTGGTCTATATTGTTTTCTTAACTAACCATTCTCTAATTGATGATTAATTTATAGATTTTCTAAGGCAGCATGTCCACAACTTAGGAGTTGAATGTGCCATTTCTGGGCCATCTAATCTCAGAATTAAAGACCATCCAGTCTAAAGAGTTCCACGATTTAAATTCAAAAGTTATCGAGCTTTTGATATGTTCCTCTGCAATTTAATTCTCCAAATCAATTGTTAAAGTTTAGTTTTTCCAAGAATGAGTTTATTAATTATGATTATTAGATTCTGGAAAGCAGTGACGCGTTTTTGGATAATGGGGCCATAGGCGGCTACCAAATTTGGGGCCCCTCCCCTCCCCCCCCCCCAAAAAAAAAATATTAGAATTAAAAAAATCTTAATACTTGTACAAATAAAAAAGCATGATGGAGGATGAACCAGTTTGTACATTGGGATTCCCCCTCCCCTTTTTTGGAGCATGAAATGCTAGTGACGCAATAGGGGCTGATAAAAAGAACCATGGTCTTGGCTAAATATTATAAGAGACAAGAATTTCACTTAAACTTTTCATGCCCCTATAGTCCAGCAACTTTATACATCTTTAGTATGCGTGAATTTCGGTAGTTCTGATTTTTTGCACACTTGTTTATGATGTTTACCTAATGAATAATCCAATTATTCGACCTCGAGCGCCGAACGCAACTTGGTCGAAAATCCCTAAACCTTCACTCTTAAAACAAAAGAGTGAAATCCACTCCAGTTGGAGAATTGCATTTTCGACACCGTAAAGGCATGCATATTTACTCAGACTGAGTTACAATCACTCGTTTGGAGTGATCCTGTCGGAGGTTTAACACACAAAGGATCCACTCCAAAAGGAGAAGTGCATTTTCCAGTCTGGAGGAGTGAAATCCACTCAAACTGAGTTAAATTAGGAGTGTTTGTTTTAAGAGTGTTGGTAACCATATAAAAAACTAGTTTTTGAAGAATCTTTCAAAGAACGCTTTTAAAGTACACTAAATTTATGACAATATGATTATAGAGCTGTCTCTATAGATCCAGTAGTTTCCGAGATTAATCCTTTAAAAGTTTTTTTTTTTCGAACTTCGCTCATTCAAACTAATGCATTTTTAATTGGATTATATACTATCGAAGCCCAGTACTTTATGCTTAGATATTAAAAAAAGAAACATCAATGAGTACAACAAAAGTTAATAAGTTAAATTGTAAGGAAATTCAGCAATTTCAAACTAAAAAATTTGAATTAATTTAGCCCTCTTGGAAGGCCCCTGTTAAGGTTAATCCATATATGGATCGACAGATTATTATAGCACATCCCCATCAAAAGCGATCTTGAGAGGGGTAAATTAATTTAATTCTTTGAGTTTGAAATTACAGAATATCCTTAGAAATAAACTCATTAAATATAGTTGTATACATTGCTGTATGTCTCATTTTCTTTTTTTTTTAAAAAAAACATCACAGCATAAAGATACAGTGCTTCCATAGTATATAATTCGATTCAAAATGCATTTGTTCGAATGAGCCAAGTTCGAAAAAAATGACAAGCTTTGAAAGGATTAATCTTGGACACTATTGGGTCTATAAAGACAGTTTTAGTATCACATTGTAGAATATTTAGTTTACTTTAAAAAACGTTCGTTGAAAGATTCTACAGAAGCTAGTCCTTCAGAGTTATAATTCTTTATTCTTTTTAGTGCAGAGAAAGAACGTTCTCCAGTTGCATTGCTAAACGGAATTGTTAGATAATAGCGTTTCCAATGTTGGAAAAGTCGATTTTAATCCGTGTTGCAGAGAGAAAGTTATACATTTTCGCTGCAAACCAAAGTTGTTCTCTTCTTGCAAGTATTAAAATTTTTTTATTTCGTCTCGAACACAGTTGTAAGTCTAGGTATTTACAATTAATTTTTAAATTTGGGGGCCCTCGCAATCTTGGGGCCACAGGCGGCCGCCTCTGACGCCTATTGGTAAACGCGTCGCTGCTGGAAAGACTTGACTATGAACCCGTTAAACTCTGGATGTTTTTATAATCTGGGTTAGAGAAAGCTTTAGATATATTCCGACAATTCTTTTTTGTGATCTAATTCTACATTAACAAGTTTTTTTTTTTAATTTGTATATTTTTACTCTAAAATCTATGAAGACTTTAAATATTTGATATAAAAAAACAATTTTTTTTCAATCCATTGGATAAAAGAAAATATGTTGGCTGAAAGTGCCTCATAAAATGTGTCCTTATTTGCTTTGTTGAAGAGAGAGAGAGAGACAGTAAGGGTATTTTTTTTAATTTACGGTCACGGTTATATTTTTCACTAAATGAGTTACCAATTAAATTCACCCAATAAAAAAGTCAAGTCAGTAGATACGATCTTTCTATTTTCATTTGGAAACCAAATTCAACTTTCAGTAATTTGGATTTAACGAATTTTAAACGAGTAATCTTCACCATTAAACAAGTGTGATTGTGTACATAGATAGATATATAGACAGATTAGACATTTATTGACTTTGGCCTTGGTCCGTTTACAGTGGTTGGCAAAATCTATACACAATAATATTAAAGTAATACCATTACATAATACTAACAAATCTATTATAAGGTTACATTGCAAAGAAACAACAACAAATGAAATATAAACAAGCACTTAAATACAGTGAATGTGTATACACTCTTAAAACAAAAAAGTGAAATCCCCTCCAGTTGGAAAAGTGCATTTTCGACACAGAAAAGGAGTGAATATTAACTCAGACTGAGTTAAAATCACTCGTTTGGAGGGATCCTGTCGGAGGTTTGACACACAAATTATCCACTTCTTTCGGGGAAGTGCATTTTCTAGACTGGATGAGTGAAAATTAACTCAGACTGAGTTAAAATCGCTCGTTTGTCTCAAGAGTGTAGGTCTGTTTGTCAGAAGTTTATTATTGCCTCTTACACTCTCAGAAATAACACTTTCAGTTTGGACGATTCATAAATCCTCAAGCCTCATTTCGTTAATTTTGAGGAATATTTCGTCAAACTATCACGTGACTTTTGAGTAAACGCGAATCCTCACTTAAACGATCTTAATTTGACAATTATGTATCTTGATTTTGAGAAAACTAAATCTCATTACTGTTCTCAAATACTCAAAAATGACGAAATATTTCTTTAGATTAGACAGAATTCGAATCCTCATAAAACTGACGAATCGAATTTCCTCACTTTGAGGAAAGGAAAACTAGGAGCATTTGCCAGAAAACGGATCGTCAAAATTAAGGAAAATTTCATCGTTTTTGAGCATTCATTTCTGAGAGTGTACCACAACTTGGCAACGTAACGCAAATCATCACATTAAGAGCAGTTCGTAAGTTAAAGCTGTTTGGTGAATTATTACGAGTGTACCCAAGCAGCATATAAAACTAGTTACCCCTAACGAGTAACTGGATTCAGGTTTTTAGAAAATTACCCATACAGCATCTGTCTTCGCTCTAAACAATCACCAACAAGATCGGAAAAACATAAACAACATCCAAGAACGAAATCCATTGACCATTTGTTCCAAGCCCCCAACAGTTCGTCGAAGCGCAGTTCCTCAATAAAAATCCGTCCGTCTGTCCTTCCTCTTTGTTATTTTTCCTGAGAGATTATTCGGATGTTATGGTTGGGCTTCCAAAACAGAGCAAGTTCAACTACCTGTAATGCCGTGCTAGAGCGAGCTTCACGCAGATGGGTGGCTTTAGTCGAGGGGGGGGGGGGGGATTAGGAAAATGAGTTGTGGATAAAAGTGTGATTTTGATGAATATAAACTTTGTTTTACACTCCTTACCAACCTAAGTTGGGCAATTAGAAATATGCTATGGAGAAGATCCTTCTGCGCATGTGAAGAGTTCCATAAATTGTTTGTGAATCCGTCCAGAAAACACGTTTAAAACATTAATTTCATTTAAGGTCTAACAGATTTGAATATTGTTTGAGAAAATTAGACAATTTTATCAGAATGAAAAGTATTTTGGTTAAATTGTAATCAGATCACTTTGTATGTAAACAGTACCTTACACGAGTTTCCAACTAACGGACCAATCGCGCTTTTCCGTCTGCCTTTTTTTCCTTTGTCTTTACCCAAGTTATTTTGGCACAGAGTGTAGAAACCTTATAGTACTGTACAGGAAATTCCAATATTAAAACCTGTACCAACCCAGGTAGCACAACAATTTTTGCCAATGTCGCATTAGCATTTCGAAATATATATCTTCGATTTTCGAAAATATTGGATGAAATCGACCATTTTTTGCCGATTTTAATCAGATTCCCCCGTTTTTTAAAGGTTTCACACCGGAAACTACGAAAAGTGCAATACTTAATTTTACTGCAATCATATAGTATTCTGCAAGTGTAAAAGGCAGATATTATGTTTCGCAACATTTTTCAAACAAGGATTTTTGATTGTAATTCTTTTTTTTTTTCATATAATATTCAAACCAATATAGCACCCCGATATTACCCAGCGTCGGAAAAACGTAGTCCATTATGCATTGGGCGATGGGTCTGAGACGAGATTGGCCAATACTGCTGTGCTACCAGGGAAGTTATGCTGTCAAATGTAGAAACTTTCAACATTTGCATTTTAAAAACTCTTTATTTAATACTTATCTTTTTTTAAATATTTTTATTATCAGAGCCAACATTGATTTGATTTATAAGAAATTAACTATATCTTAGGGATAACAAATTAAACAAAGTGAAAGCATGTTTTCACTGCGTGAGATTAAAATTTAAAATTTTAATTGAAAATTGAAAGAGTATTTGTTATTTTTTAAATCATAGTTATGTTCAAGATGTGTATAAAATACTCTGAAATACTGCAAATTTTAAAATGAAGAAAATTACAAGGTTTGAGAATTTTTCAAAAAATTACGTGCTAGAAAACCTTGACATTGGACATGTGAATGGTTTATGCGTCTGTACCCCCAAAAGATAAATAGAGTTTAATTTGTTGATTTTCTATCGAATTGCCAATTTTTCAAAACGACTACTCCGTATAAACTGTAAATGAAACCAGGGTGTACAGAAAACATAGATACACAAGCTTAGCAACTTATAAATGTTACGTATGAAAATAATATGCATCAATACAAAATTTTTCGAAGAATATAAGAATACACATGAAGAGACCCTGGATTATACAAATACAAAAATCGTCGACCAACAACAGGCCAGAGGCCCAGCAAGGTTGGTCCAAAATATATATTTAATTCCTTACCAGTTTACAATTGCTATCGAGATTCTTCCTAAAATCTTCCACTTTCGTCGAATACACAACGTACACTGCTATCCAAAAGTTTAGACAATGACGTTTTTTAGCTGTAAAATTTAGAATTGGGATAGTAGAATTTCAAAACATCCCTATATATATTTAAGAAGTATTGTGAAATGCTGTAATTGAAATATAATAGCTTGATTTCCTATAAAAAAAAAATTTCATAAAATAAAATTTTGTATGGTCCCAAAAGTTTAGACACAAATACGAGATTATGCTAATTTAAAGTACATAATGACCTAATTTTGCATTTTTATTGATAAATCATATATTTTTATATGATAAATTAAAGAAATACGATATCCGGTGAACTAAACAAATTTAATAACGATATTAGTACAATTTTACACCAAAAAGACAATATAGTCACTTTAAATCTTTATTCAAATCATATTTGCTTCAAATTTACAATTTAACATATCTAAATACGAACCGAATGAATACCAGCCCATCACCTTAAAGTTTGGCCACGAATTCGTAAACTTATAGACGTTCATTGATCGATTTTCTTGTTGAAAAGTGCAGTATTTCCCATATAAAATCACAAAATAGCAACAGATTATTCTTTTTTGCACTTTAGTACAATGCATAGATAGTCACCTCTTCAAAAACGCCAAAAAAAATTCGGTTATTCCAAAGTAAATTCACTCTACACCATAACAAACTACCACCTTGATGCTAGAGTGTTTGAGGGGGAAAACCGGTGTTTTCAAAAGCATATTTTTCAATATTCGGTTAAACCGAACGTGTTTAAACAGCACTAAAGAGACAGGTTAAATTGTAACCGGTTCAAAGAAACCGGTTTTTCTCAAGAAACTTCAAATTGCAGTATGAAGAAGGAACTTTCGTAATTGTGTGGAGTGAACTTGCGTTAAAATTTCCTACTTTTTTTGTCGTTTTTGAAGAGGTGACTATCTCTGCATTGTACTAAAGTGCAAAATAGAATGATATGTCGCTATTTTGGGATTTTATATGGGAAAGATTGCACTTTTCATCAAGAAAATTGGTCAATACATGTCTCTAAATCCACGAATTCGTTTCAAAACTTTAAGGTGATGGACTGGTATTCATTCGGTTCGTATTTAGATATGTTAAATTGCAAATTTGAAGCAAATGGGATTTGAATAAAGATTTAATATGGCTTAATGGTCTGTTTGGTGTAAAATTGAACCAATATCGTTATAAAATCTGCTTAGTTCACCGGATATCGTTTTTTTTTAATTTATCACATAAAAAATATATAATTTAACAATAAAAATGCGAAATTAGGCAATTTTGTACTTTAAATTTGCATGATCTCGTATTTGTGTCTAAACTTTCGGGACCATACAAAATTTTATTTTATGAAACTAAAAATTGTTATAGCAAATCTAGCAATTATGTTTCAATTAACGCATTTCAAAATACGTATTTAATATATATAGGGATGTTTTGATATTCTAATTTCACAAATCTAAATTTTACAGCTAAAAAACGTCATTGTCTATACTTTTGGATCGCAGTGTATTCTGGTAAAGCATTCCACTCATTGACGACTCCATTGTAAATATAATGTTTTCTTACCTCCCTTCTAAGGCATGATTTATTAAATTTCTGACCATGTCGTTTGGTACGGCTATTTAAGGTAAAACCCAAGCCCTCCGTGTCTCCCTGTTTTATGAACTTGAATAACTGAATTATAATAACCCCTTGTTCTCCTATTTTCCAGTGGATACATGTTCAAATATCTTAATCTAATATCATAAACGATACCTAATAACCCCTTAATCCTTTTTGTAGCTCTATGCTAAACTTTTTCAAGCAACTCCATATCTTTTCTGAGGAAGGGGGACCAAACCTGAACACTTCATTTGGAATTATGTTCTATCTCAAATGAAAAATGTACAGAGAAGTTATCGAGCATGTATATACTTTAAAAACTTGGAGGTAAGAGCTAATGAAGTAATAAAGAGTAAATAAAAAGTTTACTTACATATTCTTAGCCTCTTTTTTACCTGTTTCAAACCCTTCGTTATTATGATACTTTCAAAACTTTTAAATTAGAGGTCAGTCAAGTTAAAAAGAGTAAACAAGAAAAGTTTTTATTTCTTTTCAACATCTTTTTATCTATTTCAATAATTTCATTAATACAAGATCTTCAAAACTCTAAAGTTAAAAGGTAATCAAGTTTATAAAAGTAATCAGATTTTTTTTAGATCTATTCAACTATTTTTAACCTATTTAAAACCCTTTATTATTCAAGATTGTTTACGCTAAGAGAAGCGAAAAAAATAGACATTTCAATTATCTCTAATGTTTTTTTTAACTGTTAAAATTTAAAATAAATTACGAAAGCAAACATCTTTATCTATTCCGTATTCAAATTCTCTTTACCCATTTCAAACCCTTCATTATACAAACTGGGCAAACTGGCTTTTTAAGTTATAAGAAACGAAAAGAAAATCTCTTATCCTCTTTTGTCTAGCTGTTTGCATTTTAAAATAAATTAGAAAAGCAAACTTAATTGTATTGAGTATTCATCGTTTTCGACTGCACCCACACAATTTCAGCCACCAAAAACCATTGAAGCCGTTCTTGTTTCTCATCCGCACGTGATAGCTCTTTTGTGGTGCAGCTCAAACATCCTCCCACCCTGCATTGTTCCTCGGAAAACCACAATCCGACAATTACGGGATGAGATGAGCTCCAGTCTGCCATCGCACTCGTACACGCCCTATTCCATTACAGGATGGTAAGGAAACGAACAGAAGGTTTTATTTCACCCGCTGTCCATAAAGATATCTTAACTCCTCGGCTCAACAGCCCATTACTGGGCCAAAGCCTGCCGTGCCCATTTCGGTTTTCGTGACTTAGGGCTCTATGGTGCTAGGCATATGTTCCAGTAAGGTGGTCAGCCTCACGCGGAACCCCCAGTGTTTAGTTCCCAATCATTTTTGGGACCTATTGTATCGACCCACTCAAGGGATGAAAGGATGGGTGGGTCAACATCGCCCAATCCGGGATTCGATCCCCGGACCTGTGTCGTGGCAATGCAAAGCACTACAACTAAGCCCCTTGGCCTCCATAAAAATATCTAAAATGTTTTTTTTTTTCTAAATGGGGTTGCATTTTCTGGTTATCAAGCCCTTTTAAAAACTCAGCATAGTTCGCAGAACTGAGAGCCATTTTTATGCCACCTTTAGGCATCCCTCGCCACTAATTTTGACGGTCAGATTACAAAGAATCTGTCAAACTCTTGTAAGATGGTCAAAATTTGCAAAAGATTGCTTTTAATGTGTTAATTTGTAAATGGGACTAAACGAGTTTTTTTTCAAACGACGACGGTTAAACCGCTACATATAGTAACTATCTGAACTTATTCACAAAAAAAAAGTATTTAAAAAAACATAATAGGACGGCACCTATTCTTTTCAAAACGATCTTAAGCACCCTATCCACTCATTAAAATGAAGCCCAATTCTGCCACTAACACATCATTAGGATTTGGAACAAGAAGACAAGAGAACGGACTCCCTTGCCCCAACAAAAGGGGACCCCGCAGCACAGAAGAAAAAAATACAGAACGCCCAAAGATCTTCCTTCTTTTATTTCCGAGAACAAAGAATTCCAATCGAAGTTTTGTTTGTCGAGAATGATTCCTATTTCAAGTGTTTAGCTTGGGCGTTGTTGGCCGAACGTGAAGGTATGCTGAGATTGAGGCTATATGGCAATTTTTGGAGCTGGTATCTTCGGTTTTATGGTTCTGGAATGAGGTGAACCAACTACCGTCAAACAAAAGATTTCTTCTTTATGCTTACAGGTGGATCGGATTATATGATCAAGATTTATGGGGCATCGTGCATGGTAGTTCGCTTGCTTTGGTTGTATTATAGTCACACTGGGGCCATTAAAGACGAGCTACATAACGGGAAAGATACTTATTTCTGAAAAATTAGTTACTTTTACAATTTTTATGTTGTAAAATCGTTAAGTTAAAAGTTATAAAAAAAAGTAATAATCTCCCTTATGAGGTACATCTGGGGATGTTGTAAAAATTTTAATGATTCCAGCTGTTAATTTATCAAGACATTTTGGAATGAAACAAAAGATATAATATGCCACAAATAAAAAAAAGACAGAACTCTTTTGTTTATTCATATCACACCAACACGTTTATTGTCATTTCTCATTGTCATCAAATTCCACAAAATTGACTTGACCTACAAAGAGTTTTAAACGATATAATTTTTTTCAAAACTACTTTTCAAAACATACTTCTAAAAAAATGTTCACATGAAGAATGTTTGAGCAGGATTTTTTCAGGAGCGCAGTGGTTAAATTAATAACAACGTCTAATACCTTAGTCAATCAAAGAAGTTCTGAAGGCCAACACCTTGAGACCTGACGCTCCCTCCCTAACGTCCACTTTTTTAAAAAATACAAAAACCGATACCTTAAAGGAAATAAAGTTAAACAGTTTTGCTACGTACAAACAAAAGATATATATTCATAAAACGCTTCACATCCCACCATCAAGTAGTGTTCACGGATCTTTCAATGACTGTCATTACGTCTGTCAGCAGGACCTTGGGATCACTTCCTGGCCGAAACTGTCCCACACATTGCAACAAAAGAGGACCAGCGGGCAGCCGTTCCGATGCAACGGTTTTTTCGCAATCCTAATTGACCCCTACCACGAAAGTAAAACCCCCTCAGCGGTTGCCAAGACAATGGTCTGTCTTATGATGTTGTTAGAAAGTAACATAACTGAGAATAAGAAGTTCGCCAAGGATCCAAATGCACTCTAAAAAATGAATGCTCACAAACGACGAAATTTTCCTTAATTTTGACGATTCCGTTTACAGGCAAATGCGCCGAATTTTTGTTTCCTCAAAGTGAGGAAATTTGAATCGTCATTTTTATGAAGATTTGAATGCCGTCTAATCTAAAGAAATATTTCGTCATTTTTGAGCATGTGAGTACAACAATGAGATTCAGTTTCCTCAAAATCGAGATACAGAATAGTCAAATCACGATCGTAAAAGTGAGGATTCGCGTTTACTCACAAGTCACGTGATAGTTTGACGAAACAATCGTCAAAATTAACGAAATGAGGCTTGAGGATTCATGAATCGTCAAAAATGGAAGTGTTATTTCTGAGAGTGTATAGGAAAAAAAAACAGCATTAATGCCAGCAACTCCTTAAAATCGAAGTAATTTTTTTGTACAAATAACGAATGGTAGAAGTCAGCTGCTTCAGTATCGATAATTTTGAAGAGCTAGAATATTCTCTTTCATACCCGCACGATCGTAATAGCTCGGTCGGATTGGCCTATTTTTTGGGGGGTGCCCAAAATTTGGCATAAACCTATAAATTTTGCTTCAAACCTAACAATTTCGTATCATTTTAAGGGCAAAGTAATTAAAAATATTATTTTTGGTTTTCTAAGAAATTAAGCACTATGACAGATTTATTTTATTACTTTTAATGATTGATCTTCCTTTAAAAGGTCTTTTTTTTTAAATTAGGTATTTTAAAAATATTAGTCCAAAAAGGGCTTCCAAAAGTATCCGGGCCTTGATCCCCAACTTACCATGGTCAGGCCCTAGATCATTTTGATTTACAATCGCAATATGATGGTAAAAGTGCTGATACCTGTATGTAAAACCATATGTTGTAAATTTACATGTGATGTAAAATTTAGCGTGAGGTTCCGATGAAGACCTTTGCTTCAATGGCAAGCACCCTTCTTCACTCTGTACTCCAAGAAAACATCACTTTGCTGCAAAACATACATTGTAACACTGTAATGTAAAAATTAACAGCAATTAACAGCAAAATGTGCTGTAACTTTTCAGAAATTTTTGGTAAGGGACGGCTACTCAAATTGAGATATGCGAAAAGTGTATTATAAGGGGAGAATTTAGATTTAGTACAGCATTTTTAATGAAATAAATTTTTATCGAATTGTAATTGATTAAAATTATATTTTTTGATTAATCAAACCATTAACTACAGTTTTGCTTCAAATATATTGTAATATATTTTTTTGCAATTCAATAAAATAATTATAAGCAAAACCATATTAAACTACAACTTTACGGAAACACTACTCTACAAATTTATTTTTAAAAGAAAATAAACGAGACGCTTTAACCGGACTCAAATTGTCTACTTTCCGGGTAGCTAAACACTCACAGAAACGAAAACAAGGCATTTTTTTTCACCAAGCATCTTAACCTGATGCAAAAATACTACATTCACTGTGTTTATTTTTATGTAAACATTACCGTCCGCAATTAAACATCAACACTACCATAAATATTGACTTTTGTGTTTTCAACAATACACAGAAAAAAGACCACCAAGCACGTGATTTCTTCGCCAACTCCTCAAGCTTGAAGCCAAGCCCTTATCCTGTGCTTCTTTTCTTATGAGAAAATTCAGCCAAGGACATTTGGCGACCACCCCCAAATCCAATAGCGATACAGTTGGGCACCAGTGAAAGGGTGGGCCTTTATAAGCACCACTTCCTCCCTTTAATATCTATAATTTGGGACTTTGGGTCCGAGGAACGCATGAGAGGACACCAGCCATCTTGGAACAAGGTCATTTGGCGACATTTTCTCAATCCCACCGCGCGAGACCCAATAGGTTAGTTTAACCAGTGAATGAATGCTTAAGCACAATTAGTTTTTAGAAAATTCATACATTTTAAGAAAATAAAGCTTGTAGCTTTTGACAATGTGAACACATCTGTCGTTATATGTAAATTCTACAAAAAAAGGAGGTGACTTTATATTGCATTGATTTGGGTCTTTTGGGGGTCCAAATAAAAAGTGGCACAAAAGCAAAGAGAATGAACATTACTTTTACCAGTGAATGAACACAAAAATGTCCAGTCAATAAACTTGTTGGATTTTAATTAATGACCAGGACAACCAATCAGATGTCAAATAGCTTCCTACTAGATAAGAGGAAATCAGTGTTACCAATCAATCCAGTGGAATTATTTTTTAACATTACTTTTTAAATGTATTTACCAACTGTTCATTCACTGGGACCTGTTCATTCACTGGTCAGTCTACCTTATTTGCCTTCAAAATGTAATATGTTTAATTGAAATGTAAATCCTTATTAGTTTAAAAGAATTGTGGCAGACAGAAAAGAAGCATGATGGAATAATGGATGGATAAATTGTTTGATGGTAATAAATGGAATTAGGGAGAAATTGTTTAACTCAAAAAGTGCACCAAAAGATGTTCTCTTTTGATCATATAAAAGGAAATGTAGAATGTGGATTTGCATTAGATGTATTCTTTAATTATTACTTTGAAAAACTATATCTTGTTTTGGTTTTTCTGTCCTATTCCATTGCTCAACTATACCTAACATCCATTGATTTGGTTAAACGAATTGTCAGCCAACTTATATCATCCACATAAGCCTCACATTTTCAGAAGTGGAGTTTGTTAATGTGACTTAAAAGGCCACACTTTCTCTTTTATTTTGGTCATACAAGTCAGTAACGATTTTAAATATTTATGGACAATGCGCGTTAAAGTGTGAAAACTTGACAAATGACATCGGCTTCTCAACATATCAGGCGGATGTTTTGCGAAAATCCATATCGGCTTTACACCCACAATGGAAAAGTGAATATATGCATGTTTTATAAAACATTTTACCTAAACACAAATCTTGTATAGCATAAATATTATAGACTTTACTCTATTAACATGAATTGAAAATTTATTATAAAAAGTACTTAAGTAAAATTGATCACAACATTATGTGTGACGCATCCCCCCACACACAAATGTCTTAAACTGCTAAACATTTGGCACTTGATTTTACTTAAAATATGGTTCCTATGGGTTTTTTTTATGTACTATAACTTGCAACGACCATAAAAGACTGGTCGTTGCATAACATCGGTAGTTGTCACCATTATCTGTTGTTGGTTGAACTATTTTTCAGGTTTTTTGTTTCCAAAATCTAAGAGATGATTTATCAAAATATCTAAAATATGATTACAAAAAAATCACTCTATACATTTTTTCTCCGAATTTTGGATGCCTTGTTTATTTAAGGACAATATGAGCTGTAAATTCACCATCACGTCTCACAGGAGCTTAAAGATAGAAAACTTTTTTTTGCCACTCCAACCAAATCCCTTACCAGAACCATTTCGTTGAATTCACATTTATCAATCTGCTAATCTTAGACTGAAGAACTTGCCTTGCGGTTTGTGTCTGTCCCAAAGATCAGGTTGCATTGTTGTCTTTAATATTTTTTTTTGTTTAGGAGGTGATAATTTGGGGGTGTATTTTGCAGTGTTGAAGGCCATGCAGCTATGTACTTACTACTTAGTGTTATTGCAGATATCTTTGAAGACTTAAGTTTTTGACGCTTTTGAGTTAAGGGGGAGGGGATGGCATTGGACGTAATGATATTCAACGGTTGGGATTATTCACTATGAAAGAGCAAATATATACTAGTAAGAACCTTGGTAATAATTAAATGCTTTTATTGTTAACAAACAATAAAATTATTGGTTACGAATATACGAAATACTATACACTTATCAAACAAACGGCACATTTGTATATGAGTATTATTTAATATTAGAAAAAAGTTTCTTTAATTTAATTATTTCTCTGAATTTCTAAATAATGTAAACATTATTTTTTTATAATCTTCATGAGTTGTTCAAAAAAATTTCAATATTTGAAATAAGCCAATACTAGAAAATTTGTTTGAAATATATAGATCTCAAAAAACATTAGACATGGGTTTCCTATATATATATATATATATATTTAAAGTTCTGAAAGAACTATTATAGCCTGCTTTCCTATTACACTGCTCAAAGCAATTAGGGGAGCATTTTGCATAATTTTGTTACCATTCAGCTTCAACTTTTTTATTTTTTTATTCCACAAATCTCAAATTCGTAAAAGAGATTCGTTATACATCTAGAATCAAATGGGTAAAAACAAGGGGAGAAATCTTAATTTTTTTAAACAAAAATTTAAGGGGGAAATTGAAATCATTACTTTTGAATAAATTGTAACAATACTTTTTTCAAAGCTTAATTTGTTAAAAATAGTTAGAATCAATTTTTAAACATCTAAAAAATGCATGCATGAAGAATTTAGGGTAAATGAATTTGCTAAAAATTTTTGGGATTGAATTTTTTTTACTATTATTTTCATAATTTTTTATTTATTTAAAACAATCATTATATTATTCTTTCAAAAGAGATGATCCTTTCATCGAACGATACATAAGATCGAGCTCAACTTAGTGAGAAAGAAATCGCAAGCTGATGATTCCAAATGGTATCATTGGGGATGAAAGGGTTTAAACCATGCGCTCTCCTAATTGTTGTGAGCAGTGTTCTTTAATACTAGTTGAAGTGGAGTGGAATTGTGAGCAGGGTACTTTAATACTAGTAAGTGTTTTAAAGAACTTAAAAACAAACAGTCAAAAAAAGTATGTAATATATGTATCCGATGTTATGTCTTTCTAAAAAGACTTTTTTAGAGGGATTGTCAGTCCCATAGAGCTAATGCATTAGTTTTGGAATATCAAATTCCGCAGAAGTATTGCTTTGTCATGTTTGCCCTTTTTCCCCAGGTAAGGGAATCAACATAACTCCGAAATGAAACAAATTTGAAACGAAATTGTTATCTAGTTATTTAATTATATACTTTTGAGTTTTGAAATGCCAAAAAATATGCAACAGTGGGCGACACTATTTTAAAACTTTGTCAATTAGTAATTAAATAACATGATTTTATTTTATTTTCAATTTTGTTTTAAATTGATGTTATGATGATTCCCACAGTTGGCGAAAATGGAATAACATGACAAAGCAATTCTTTTGTAAAAGTTGTGATTTTAAAACTAAAGCTAGCTCTACACTCTTAAAACAAAAGAGTGAAATCCACTCCAGTTGGAGAAGTGCATTTTCGACACTGGAAAGGAATGAATATTAACTCAGACTGAGTTGAAATCACTCGTTTGGAGTGATTCTGTCGGAGGTTTAACACACAAAGGATCCACTCCTAAAGGAGAAGTGCATTTTCCAGACTGGAGGAGTGAAAATTACTCAGACTGAGTTAAAATCGCTCGTTCGTTTTAAGAGTGTATGGGACTGACAATCCCTCTTAAAATCGGTTTTTTAGAACAAAAGTTAGAAACACAGAAGAGAGCCTGGATCGCCCCGGGTGATAGCGAGCCATATAAAAATGAGGCGTGCCCTTAGTTATGGTATGGCATGGTTTGGTATAAATAAATATTCCAGCTTGTGTGCTTGTTCAGGGAACCGCTTATAAGCTTTTCAAGTGGGACAGTCAAGTGGGATAGACGCAGACATAATATTAACACTCACAAAGAAAGGAATAACAAATACACAAATAACAACATTTATTGACGGTCACAAACATCCTTGCCTGACCGGGATTCGTACCCGACCCCAGCAGCTCCAAAGGCCAGCGTCCTAACGATTGAGCCACTGCCCTTAGTTATTATAGTTGACATTTATTTAACCATCAGAAATAATAATTAATTTTAAAATAAGGTCAAGATTCTGCAATTAAATGTTGCTAATATAAAAAAACAGAGATAAAAATGTAACAATCAGTTTTACTTTACGCCGAAATAAATTAGAAGAAATATATTCAACCAGTAAAGGAAAAGAATAACTTATATATTTTAATTGGCACCCAATAATCAAGAAACAACGACAATTTATTGCTGACTAACGCTTTATTTAATTTAGATTAAATAAAGGGTAAAATAATAAGTATCGCAAAGCAAGGTCAACATGAAAAAACAAACTTCGTAAAGATGTTATGGATGCTTGGAATAGCTAACACTATTGCAAGATCAATCAAAATTAAGTTTGATTTTATACAAATAATGAATAAAAGAATATAGTTTAAATAGTTTAACATTGTTACAAATGATTCAAATAATAAAACATTGAAACAAATAGTTTAAACAAAACATTGTTTACATTTTTAAAATAAAAGATTATTTATTTAAAAGTACGTACAAACATTGTTTAATTTTATAACAATAGCTACTTAAAAATACTACCATAAAAACTATCCAATGGTTATTGTTCATTTCAATACAGTGTTTAACAAAATTTCGGTGAATGGTTGTCTTTTTGACACAGTAAGAAAAGCAGTTGCGATGTTTCTTACGCACTGAAGTTAGTGCGATACTTATATGTTTATTGTTTATCGAACAAATTTACTACAAAGACAACGTTTCCTGGATATTTGTTACATTGCTTGAAAACATTTCCTGTAGCCGCCTTGGTGGCTCAATCGTTAGAATGCTGGCCTTTGGAGCTGCTGGGATCGGATTCGAAACCCGGTCAGGCATGGATGTTTGTTACCGTCAATAAATGTTGTTATTTGTCTTTGTGTTATTCCTTCCTTTGTGACTGTAAAAATTCTTTCTGCGTCTGTCCCACTTGACGAAAGCTTATAAGCGGTTCTCTGAACGAGCACACAAGCTGGAATATATATGTAACCATGCCATACCATACCATACTATAACTTTTTCATTCTGTGTTGTTATAGTTTCAGAAATTTTGTTCCATGATTTCTAGTTTATTTTTTCTTCTCAATTTCTCAATCTGTTTTAAACCTTTGTTTGAATTATTTTACCCTGCATTTGGTACCTTTATCGAAATTTACCTCGAAATTCAGTTTTGCTCTCGTGTATTATCCCGATGACCCTTTACACCAAGGTGGCCCAGATGGATGGCCTAGTGGTTTGGACCATTAAGCTAGCTAGCAGCTTGTGCGCTGTAACGGGTGGGGGTTCGATTCCCTCCTTCGCCCCGGGTGCATTTTAGTTTCTCTGTGCTGTGACAGTAAAAAAATTCTTTCCGTGTCTGCCTTACTTAAGGTTTATATAAGCGGGTCTCTGATTAGTAGTTATTAACTAAAAACAGTTATTAACTGGTGTCAAATTTGACAGTTTTTAACTGTAAAAACAACAGTTTTTTTACAGTATATAAAATTTTATAAAAATATCGTAGACAAACGCCAACAAGATAAAATAGATCGCCATGATTTTTTTTACCAAATAAGCACAACAACATTCAAGTCCTACATACAATAACGCATTTCCTAATCCTCTTTTCTGTAAACAAATTAATCACATTGCGTGTTCATATATAATACATAGATCCTATCCAAAGAAACGTTTCCGAACACTCTTCTTCTCCATTAAAATGTCTGAAGAAAAGAGCGTATCGGAAAGTTCTCCTGTCAACATGACCTATCTGTACTTTTCTCGATTTATTTGTAAAAGAAGTTCCTTTGCATTTGTCATGAACTTGTAAAGAAAATTATTTTTTTAATCTGCTGAGGTTTGTTTGTCCCCATTGATAAATACAAAGAAGACACACCCAAATTAGGGGAGTTGGGAAGGATGACCATTTATCAATCATCAAGTGGGACGGTCCATTTATTTTTGGAAAATAACCCTTTAACAAGTAACCGGTAATAAGGCACGAATGGGCCAATTAACGAGCTTACTGCTGGATTAAGAATGAAGAATTAATAATTTGGCAGCCCGTTATGTGTTGCCACTGAAGTAGGCAAAAAACTTGAGATAATTATCATTTGGGTTCATTTTATTATCATTCAGGGTTGATGGACCAATCAATAGAAATAATTGATCACGCATGGAAGATTCGAATGTATTTCCATAGATAAACTTCTATTGAAGTTATTTTTTAAATGGTGGAACTGGTTTTTACCGGTGATAGCGCCATTCTTTTTTTGTCCTTTTTTCTTCTAAATAGTGTATCTAATGCAATTAAAAGATGTTCAAATTGTTGCGCTTTTCTACTTGATGGTCCGTGCCTATTTAGCTCCCTGTTTCCATATAATTATTCAATTAGTTTTATAAGCAGACGATATTCCTTTTGGAAGCAATATTGTGTTCGTAAGTTCAAGTGGCAACACGATCTAATAAGTTAGCAAAAAAAGTTCTTTTAATGGGAAATCTGTTTGAAAGAGAAAGAATAGAAGAATACAAAGTTGGCTGCAAGAAGGGGTTTTTGTGTGTGTATTAAGTCATTGAATGTGTATTGTGAAGGGGCTGAATGCGTTTCCCACAGAGATGCACAAAAGTTGAGCTTAATTAGGTGTTGATAATGGCGTCAATAAAGATGCCGCCAGTTATGAGGTGAAAACTTTTGAGGAAAAATTAAGCGATGTTATCATTATGGAACATAAAGAGATTTCGATCACACGTTTGCGAATAATGTGGGAATGTAATTGGGAATATCTGTATATATCCGGGTTATTAATAGTTTCCGGTATATTAATAGTTTCAAAAACAATGTCAACAGTAATTTTTTTCCAACTTTTAAATCCTACCCGGGTCATCTTCAAAGCTGGATTTTCCGATTGCATGGACGTCACTTGATCGCATATCATAAATTACGAGACATCAAGCCAATAGGTAAACTGTATCTCTCGTGAGATGTTAGTTCAAATATTTTTTTTAAAAAAGGACCACAAGTACATACGGCATAAATCACGACAAAAAATACCATGCATTAAATCATTGAAACATCCCAACATGCCTATTCTGCGACGGTAGAGTTCTTAAGCCCGATGTTTACAATAGTATAAAAATAATTCATAAATGTTCCTCAGAATGGCCATGAATATTGAATTGTTTTCAATATTTGGTTATGATGGCAAAGAGGTATCCGGGACCTAATCAACAATGACAAAATACCTACAGAATCGAAATTCAAAAATTTCCAATTGAGGACGCCACAAACACATAGACAAATAACAACATTTATTGACAAACACAAGCATCCATGCCTTTACCGGGATTCGAACCCGAGCCCAGCAGCTCCAAAGGCTAGTACACTAACCATTGTGCCAGTGGGCCGGCTAGGTACATATATATTCCGGCTTGTGTGCTTGATCAGAGACCCGCTTATAACGTTCTCATCAAGTAAGACAGATACAGAAAGAATTTTTTTACTGTCATAGAGAAAGACATACACACCAAGGGCGAAGGCGGGAATTGAACCCGCACCCGTTACAGCGCTCGAACTTCTAGCGTAATGGTCCAAACCCTGTTTTGGAAGACTCCTCAGCCAAAAATTCATTTCAGAAAAAAAGTAATAGCAAAATTATTCACCCGATACAGCCAACTAACTGCGTTTGCATACCTGATACTGCAGATCATCGAACTTAAAATGCAAATATCATTCGCAATGGTTTAGAAGTAAAAAAAACTACGCTTTTGAAATATTTAGAATTTTTCACGGATCTCTCGTTGGAAATCGCGCGTATACATTTACATAATAGAGGTTTATACAGAATCCAAATATTGCTGCATTTGAAGTCAACTGTTACCTTACCAGAAAAAAAAATAGCGTAAAAAATGACCCCCAAAAAGATTAAAATAATGCTGTGTTTTCAAATGCAGTTTTAAACTTTTGAATAGAGAATTTTTTTGTTTGAATAACTAAAGGAACAACATTCTCATTCGTGAAAAATAAATGTAAAGCCTATGTATATCAGGAGATGAAGGGGAAAAATATATATTGACAGCGTTTGTGGTTTAGTTCAATGCTTCAGTGATATTAAGATACGAAACAAAATTTGAGGACCTCAAATGCTATTTTAAAAAAATAAATAGCCTTATTCGTATCAAGCAATTTATCCAATTTTTATATATACTTTAATTATAGCTAGCTTTGTTTGAAAATAAGTTAAAAATATAGTCGATATAAAAATTACCAAAAGTATTAAAACAATGAAAATTGTCACTCATATTATTGTACATTATGTGAAAGCTGCATTTTCATAACAATTGGTTGTACAATTTGTTGGAACTTGATTATTTATTCAATACAAAAAGCTAATTTTCTCAAGTGAATGTATAGAATCTGATGTATCAGAATTCACTTAAAAATCCAATAACTCAAAATAATAGAATAACTTACTAAATTACTTTAAAAAAAAAAAAATAATAATAATAATGCCACAAATAGGATTAATCAAATTTTAAACTGAGGTACCTTCCGGAATAGAACTCACAATATTGACCTAGAGCTTGCTTTGTAATTTTTAGATCCTGGCTTCTTAATACATGAAAATTAAGTATTATAACTTGTTTATGATAACAATAGCTTATGTTTTTTTTAAAGCTATTCTATTTATCACAAAGAAAATCTAGTTTGACATTACTCTTAATCTACCGAAGCCATTTCAATACACGGATTTTTTTTTGCTTGCCTCAACTACTTGAAGCATCCGTGCTTTTGGCTTGCTCTAAACACAATAAGAAGATAACACAGGCAGTACTCTAACTATGTGCATTAATTCCAGATTAGTACTAATGATTTATATATATCTTTTTATCACGGACATAACGAATGATTGAAGATTATCAAATTCATAATCGGAAATATTTAACAAAGCTGACTGGAAATGTTTGTTAGTATTTATTAGGTTTATTTCTCTTCGTTAGGAAAGTCGTAAAGCAAATAAGGATGTATGTCTTATATTTCACAGAGTTAGAGTAGTAAATGAGGCGACGTAAAGAGAAAGAAAAGTAGTTAAGGATTATATATTTTATTCTAATCCCAAGAATAATATTTATCCGTTCATTAAGATAATAAACAAGTTTGTGACAACAGTTATGAGCTACATTCTTAAAACAAACGAGCGTTTTTAACCCACTCTGAGTAATTTTCACTCATCCAGTGTCAAAAATGCACTTCTCCTACAGGAGTGGATCCCTTGTGTGTGAATCCTGCAACAGGATCACTCTAAACGAGTGATTTTAACTCAGTCTGAGTTAATATTCACTCCTTTCCAGTGTCGAAAATGAACTTCTCCTGCGGAAGTGGATTTTACTCTTTTATTTTAAGAGTGTACTTATAACCGTTTGTAAGGAATGTTTATAACCTTAATTGACCTTAAATAATCACCCAAATGGCGCAAATTTAAGATATTTACAAACACAATTAGTCATTTTAACTGAAGTACGCCCCGGCTGAGTCATCGGGTTTTCTTGATGGGACAATCCTGCGCACGCATGTCATATGATTATGTGGCATGTAAAAGATCCTTAAAGGACCCATTTGGCTTTTGTTCTGTCGGCAAAATTAGATCTCGGCACACATAAACATCCACAGAGAGCTCATATTCATTGTAATCTATGCTTCAAAATTGGAAACGAGAGCCCCCTAGATGGTGGCACAAAAAATGGCTCTCAGTTTTGGGGAATATGCCTGGTCTTCAAAAGGCTTGACTGCCAATATTACAGCCCCATTAGAGAAAAAAAATAATTATAATGCTGCAAAAATTCATATTTTAAAACCTATAAAATAAGTTGCCAATTTTACTTTTGAATTTGAAATAATATAAAGTTAGGTGATTTCCTAGGATATCACTAAGTAATGGCCACGGGTATCAGATCTTGAGTGGCAACCAAAATGTTGAATAGATTTAATAATTTCTTGAGCGCCAATTGGTAAATCAATGTCACGTGAAAACATACCACCAATAGGAGCACCGAAGTGAAAAAGTGTAAAATGAAAGAAACACCTCATCTAATACAAGACAATTGTAAGTAATAATAGATATTATTAAGTCATTTTATGAAAGTATTATATGTTCAGTAGTTTACAGAAGATACTATTTTCACTTATTGCTTTTGCAACGTTCTTTTCATAGTTTTGATTATCCATTATATGTAATTAAAATCGCTAGCTCTTAACTACAACTTCTTAACCCTTTCAGTTCCAATGACAATTTGGCATTATCAATTGAGATTTTTTTTTTCTGATCGTCTGTAGCCATTTATGATATTAAAAGCCCATCATTTGATTCTTCAAACTTTTTTTTTTAGAAAATATTTTTTATTTATATCAATAAATGTCTACCCCATCATTATTTTTTTTTAAATTATGATCAGAAACATGATGATGCCAAATATCGTCACTGGGACTGAAAGGGTTAATTACGTGGAGCAAATTGCTGAAGTAAACGCTTTATAAATCGCACAAATATAAACATCCTGAATCGATTTTAAAAAAATGTTAAAAAAAAACACATGAATGTGCTATCACCATTAAAAAGACTGTTCTTCAACAAGTCTTCTCAATGACTTGGCACACATTCGTTATCAAACAGATCGCTCAAATCTGTTACATCAAGCCACGAAATTCGGATTAAAAGAGTTAATCCACCAGAAAGACACGGAAAACTCTCTAATTCGTAATCGATCACCTCGAACAGGAGCTTAGAGCTGCTGTCGGAGTTGCTCTTCAACACGCAATCGCCAGAGGACATCACATAAGGCTTTTTGCTCAGCCAAGTGAAACGGACTGATGACTGATGAGTAGGATTTTTAAAATAGGGGTTAAAGAAAATGGGAGATATTTTGATGTTTTTCAAGTAATTCCGTGTAAATATTGCAGTTAATAAAACAAAAGTTAGCCTAAGCCTATATGACCCTTTGAATTTATGTATAATCTGTAACAATACCAAGTAGATAACCTAATCGATCACTTTAGAGTCATTCCATACAACATTTATGCCCAAAAGGAGAAAACACGCCAAAAACATCACATTTATTATTTCTGTATTAAAGTTTGTAACTTTAGGATGATATTATTGGACCAAATAGCTCCTAATAAAACTATTTTATACACTTATGTCTTTTTTAGTACAAATAATGAATTCAGAAAAATGGCTGACAGTTAACTAGTACTTCAATTATATCTATCATAAAATGGCTAAATATATTTTTTATACAAAAATCTTCATAGTATAAATTCAAAGTCATCCCCCGAAAAACATGCACTCATCCGTAGCATTGGAAAAATCAATTATATCGTATAATTTTGCAAATGCGTGCCATAAGTATTTTTTATGAATCATCTTTAAAAACAGAACTCGAAGCTAATTTTGCAGTTGATTACCCCAGCTTAAAAGAGTAACGTATATCAAATTTATGTAGTAAATATTACCCAAATATGGACTTAAAACCTAGGAATAGCTATCAAAAAGTACTGCATCAGTTTTTTATTTAGTAACTTAGCACTACATTTTTTGAAAGAACGTTACACCGCAAATTGGGAGTAAACTTTTCTTGTTTTACTTTACACCAAGAAAATAACGTTACAGCAAAAAAAAAGCAAAACCTTTTTTGTAGTATCATAAAACTGCACAAGAAAAACTTTGGCATATCTATGGTCCAGTTTCAATTTATGAAGTAAATGTTACCCCAAATAAGGAGTTTACTCCATGAAATTGGAAGCAGCAAATTGCTTATCCAATTTATGAGGGTTACTGTGCATTAAAGGAAGAACGTTATACACTGTTAAAAATTTTGTACTTGCATTCACCATAATAATGGTTCCTAGTAGCTGCAACGGCTGTGCGGTGAAATGTTTCACCATATTTCCGGTATTCAGTTGAACCATTTTTCAAGTTTTGGAAACAGAAACCTGAGAAACGGTTCAACCCAATATCGAAAATATGGTGAAACACTTCACCACACAGCCGTTGTAGCTACTAGGAACCATTATTATGGTGAATGCAAGTACAAAATTTGTAACAGTGTACACCGCAAATTGGCAGTAAACTTCTCTTGTGTAACCTTACTCCAAAAAGTTAGTGTAGACTAATTCTATAAAGTAGAGGGACCTAGACTTAGATCGGTTTTATGGAGTAACGTTACACAGCACAACTTCCCACAGAACATAATTTTGCCCCATTTAAGATCAGGTGCAAAAATTATCAGAAACATTTGATCAAAAAATCCATTTCCTGTGAATCCCTTTGCTATCATTGCCATTGTCAAATCTGTGATCAGAAACTTTGACGGAATAATAAAGAGACCGGCGTAAAAAAAGAAATTGAAAGGGCCGGACAATTAGCCCTTTTGCACGCGACTGGGATCGGTGACGCGTGCTAAACACAGGATCGGATCCGGATGTCGCCATTGAAGCACAAGTTCAATGAATGGATTTGGGAAGCTGGGGGAGGCTCAGTTTGATACATTTGGCGACTAATCAGCGAATTTGTCGCCAATAATTGAGTAGTATGCATTTCACTGTCGAATTTGAGTAGTATACACTACAATGTAAAAAAATTCTGTGTGTAGCGTTGCTTCGTAAAACGCTGCTTGTAAAAAATTTTGTGTAATGTTACTCCGTAAAACGATGCTTGTAAAAAAATGTGTCACGTTACTCCGTAAAACGATGCTTGTAAAAATGTTGTGTAATGTAGCTCCACAATAATTTGTCTAATGTTACTCCGTAAAACATTGACATGCAAAAGAAATTGTGTTATGTTACTCCGTTAAAGATTGGCTTGTAAAAAATGTATAACGTTAACCCGTTAAACGTGGCTTGTAAAAAAATGTGAAATGTTACTGCATAAAGCTAGTACTATCAGTCAGCTCTATAATGTAAAGCTTACATATTTTATGAAGTAACGTTACACAAATGAAAAGTTTACTCCCATTTAGCGGTGAAGCTTTACTATATAAATGTGGTGTAACGTTGATGCTTTATAAAGCTTTTAGATAAACACAGGATCGGATCCGGATGTCGCCATTGAAGCACAAGTTCAATGAATGGATTTGGGAAGTTGGAGGAGGCTCAGTCTGCTACATTTGGCGACTAATCAGCGAATTTGTGCTGTGAGTAGTATACAGTATACTGTAAATATATTATGTGTAACGTTACTCCGCTAAACGATGCTTGTAAAAAATGTTGTGCAATCTTTACTTCGTAAAACATTGCTAGCATGCTAGCCTTTGGAGCTGCTGAAGTCGGGCTCGAATCCCGATCAAGCATGGATGTTTGTGACCGTCAATAAATGTTGTTAATTGTCTATGTGTTTGAGTTGTCCTTTCTTTGTGTGTCTTTTGTGCTTGTAAAAACTCTTTCGGTGTGACTGTCCCACTTAACGAAAGCTTATAAGCGGTTCTCTGAACGAGCACACAAGCTGGAATATAATATGTACCTACCATACCATACCATATCATTGGATTGTAAAAAATGTGTTACGTTACTCCGTTAAACGTGGCTTGTAAAAAATAATTGTAATGTTACTACATGAAACTAGTGGTACCCAGCTCTATAATATAAATTTAACCAATTTTATGAAGTAACATTTTATATATATTATAAATACGAAGTTTAGTCCTATTTGGAGGCGAAACTTTACTCGAAAAAGGTGATGTAACGTTGTCTTATAAAGCGTTTGGAAGACAGCTTTGTCGAGTAAAGTTAGACCACATTTATGAAGTAACTTTCGACAAAATATACGCAGAAAATGCTGCTACTGAGGGATACATTGGAATTAATTATTAGTTTAAGTGCAAAATACTATAGTACAGGCAATGGCCATTTATACATTGAGGGTTACTATAGTTCCTGTTATTACAGTCATTGCTATATTCTTCATACAATATACAGAGAACACTTATTAAATACAAAATTTTCCATTAACAATCATTATCATCAATAAGTAACCTCATGACGCATGCTCCATGGGCCCACAATCCAATAACACAAAAACCCTAATAACAACATTGCATGTAATGACTTCTATATACCCTCAACCCAGTTGGAAAACACCTTTCCATTATTCCCATAGACCCATAGAGATAAGAAGAAGATTGAGATGCTGTCGAGTAAAAAGCAATGCAATATGCTGTGTGCCACGTGAAGCTCTCGACCGTTGTGTAATAAGCCCAAACAAATGCTTTTGATGAACCATTTGGCGTTATATTCTATAGTGGAGTTTGTATATAGGCGGCTTACTACAGGCGCGTTTACATGAGCCATCGAATCCATGGATTGAAGAGCAAACTCAGCAATATTTCCCTCTTGGGGATTTTCGCCCTGTCTGAGCTGGAGTTCATTGGGGGGTTTCGCAAACCCTCTTATGAAGGAGGGTTTGAAGTCTCATTCCATGGATTCGGCCACAGGCTATCATTTGGGTTAGAAATCCTGCTGTGCCATTTTTCCCCAAATGGAGGGTTTGGCGTTCCATGGATTCGATGGCTCATGCAAACGCGCCTATAGGCTTACTACATCAACTTGGCGATTTCTGACTCTCTAATGAAAACTATAATTACAATGCATATTTATTTTCCTGGGAAGGGAATTACTACCATCTTGTGTAAATTCATATCTCGTTCTACAGTCTACAACTGTACAAACAGCCATTTTTTTTATTTTGATTAACGCTTTTTAAGGAATAAAATTATGTTTTTAGCATGCAATAACATTAGGCGCGTTAACATGAGCCATCGAATCCATGGAATGCCAAAATCTCCATTAGGCGAAAAATAGTGGTCGAGCAGGATTTCTAACCCAAGGGGAGTCTGTGGCCGAATCCATGGAATGAAACATCAAACCCTCCTCTATTGGAGGGTTTGCGAACCCCCCCCCCCCCCCAATGAACCCTGCGATTCCGGTTCACCCTGGGAGAAAATCCCCAAGAGGGAAAAAATGCGGAGTTTGCTTTTCATTCCGTGGATTCGATGGCTCATGTAAACGCCCCTATTGAGTGAGTGCACTCTTAAAACAAACGAGTGGATTTCACTCAATCTGAGCTAATTTTCACTCTTTTCAGTGTCGAAAATGCACTTATCCTATTGGAGTGGATTTCAATCTTTTGTTAAGTTAAAACTCCGACAGTATCACTCCAAACGAGTGATTTTAACTCAGTCTGAGTTAATTTTCACTCCTTTCCAGTGTCGAAAATGCCCTTCTCCTACATGAGTGGATTTCGCTCTTTTGTTTTAAGAGTGTGGTTTGTTTGGGCTTACTAGGGTCGCTTGGCGACTTTCTGACTACTTCCCTAATATCACGCCAAGCATCGCCACATTCTTCTTAACTTCTTTATTCCGTACCTGCCAATATTCGGGGGGACCACCTCAGGGTCCCTTTATGTGTGATTGGACCACCTTATGGTGATGACGTGTGTGGGGGGATTAAGGACACACGCGTGACTTTTGCGTGATGGAGACAGATGATAGGGGAGGGATTGGTGATTTAATAAATGATGTGGGATTTTCGTGTTATGTTTGTTGTGGTGATAAGGGAGATTTGTAATATTGTCAAACACGGTTTAAGTTTAACCTCAAAAATCTGAACTGTTGTCCAATGACAATGAGACAGAAGTACACACTTTTAAATGTTTCTAAGGTATAGAATAACCTTCATTCTGGTAATTTTAAATTGAACGTATAACAGGAGACAAAACCGGGCAAAAGAAAAAAATATCGAAGCCAGATGTCTTTCCTACAAAAAAGAAATTTTAAAATCGGACGATGTAAACCTAGTTTGGAAAGATGGAAATGATGTGGGATTTTCGTGTAATGTTTGCTGTGGTGAAATAGGAGTTTTGTACTTTAGTCACATAGATTGAATCAAGGTCGCATATGAGCTATTTTTAAGATTTTAATCACCACATTTAAAAAAAAAAATCGTGCAAGATTGAGCTGGAACTTTCTGGCTGTCGGAACTTTCTGGCTGCCACCACTATTTAGAGCGTTGATTTACCAAGTTTACGGTGGATCAAAGTCATTATTTTACCTAGAAAAATGTGATAGCTTTAAAGTTTCAGAATTCCGATGCAATCTTTTTAACAGTGTAAAAGTTTTGAACTGTGGTCTAGCGATGAGACAGAACTGCACAATTTCCTCAAGAAGTATGAAATATTGATTTTTATTAACTTTTGAAGGCGGCCATTATGAACACTGCTTGAACCTTTAACTTGAAGGTCTGTAGGCCATATGGACTCCGCCACATTTCTTTTCACAATTCATTCAGAAATTTAGTCTCCACTGCTGCTAAGAAATTAAGTGCAAGCCTAACCCGGAATACTAAAATCTTCCTTGATTCCACCCGATTTGGGGCGTGGATTCCACAATCGTGTGGATAAACCATAACTTCGATGCATTGCAAAAGTGGTATGACAAATGACAGTGATTGCGCCCTCTAGAAGGGAGAGTGTAGGCTTTATAGCCCATTACCCAGGTCGCCAGAAGAGACAGCCACAAGAGACACACAAAGAAGGACGACACAAACACATAGACAAAAAACAACATTTATTGACAAACACAAACATCCATGCCTGACCGGGATTCGAACCCAACCCCAGCAGCTCCAAAGGCTAATGTCTTAACGACATTGTGCCACCGGGGCGGCGGAATAGTGGTAACTCAACGTTGGAAAGTGTGGTGGCAGCTATCAAGTATCAGGATTCCGGTGCAATCCTGCAACAAACTTTTTAACTGTTCAAAATTCCCAATCAACAGATTCACAATTAAAACATTATATCTTCATTGTTTGCGAAGTTCTATCAATCAAGTTTGCAGGATCTCAGATTTCATCACGGACAGACAGAAAGACGGATGTCAAATGCCCATTTTCGGTTATGTAAGTATTTCAAAAGTTTAAAAAAAAGTAGGCAAATATATTAAAATAATTTTCGATTTCAAGATCTCAAAGAACAGAAGAAATACAATACTTCTATTTAGCACAAGCTGCCAACATTAGTTAAAAAACAATAAACCAATCAATTCTTAATTGGAACTTCAGTAAAAACTAAAAGTTCATTGAAATATCCCCTTTCCATATTCTAATTGTCTTCTTGAAACGAAAGAATGCGAAGAGCAAAAGTTCCTTCCACTCGTCGGAACTTCATAAGTTTGCGATGGACAGGTTGGCAATTAAAAAAAGGAAATCTTCATTGTTTGGGAAGTTCTATCAATCAAGTTAGCTGACAGGATCTCAGATTTCAGTTGCTGGTAGCACAATGCTTCTTTAATAAACTACGACGTGGGGTAACTTGGTAGAAATTTATTCTTCAGTTGTGTAACACTGAGATAGTTTATTTTTAGGTCCTGCTTTGAAACGAGTTTAAGTGCTGCTGAAAGGAGCATAGTTTTTTTTTGCTGGGTAATTTTGGTTATTAATTATTAGAAATGGATGCATTATTGTATCCAAAGTGATGGGGGAAATAGAAAAAAAAGCTAGTGCCACAAAAGAGTTTCGTTCGGCGCACATTAATGTGGAATCGCTACACATAAATGAAAATGATGTTTACCTATAGGTTGAAACTCACTTGTTCATGACATAGGTTTGTCCATGTCTAAATCCTTATGGCTCGTCTTGAACATCTTTATCAATGAGTCGAATGTAAATTTCATGGTTCCATCAATAATGACTAATGCATCTAAACCTGTTAAAGGTTCATCGTCGTACATCTGATGTTACAAGTTTAATTTAATTGTTTATGTAACGTTTCAACATCATATATTTTTTTCTCATCCCTATTAATATAAAACCTATTTACTTTCAACACTTTCAGATGATAAAACATCTGGAACTATTCTACTGAATAAAAAAAGGTGAATAATATATAAGATTTGGAGTTACAAATTTAATTTATAATGGAATTCTATTATCTTAAGCCTAGCATTAAAAGCAAAGTGTAAGGAAACGTGCCCAAAAGTGGATGTTGATGGTTAAAATTGAAAGTAAATGGTAAGAGAAATTGAAAGTATGTACTAAAAATTTGCTTAACTTTGTTTTTGAAATTAGTTCTTAGTACTTTGGTCTTCGGAAAATCTATATTTGTAGCCAAAAGCTAATGAACTTATCTTTTTTATATTCCATTTATTTAAATCTAAGGACAATTGCTTTCACCATTCGTATTTACATTGTTATCATTATTGCGGACGGGTAGGGATTTTCTCTTTTACCTTTATTCTTTTATAGTGGGAAGTCAACTCGTTAGTGCTATTCATTCTACCAAAAGTGTATGATTTTCAAAAAAGAAAAATGTTCAAAGAATGTGTTTCTCCTTTCTTCCTGAGGCTGTTTTCTTTTCGATTCGAATCCCATTTCAAGGGGACGGTGACAAGTTTTTCCGAGGGGATATGCTGGTTTATCTTGCCGGTGACAGTTACAAGTGACAACGGTGAATGAAGAACGAAGCTTGCGTACCAGAGAGCATTCGCATCAACTGTTTTACATACTCAGAAAATAGTATACAGTAGGGGGTAGGGTTGATTCATATCTATTCCGGCTTGTGTGCTTGATCAGAGACCAGCTTATAAACCTTCGTCAAGTAAGACAGACACAGAAAGAATTTCTACTGTCACAGAGAAAGAAGTTACACCCAGAGTTTGGGCGGGAATCGAACCCGCTCCCGGCGCAGACTGTTAGCGGAGGCAATCTAAGGGATGGCAAGTCTGTTTAAGTCTTCAAATTGTGGCACAAGAAGGATGACTTTACTTTTGTACAATTTGGACTTTAGACCCATTATTGGATATATGGCATAGTAGCATGAAGTAATATCTTTCAACCACCAAGCCCCAGAAGAGACTTTTTCTGAAATTTAATTTTACGATATAGCATAATATTAATGAATCAAATAGCATAATATATAGCAATCTAAATAAATTAACACACGGGCTATTGCCCGTTTGCCGCTCCATATTATCAGAAAAGTCTATTGAAATCGATATTAAATGGAAAAAAGGTAATTTTATGCAAAAAAAACTTGTCTAAAGACGGGAGAAAATGTCCATTTCTAATTTTATTTAAGTACATATTATACATATAAATTAATGACATGGTATTAAAAAATCTAGTCCAAATGTCTAGCAAATCAATAGAAAATTTTCATAGTAATTAGTTTCAAGCAGAAAAATCTACCTAATAACGACTTACGTCAACAACCACAAAGGAAAATCAGAGTCATTCCATTCGCTTCCGCTCGTTTTAAAAACGTGAGGAAAATCATTGTTGTTGATAGCAACATTCCACAATGAAAGTTCTCTTTAATAATGGATTTAGAGCTTTTAGAATAGAGTCCATTGCGCCTAATAGCAGCAAAAAATATCAGAATATATCTGCACTTTTTTTTTATTATTATTTTATAAATCGAATACGTTGTGGCGCCTTTCATTGAAAAAGTGCCCGTTCGTTATTCATGTAATTGAACCCCGTGGACAATGCTTTCCGCCTCGTTTCACTTCACTTTCATCATGTGCAAACGATTTTCGTTTTTTTTATTTGTGGATGTGTAGTTATTATATTTAATTCCATCCTGTCGCTAACTTATCAAACGAAATCGAGATTGATACATTTTTGCGTAAGTTTTGGAAAATAAATTACGAATTGTGTGCGATTTTGTTTTTTTACTTTTATTCTTTCATTAACAATCAGTATTAGGATTGTACTACTCTACTTCTAACTCTTCCGAAAACAAATAAAAAAAAAAGAATAAAAAAAGGGTATTGATGAAATGTTGTTTCCACTGCATATTTTTATTCATTTAGAACAAATTTAAGACACCCTGGTGTACCAAAAAGTATGCCATGAGACTTATAAAATCCAAGCACAAACTTACAGAACACATAACACACAAATCATGATATTTCAATCCGATTTTTCATCATTTTATTTTTAAAAAATACCAGTTATATTTTCTGTGGTAAGTGGTGCAATTCCTTTCCATTTTTTTGTAAATATAAAAGTCTAAACTCTAAAACATTAGTCACAGAGGCTGGAATACATACATTGAAATATATCTTCATGTCTCTCAGAAGTGTTATGCTTCACACAGTTAAGCAATTTATTGATTGATTTCACCATATTAATTGTTAATAGTAGACGCAACGAATGTGTGGTGAAAAATTTCACCATATTTTTGGAATGAGGTTGAACCATTTTTCTAGTTTTGGAAACGAAAACCTGATAAATGGTTCGATGTAATACCGAAAATATGGTGAAACATTTCACCACACTTCCGTTGCAGCGACTAGGAACCATATTTTTGCTGAAACCAAGCGCAAAATTTTTAACCAGTGCATTTTCAAGTGTTTTTTTACTGAGTCTAAAATTAGCTTCTAGGAAACGCATGGTGCAAGCGTATATTCTTAGAAATGAAATCTACTCGGATTAGATAAGAAAATGAATAACTATTGTACGACTCGGTTCAACACTAACATTTGGTAAAAGTGTCCTTATTTAGGCAGAGGGCGATATTCAACCGCAAATAGTTGCTCTTTCCCTCTTTGCTTATAAATAGGATTCGCTCCCTAACCCAAACGTCTCTTTTAAATTCAACGTTAAAAACAAATGTGCGCGTAAAATATTTTGACTTGTCAGCTATGTAAATATAAAGTAGTGCTTATCTTGTGTTCGGTTTCCTGTGGAATGTAAAATGGTTTTACTTATTTTTTGCAAGTTCTTTGTTATTGCTTTATTACTCACAGACTCATGTTTTCGTATTACTCGCAGAGATTTTAAAGATGCCGATGGTGATGACTACCACATTTTGACCGATGAATGTCCAAATTTGTATTCGACAAATTCCTTGTTCAATAAATTGTGGTCATTATGGTAGCGCCAAGTTTTTATGATAATATGGATGAATGAAAACATACGTTTAACAAAAATAAGTGTAATACTCACACGTGATTGCGCTTTGGAAGGTTCCTTAAATTTTTAAATACCCAAGTTTAGTTGGTATTGGAAGAATGACTCCACATATTTTCTCGAATGACTTACAAATTTATTTAAATAGTCTTCTTGGAAAATATGTTTGGCGCGGTTTTGGATTCTTGGACAGATTTAGAACATCTTCTCTTCAAATCGTCTTCAAACCTCATCACTCTTAATCTTCGTCAAGAACAAAAGTTATTTACTATCCATATTAAGAGAGCAGGACTGTACATTACATTTTATTGAGATAACGTCAATTTTTTTGCAATCGAAAATGTTTTATCTAGAACATTAAAAAATAATTTTGAAATTTCTTTTGTAGTTTCTTTAAAAATACATTTTGCAAGAAATATTTACACCGACAATCAAATACAACTTTTGAAAAACAGAATTCAACCAAAACAGTATTTCAGTTCCAAAAAGATTCAAAGGCCTCAATAATATAATTGAACGCTATCTGTAATCATAGTTTTAACTGACTTGTCTATGTGTTTGAAATGTAGATTGTGAATGTAAGTGACAAACAAATGTACAAAGCTATTATAGTTACTCTAATTACTCAATACTTTTACATGTCAAACAAAGTATGGAAGCTAAAAGCATTTTACGAGCAGGTAAAAATTCGAAATAATCGCCAGTCACGATTTCGCCAACTTTTAAAGATAAAATAAAATATATGTTGGGAAAAAATAAATGGCTCAGAGTAAAAGTGAAGTAGGTATAAAACTTTCTAGTTGGGTTAGTTGTTGGTCCGATGATTTTCACAGTATTATTTGAAATAAGTTTTGTCTTTTATTTGCATACTCTAATTATTGAAAAATAGTGTTTCTGAAATGCTTTGATGCGCTAACATAGGACTTTAAACGCAAGCTCCATTTTATCAAACTCTCATTTAGCTGAATAAAACTTCACTTAATTCTTAATATACTCCATTTAAAATTCGAGAGAAGAGGCTTTAATATTTAATTAAAGAGGACTGCAACATTATATCTTTTTCTACTACCAAAAGAAGAAGAGGCAGAATGGTGAGCAATAATTTATGACGGTTTTCCCCAAAAGAGTTTTACATTACCTAACCTAGGCAAAACATTATAAAAAGAAATAACGCCGCACAGCATCATATATATAATCCCTGCAAAAAAGTTCGTCATTATAAATACCTTATTTCCAGCTTAAATCAAGGAGAAAATTTTCAACGTCTAACTTTAACATTACCCCGTAAGCGGTAAATAGTTCAGAGAAAAATTCAAAATTGTTTTTTTTTTTGCAATATTCAAGCAACTCTTAAAAGACGAGACGTATATATTATCAAATATATTTAAAATCACGTTTCGTCAAAATTGCTGTCAATTTTCTGGCGACAGAAAAGCATTCCCATATGTTAATCTCTAAATTTTTATGCAAATTCTATCTATAATTCGGAATGCAAATCTGGAGGTAGGTCAAAATTGTAATTATATAATGTACCAAACAGATCTAGTTTTTTTTACATGCACCAATTTTAGTTACACCCATCTTGTGTAGCGTGCAAAATTGTCTCCAATTTTGGTTAAAAAAAATAGCTATTTTTTGTAACAATTTATACCACCTGAATTTAACATACACTAGAACTAAACCACTTCACCAGTGAGCCTTCCCCAATCCCAATCTAGCTCTTTAACAGGCGTCTGACTTCTGGTTGTTTATAACCATTAAACGGAAAGAAAGATTGTGAGATATGGAACCACATTAGTACAAGAAAAAATATAAAAAGATTTTTAGAATGTTCTAATAGGAAAATAATAACAACCGCGCTGTGTACAATCATATATGGGAAACTTCAACTAAAAGTTCGGGATTCGTGAAAGCGCTTCGTGAAAAATGGTCCACGCCATCGACTTGAACGAAATCAGCGAAGTTTTAATGGTAATTTCGAGGGGTTGAATTGGTCCCATATGAAACGATGAGTTGGCTTAAAAGACTCCTAAATTTGGCGTCTTATCTCTGTGTTTGGCAGAGGGCCTATCATTTTCAACGACAATATTTATTTTGGTTCAGTAGACAACAGATCCTGATCTAGAAAAACTTATAATAGTGCTATAGACACGTATACATCATAAACGAGACTAAAGGCATAATACATTTATGGCCCTTTTACTGAAAATTTGATTCTTCATTACTGAAATTTTACTGAAAACTTATACTTTTTCCTACAACTTTATCGACTTCCTTATAACATCGAAAAAAACCAGTCATGTATGGGTCAATGCCTCAGTCAAAATCAAGCTAAAAAACGAAATGGAGTTCCAGAATATTTTTTTAGTTTACTGATATTTTAGGGTTTACAACGGTTAGTATAATAAAACTAAAATTTAAGCACCCTAAGCCATGGCCATAGGCCGTATGGAAGAACAGGTTCTGGTTGATAGTACAATGGTCTTTTATGGCAACGTACATTTATGCTATAAATTAGATGCGGAAACACATACGGTAATATAAGTTTAACAACTCTTTCTAAGTTTAAACAATTTTTTTCAAAAAAAAAAATGTTTTATAAGTTATCATTGGATATTTAAAAAAAGATTCTCAATCACTTACAGTATGTGTTATGAAAACGTTGCCAAGTTATTGTACCAAACCCACCTGACTTGGGTTGTTAACTGCTGTCATGCTTGACCCCGTTAAGAATAGCTATTTCTCAGCCAGTTCTTATCGTAAGTTCTTGGTCACCGCCCACTGCGATTACAGCCAGAGATTCTTTCTAATATCTTCCAAAAAATAGTTTCGGACATTTATTTTCCCGGAATAATCGTGTTTTTACGGCAGTTTATGTCAGAGATGAAGGTTGTGTCGTGGCCCGGGCATGTTCTAACTTTCTATTTTGGTGTGTGTTCCGGTCATTCCAAGATGTGAATCTTTTTATGAGAGTTCATTGTTGTTCCTAACTGAAAAGTAGAGCAGCTACGAGTCAGGTTCATAGCTGAACGCCACATATTCGTACTTCTTGGAGCCTCCAAAGTTATTCTTGATTGATAAATTTTGCCAGAAATATGAATGTGATACATATATACAAACTAATAAATATCGTATCCTGGTTACTTTTTATGTTAAAAGTTAGGATGAATTCGCAGCTTCTAATATAGCTGTATAAAACACACACTAATAATAAATTCCGTAGGGAAATAATTCATTATACTGGTAATTCTATATAGCCCAGTAGAGTTAGCTAAAAAAATGGGGTTGGCTTACAAAAGGTGGGGTAGTTTTTATTTTCTGGTATGTTAAATGTGTTGACCCGCTTATGAAAAATCCAAGTTTTTGACCTCCTACCCCTTGTGCGTTTTCCGCCATCTTGAAAAAACCGCTGAAAAACCGCACTTTTTTCAATTTTTCTCCAATAACTCTTTTCCAGGGCCTCTTAGGCAAAAAAGTTAAATACAAATTTTAAAGAACGTTAAATTTCCTTCAACTTTTATACACAACATGTCTAAAAATTATGAATAGGTTCCGAGTTACAAAGCTGTGAATATCTGCAAAAATTTCAAAAAAACGCAAATAATCGGATATGCTGTTTATTTTTTCCAAATAACTTTTTTTTCTGTACAATTAAGAGCAAAATGCTGATAGACAATTTTGTAGAAATTAAATTTCCTACCAGATTCATGTAACATATTATTTAATACCTTCATTTGATACCAAGAATTTTTAAAATAAAAATTTGTGAAATTTTAATATTATTTTTGGTTTTTCAGTTTTTTGTCAGCAACTTGATTACTTAGCCTTTTAAACAAAAAATTCCAACTACAATTTTGAAGTACATTAAATGTTATTTAAGTTTAATGCTTAACATGTTTAAAAATCATGAATAGATTCTGAGATATAAAGTTTTGAATGTCTACAAAAATTTCAAAAATCCTGCAAATGTCAGATATGTTGTTGGTTTTACCCAAATAACTTTTTTGTGCGCTGCTTAGGGCAAAATGCATGTTTACAATAATGTAGAGTATTAAATTTTATACAAGATTCATGAAACATTTTAGTAAAATTATTTCTATTAGGCGCAGAGAATTGTGCAAATAACAAATATCGACGAAAAGTAAAAGTGAGCTTTAAACTGAAATTAGTAATCTTGAATACAATTTTTACTTCAGGTGCAGCTGTTGTGTGTGTGTGTGTAAATGGTCAGGTGCAGTTGCTGCAAAATGTGCAGCTGTTCATCAGAAAAGTTGTGTGGTCACGTTTGACCAAACTTTATATTGGAAAGCAAGTGATATAGTGTGTAGTGATCAAGAGCCGATATTGAAAGAAGTCATTGTTCGTCTCAGAGGGTCTCACACATTAATGTGCTTCATGGGAGCAGTTGGTTTTATTATGGCTGGCAGCGGCCTGAAAGAACTTCTGTCAAATGTTAATGCGGAAAACAGAATTGAAAAGATGATGTCTGGTCATGCTTATGCTCGAGCCTTCAGAGCTCATATTTTAGTTCATCGAGTTTTATCCAAGTTAATATTCGATGCCATTCAAATTACCCCTGATGAAAGTGCTGTATTAAACAACATGATTTATGACAATAGTGTTATCTTATCCGCTAAAGTTAATCCACATTTCCTCAGTGAAAGTTCAAAGTTTAATGAAGAATTTGAAAGATTAGAGAATTCTGGTAGTACAGCTAAACTATGGGTTCAATATTTTTCGGATGATTGCATTGATGAAACAGTTTGTTGAAGCAGAAAGAATGGGAATTTGGCCGTTGCATCTTAGCACTGTTCAGCAAATGATTCCTTATTTTCACGCGAGTGGTCACTTCCAATACGCCAAATGTGCTAATCTGCAAGATATGTTAGCCCTTAAAGATAAAATGGAACCCCTTGACCCATTGAGGATACTTTACAATCAGAAGCTCAGATAAATTTTGGTTCGTAATATGGTCAGACATGACTATTGAGCAAACACTCATGAAAAATATGGAGAGCTCTGGTGGGTGTTGACTCGTGGACGAGGCATTACGAACAAGTCTTCTCACTCGCTGGACTATGGGATCGGCTGCTTTGCAGAATGTGGATGGGGTATAAAAAAAACCCCGTAAGTGGGGCTTTAAGAAGGAAATTGGCGGTCTAACACCAACACCAGTCCCAGTGTATAAAGAAGCAGCTCCGCAGACATTGCTAAAAATTATATCATGCCAACGAAAAAAGTTTTGTGTTGGCAGCAAATGCAGCTATAAAAAAGTGGGACTTCGATGTTCCATTTTATGTTTACAGTGCGGATTCAATTCCTACGGTAATGCACCAAAAGTTGACTACACGGAAGAAGACTATACCTTTCTTCAACTATACCTGAGTCAAAACAACGAAAACTAACGTAGTTTTTAATTAAAATTCTATATTTATCGTTAATATATTTTTAAATTGCTTAATGTTGAATATAGATATTTGTGAATACACTACAAATTAATGTTTCTCATTGTATTTTTTATTATCCCTCCAATACAGGAATTTAATATATTACATTCAAATTTATGTACTATACTTAAAATTGATATAGATAATGTATTAAATAAAAATTATATTAAAGATTACTAATTTCAGTTTCAAGCTCACTTTTACTTTTCGTCGATATTTTTTATTTGCACAATTCTCTGCGCCTAATAGAAATAATTTACAAAAATGTTTCATTGATCTTGTATAAAATTTAATACTCTACATTATTGTAAGCATGCATTTTGCCCTAAGCAACACACAAAAAAAGTTATTTGGGTAAAACCAACAACATATCTGACTTTTGCAGGATTTTTGAAATTTTTGTAGACATTAAAAACTTCATATCTCAGAACCTATTAATGATTTTTAAGCATTAAACTTAAATAACATTTATTGTAATTCAAAATAGTTGAAATTTTTTGTCTAAAAGGCTTAGTAATCAAGTTACTGATAAAAAAAACTGAAAAACCAAAAATAGCATTAAAATTTCACAATTTTTTATTTTAACAATTCTTGGTATCTAATGAAGGTATTAAATAATATGTTACATGAATCTGGCAGAAAATTTAATTTTTTACAAAATTGTCTATCAGCATTTTGCTCTTAATTGTACAGAAAAAAAGTTATTTTGAAAAAATAAACAGCATATCCGATTTTTTGCGTTTTTTTGAAATTTTTGCAGATATTCACAGCTTTGTAACTCGGAACCTATTCATAATTTTTAGACTTGTTGTGCATAAAAGTTGAAGGAAATTTAACGTTCTTTAAAATTTGTATTTAACTTTTTTGCCTAAGAGGCGCTGGAAAAGAGTTATTGGAGAAAAATTGAAAAAAGTGCGGTTTTCTAGCGGTTTTTTCAAGATGGTGGAAAACGCATAAGGGGTAGGAGGTCAAAAACTTGGATTTTTCATAAGCGGGTCAACACATATAACATACCGGAAAATAAAAACTACCCCACCTTTTGCAAGCCAAAATTCTATCTCTACTGGGCTAATAGGAAATTACACTCTTAAAACGAACAAGCGATTTTAACTCAGTGTGAGTAATTTTCATTCCTCCAGTCCGGAAAATGCACGTCTCCTCTTGGAGTGGATCCATTGCGTGTTAAACCTCCGACAGGATCCCTCCAAACGAGTGATTTGAACTCAGTCTGATTTAATATTCACGCCCTGCCAGTGTCGAAAATGCACTTCTCCTACTAGAGTGGATTTCACTGGTTTGTTTTAAGAGTGTACGGCATTTGAATTTGAATTATCCACCAAAAATAACTACACCTCTAGGGGAGAGAAGGGGAATGGCGCCACCTTAAGGGAAATTGAATTTTCATGCAGAATTGTGTTGCAATTAATGTAAATTGTAATAATTATAGCATACTACAGTTCATAAACTATCTTGTAGTATTTTTTTAAAATTTAAATTTTTAAATGAAACTGAATAAAATTGTATTTTTCTAAAGCTCGCACAGTGGCGGGATTACCCCGGTATCTGGGGTAATGCCGCCATATCAATAAACAAAGCAAATAATCTATAAATAATGGAAAATTACATAATAAAGCAATACATATAGAACTAAAATATATTCAATTAACTTTAGAATGGTAAATTGTACAGGATACAGCTCTTTTATTAACTTTCTGTGTGCAACTAACTATGCAGGTTTTTTTTAAAAGCTTCGTTGGTCTATTTGACCAGTTCAGTTATTCTTTTTCGGATACGTGGCATCTCTAACGAAAACTAATAGGTTGTAGGGCCAATATATGAAATTTCTATTTTACGGATTATGCCGCCATCCTTTTGCATGTGGCGGCATAACCCCAGAGTGATGTGGCGGCATTACCCCAGTTAGACAAAATGCCATAGACGGTTGTTTAAAGGAAGGTAGATAGCCTAGCGTCCAAACTGACGACGTGATAAAATAGCCAAATAATTACTCTTTTAAATGATATATAACTGATTTATCTCACTTAGAGATAGCAGTCATTTATCGCTTAATTTCAGAAGGCCCAAAATTAGATGAAAATTACTAAAAACCGTATTTTTCAAATAACTTTACACCAACTCACCGCACGGTTATTAGCGTCTATACTACAAATTACTTTGTTTCCTGCTACAGGTAAGCACTCACAGCCCCCCTCCCACACACACCGCTGGCGAGATACAAGGGGTGGCGGCATTACCCGAGGTGGCGGGATTCCCCTGCTCTCCCCTACCAAATGGAATTTCTTTATTTGTCACATTGCAATTATCATTTTTCTTTTTTTGTAAGAAAAATAGAGAATTTGAAGATATTTTATTATTACCCAAGTTTTTTCTACATTAAATTAAATATATAATAGGATTAGATTTGGTTTGGTTTGAATTATCGTCGCACTGGAGCTACACGAGGGCTATTGGCGACGGGCGTCGTATTTTAGAACCACAGTCAGATGACGAGCCAACACCTGAATAGGCACCCAACGCAACCGTTAAGGGCGACATCGTACGCAGCGTTAGGACTTTGAAGGATATTTAACGTGCACTCCCTTACACGGGGTATTATTCGTCGGACATTTTTGGCTGCACGGGCCGTTTATAGTTCGGCAGCTATTAATAGGATTAGAAAAACTACTCCATAAAACATTAATTTTATAAGAACATCATCATTACAACCACTTTTCCAATTTTCCAATTACTTTTTATGAGAATATTTCAATTACGTTTCCAAAAAACATGCTATCAACTCAAAATCATGGTTTAAAAAACACTTTTCTACAGCAAAACACAATTATTAACCATAATGCCATAAAACCATAGCAGTAAACCCTAAGAAGAGTAACAATAACTCCCATCTTAAATTCAGGACACGTAGTCGTAAAAGGAAGTGACTTAAGAGTGACCTTTTACTAAAATTGGATTTTTCTCAAAGATGACCTGCGCGGAAACCGCCCCCCATAAAACTGAAGCATCGTTATTCTTAAGGCGTCACCCTACACCTGTGACAGAAGCTTGTGATACGCCTAATACAGGTGGTATGATGTATAGAAGAGAAGTGATATTGCTGTGTAGTAATACTGTTTCATGAATGAAATAGTTATGAATGGAGTTTAAAAAAATGCTGAAGTTTAGTATTCAGAAGAATGGTATTATAATACGGGAGGTAAATCATACCGGAGATAATGTATAGAAACCATGTAATATTGTTGTGTAGTAATACTGTTTCATGAATGAAATAGTTATGAATGGCGTAAAAAATGCCGGAGTTTAATATTCAGTTGAATGGTATTATAATACGGGTGTTAAATCATACCGGAGATAATATATAGAAACCATGTAATATTGTTGTGTAGTAATACAGTAAACTCCCGATTATCCGCGGGTGGATTATCCGCTTTGCGGATTATCCGCGAGTCACTTTTTCCCATTTTTCAGTTCAAATATAAAAAAAACGCGATAAATGAATTTTATTTTGTTTCAAAACTTTTTGGAAGAATGCATTCCAAGAACAACGAATTCTTCTCTAGAACGACATATACATTTAACAAGAACAACGAATACATTACGATTATAATAAGACTGACTAGGAAAAATTAGTGTTCTGCCAGGTGCACATCACGAACAGGTTTTTGTCAAAATCGCCACTTGTGAAATAAACTGCCCGCTATTTAAATTGAATTGCTTTATGTGATTTTGATACTAGCGAAATGCGTGAGAAGCTAAAAAAAAGTTGTCTTGACAATTCAAGACGAACTAAAACTCATTAAAAAGTTAGAAAACGGATCCTCGAAAAATCAAATGTGCTTGCAGTGTGGCATAGAAGAACCCACTTGACGAAAGCTTATGAGCGCTTCTCTGAACAAGCACACAAGCCGAAATATATATGTACCAAACCATACCAAACCATACCATACCAAGAGAATTAATCGTCTCAGTTTCCAACTTTTCTTTAGCTAGTAAATTGAATGTTCGACACTATGTTAAAAAGGAAATTATTAACCCTAACTAGAAATCGTCATTTTTTTTACCTTTACCCGGAAGTTTATGAAAAAAAAAACCTAATTTCAATTTCGTTTCCCAGCAGCAATTTTTACGTCAAACCAACCTCAGGTCAATCTAACGCCAAAACAATGAAGGTCAAGAAAAAAAATTCTTGTTTTACAAATTGCGAGAAAATATCATCTTTCTGCTTGTTATAGCCATTTTTGTTTCATAGAAAGAGACTTTGACGCTCTTTATCCACTTGAGATCCTAGCAAAATCCTACACGTATATTCTTAATTAAAAAAAAATTTCATACAAATACATGCTAAAAAAAGTATGTTTTTGAGAGTTTTTTTTAATTATGTTTATGGCAACTTAATGACACGCCTTAAACTCTAAAAATACACATTTTTGTGCTAAAAATGCAACATAAAAGGCCGCATCACTTATTTGTTGTTAACAGATAATTTTTACCATTAGTCCAGGCAACGAAGGCTGAAAAAAGGGTCTAGAGGGAAAGTTTTGGAACACAATTTTTGACTTCATAACTTTGTTTAGACTAGTTAGGAGGTAAAACATATCAAAAGTCCCCGCCCCTAGCCCCTGTGCTGAAGGGGGGAGGGGGGGTTGAATGTCCCATTTTTCGGTTTTTCGCTTATATCTCGAAAACTATGAGTTCTAGCTATATAGTTGTAATACACAAAATGAAAGCTGATTAAATTTGCTACAAGCTGCACCCCTCAAGTGTTTTAATATCTTGTATAGTTTTCGAGATATCCGCTCTTGAAAGTCAGTAATTTTGGAGAAAACACTTCTCCCCCCCCCCCCCCGCATTTTCCCTCTTTTTTGACCGGATAACTGTTCAATAATGCACCGAAACACTGAATTTTGGCCCTAGATTGGTAGAGAATTTAATTCTTTTCAATAATATATCTTATTTTACTATTTTATCTATTTTCCTTCAAATTTTAAAGCGGTTTCAGTGTTGAGTGAAGATTGTACTGAAAGTCCCATAGAGCTAATGCATAAGTTTTGAAATCGCAACTTTTGGAAAACAATTTATTTGCCATGCTATTCCATTTTCACAAGGTATTAAAATCATCATAACATCAATTTAACACAAAATTGAAAAGAAAATAACATCCGGTTATTTAATTATTAATTAATAAAGTTTTAAAATAGTGGCGCCATCTGCTGTATATGTTTGAAATTCTAAAACTTCAAAAATATATAATTAAATAACTAGATAATATTTTTGTTTCAAATTTGTTTCATTTCGATGTTATGTTGATTCCCGTACATGGATAAAAAGGGCTAACATGGCAAAGCAATACATCTGTGGAAGTTGTTATTCCAAAACTAATGCATTAGCTCTATCGGACTGACAACCCCTCTTATGTACACTTATTCTATACTGAACCTCTAAATAACACTGATACTCATTTTGTAGGCACGTTGTTACTTTAATATTTAATCAATTTTATTTCATTCGTCAAACGCCAGTAGGAAAACTGTCAGATGCTATTCATGTTCTTCATCTTCGGAGTCAATTTGAGGGACCCCATTGATGCTGTTCCAATGGTAAGTTTGGCATGCTCTAGGACCTTTGAGGCTTGCTATTTTTGCTGCTACACTTGAGCTGGCACAGTCTTTCTTACATCATCCGAACATAATTTTCAAAACATCGTCAGGTGCTGCTGCTAACTCACTGTGCACTGGGACCAGCAGAAGATCTATCGACTCAAGAAGTCGCAGTCGGTTGATATCCTTTTCACTGAAGACACCAAGATAAACGTCAAACAAGATAATTTTTTGTCGAACAATTTAAATAAAATTGTCTCATCAACATACTTAAGGTGTAGCTTGAGGACAATTGAATGTAGGACCCTTCGAGCAGAAAGGGATGTGGACGTTCTGATAGTGGATACGGCAGTGATAATGTCGGAAATGACACAGATACTTATTTTGCTGGCACGTTGTTATACTTTAATATTTTGTGTCGACCTTACAGTCCTCTTGATGGCTACAGCTGATGTGCATAAGGACATCGGTTTCATAAAGCCTGGACGTGGGAAGACAAAGGATTTTTTATTCTCATCCCAAGAGTTACAGCAACTGGGTTTAGGACGTGCTATTTTTGCGAACACAACAGCTGGATGCGACACTACATCTTTCACATTTCGAAAAAGCGGGATCGCATTTGTGAAGTTGTGTACGAAGTCGTCAGAAGTCCAGAAAGCAGCAGCGGTCTTTTCATACCCTTCCTTAACCACATATCAGGTACAAAAGGCAGGCAATACCTGCATCTTGAGGTGTTATGGGGCTCCAACGAAAAAGGCCTTAACCAATGCCACAGGTATAATTCACTCTTGAAATCCGGAGCCGCCATCAAGCCTGATATATCGTCTTCTTCCCACCGAGGAAGCAGTAAAACAGTATTTCCTCTGAATATTACACCGAGATGAGTTGTGGCTGGGAAATAACCTGCCTCCTCTTGTGTATGTTTGGAAGATTGAGAATAACTGCCTGATGGTCAAAGTGCACAGTGAGTTAGCAGCAGCACCTGGCAATATTATGAAAATAATATTCTGCAGAAACATGAAAGTCTGTGCCAGCTCAAACTGGGTAGCTGTAAAAAATCAAGTCTCAAATGTTCCTCAGAATGCCAAAATTCCCAGGGGACTAGCCTCAAAAGGGTCTCTCAAGTTGACTCCGAAGATGAAGAAGAACAGGGGGATCATCTGACCGTTTTCCCCCTGGAGTTCGAGGAATGAAATAAAATAGATAAAATATTAAAGTAACAACGTGCCTACAAAATGAGTATCAGTGTTACTTAGACGTTCAGTATAGAATAAGTGTACATAAGAGGGGTTGTCAGTCCGATAGAGCTAATGCATTAGTTTTGGAATAACAACTTCCACGGATGTATTTCTTTGCCATGTTAGCCCTTTTTATCCAGGTACGGGAATCAACATAACATCGAAATGAAGCAAATTTGAAACAAAAATATTATCTAGTTATTTAATTATATATTTTTGAAGTTTTAGAATTTCAAACATATACAGCAGATGGCGCCACTATTTTAAAACTTTATTAATTAATAATTAAATAACCGGATGTTATTTTCTTTTCAATTTTGTGTTAAATTGATGTTATGATGATTTTAATACCTTGTGAAAATGGAATAACATGGCAAATAAATTGTTTTCCAAAAGTTGCGATTTCAAAACTTATGCATTAACTCTATGGGACTTTCAGTACAATCTTCACTCAACACTGAAACCGCTTTAAAATTTGAAGGAAAATAGATAAAATAGTAAAATAAGATATATTATTGAAAAGAATTAAATTCTCTACCAATCTAGGGCCAAAATTCAGTGTTTCGGTGCATTATTGAACAGTTATCCGGTCAAAAAAGAGGGAAAATGTGGGGGGGAGAAGTGTTTTCTCCAAAATTACTGACTTTCAAGAGCGGATATCTCGAAAACTATACAAGATATTAAAACACTTGAGGGTTGCAGCTTGTAGCAAATTTAATCAGCTTTCATTTTGTGTATTACATTTATATAGCTAGAACTCATAGTTTTCGAGATATAAGCGAAAAACCGAAAAATGGGACATTCAACCCCCCCCCCACCCCCCTTCAGCACAGAGGCTAGGGGCGGGGACTTTTGATATGTTTACCTTCTAACTAGTCTAAACAAAGTTATGAAGTCAAAAATTGTGTTCCAAAACTTTCCCTCTAGAACTCTTCGTTGCCTGGACTACATTGTTTTTAATGCAAAATGCCTTTAAAATTAACTACTATAAGAACTTTTTGAAAAGTTTAGAAAAAATGTTAAATATTTTTTTAAGAAATCTTTATCATATTGACCCTCGTTCAACTTCATTTTATATAGAAATAAATGACTGATACCTGTAATCAAAGACTGAAAACTGATATTTGGATCTTCTTCTATCGGACCAGGTCAATTTCGGAATAAATTAACGTTTAAATTTATGTGGGGAGATTTTAAAAAATGTCCCTAAATGGGGACGCAAGGTCGCAAGAGGTTATAGTAGGGGAAAAAACTTTCGCATTTGATATAAATTTGGCATGTTCGGGGGCATCTAAAGTAGACATCATTGCAATCTTGTTTAGTTTGTATTAAGTAATTTGCAAAAAAAAAAAACCAATTTGTTAACTCGGTCTGGCAGTTAATCAAAAATTCTTTCCAGTGCAAAAATGTATATGCCTGAAAATAATCTGAGCTGCAATATTTTGCATCTTCAATACGAGATAACCACTATGCAGACTTAGCAATATGGATGATACATAAATTGAAATTCTACACGAAAATTAAAAAAATAACATTTCAGCAAAGTAATATCAAACTTTGAAATAGGTTATTTGTTTAAGAAAACTCTTTTAAAGACTCAATATTTTAACTAAATTTTTAAATTTTAAAAAGTCATATCAGTAGTGAGAAAAACTGTAAACCCTTAAACTATTTCCAAGTCTGCATTACTTTAATTACAGAATTAAAAAATACTCTTTAAAAGTATTCAATACTGAATATGCTAAAATCCATAAATTTGACTTAATATATCTTCGTATGTTGTTTCAAAACACTTATTGAATTGTCAATATCCGGTTTGTAAGATTCATAGTGTCTAACTTTAATGCTTGACCAATTTAAAAAAAAAAATATCATGCTTATTTAGATTTCCCAAGACAAATATTTTGCTTCGTTGGTAAACAAGGATGCAATTATTTTTTTAAAAAATAGTTTCACACTTGAATAGACATTATTAAACAAATTCCTTTAGATTAAAAAAAACCTTTTATTATAAGTTTTGCTGGTTAAAAAAATACGGAAATCGTGATGTCCATGTTTTTGTTTCTATCTGTATAAACTATCCATCTTTTTTTACTAATTCAGTTTGCTCAAAACCTATCAAGCATTCAAAGGAAACTTGTCAAATCGACAAACAATATTCTTTGGGAATTGAAGTTAAAAGATAATATAGTTTAAAAAAATATTTGATTGATCATATTGGTGAAATATATCATTTGGTGTTTTTTAAATGAATAGTTTAATATGAAATAAGTCATGTCAATAAAAGAATTTTGTACCACGCTTTTTGGTTAACGAACTTTATTGAAAAAGAAAAAGTGTGCATGGCAAGCTATCTATCTAGATGACTGCTTTTTGAACTAAGTACTATTCAGGACATATTTTCGACTTTGCGAAGAAAAATAACGTAATTATTGGTACAAACGGTTTATTCATGTGAAATTGTACATGTTACGTATAGTATGGAGACTTTAATTCTTCAGCATCGTACACAAAAACAAACTGATGTCTGTGTACAACTCGCTCAACTTCATTTTTATAGAAATAAATGACTGATACATGCAATCAAAGGGTTGAAAACTGATATTTGAATCTTCTTCTATTGTTCCAGGCCAATTTTGGAACTAATTAAAGTGTAATTGTTTGTGGGTAGGTTTTAAAAAATTTCCTCAAATTGGAACGCCTGGTCGCAAGAGGTTAAGGGACTGTCAGCTAAAAAAAAATGAACTAAAATACTAAACGTTGCCGCCCCGGTGGCGCAATCATTAGGATGCTAGCCTTTGGTGCTGGTGGTTTTGGGTTCGAATCCTGGTCAGGCATGGATGTTTGTGACCGTCAATAAATGTTGTTATTTGTCTATGTGTTTATGTTGTCCTTTCTTTATGTGTATCTTCTGCTTGTAAAAACTCTTTTTGTGTCTGTCCCCCTTGACGAAAGCCTATAAGCGGTTTTCTGAACAAGCACACAAGCTGGAATATATATGTACCTACCATACCATACCATACTAAACGCTTCACCAAAAATACGAGAGGTTTTACTGAAAATACGAGTTTCACGAAAAATACGAAGGTTTTACTAAAAATACGAAGGTTGTACTAAAGGTTTTACTAAAAATACGAAGGTTTTACTAAAGGTTTTACTAAAAATACGAAGGTTTTACTAAAGGTTTTACAAAAAATACGAAGGTTTTACTAAAGGTTTTACTAAAAATACGAAGGTTTTACTAAAAATACGTGAGGTTTTACTAAAAATACGAAAGTTTCACGAAAAATACGTAAAACCTACGACTCTTCTCACGGAAGTAATATAAAACCCAACGCCAATTTTCTGCAAGTAATTTTCACATCAAGTCCGACCCGAGGGGTCAGATCTTCTCTGAAACAAAAAAAGGTCACTAGTCTGGTGAAATAACTGAGTGTAACATTCTTCTCTTATTAAAGCCGAACAACAGCTTTTATATATAGACACAGGAGTGTTTTAACCTTTACTAAGGCACTAACTAGAAATGTGTTGTAATTTTTCTTTAAAATCAGTTCTTTCTGAGAGAGTTATTTTTAATTTTTTATTTGTCGTAAAACTTTTATATGTGTTTTCAAAATAAGTATCTTTACAAACATATTTTTTAAAAAATAGTAATGAAGTGTATGTGAATATCATGGTTTTTTAAATACTTATGTTAACAGCTTAACAAACTATGCATACCATAGACAATTTTAATTTCAATGTCGATCGCTTTCATAGAAAAAATCATAATGAGAAGCTATCTTTATTGGAAATTCCATATTATTCTTGAAAGTCTAATGTGTTGTGAGCACACGTCAAAATATTGTCATAACTATGTAAACCTATACATATGACATCATGCTTTCGTAACAGTGAAAAAATATTATTTTCACAACATTGTAAGCAAATGAAATCATATTTCCGTAAAAATGTGAACATATGACATCATATTTTCATAACAATGTAAACATAAGGCATCTTATTTTCACAACAATGTAAGCATATTTAATCCTATTTTATAACAATGTAAACATAAGGCATATTTAATCCTATTTGCATAACAATGTAAATATATTTAATACTTTTTTTCACAACAATGTAAATATATTTAATCCTTTTTTTTTCACAACAATGTAAACATATTTAATACTATTTTTTATAACAATTCAAACATATTAATCCTATTTTCATAACAATGTAAAAATATTTAATCCTTTTTTCACAACAATGTAAACATATTTAGTCCTATTATTTTAATAAAAATTTTCCTATTTTTTCAATTTAAACATTTGGCATTTAATTTTCATAACAATGAAAACTTTTGGTATCCTATTTTCATACCGATGCATGCAAACGTGTAACATCCTAATAATGCATAACATACCTTATTAACGCGCTGCAATTAATATGTATGATACCGTATAACCCTGAAATCTTTACATTTATGATACCATGTTAACACTATGATATTATATACTTGCATTTGGCACCCCATTATACAGAGGACAGAATATGAAGAGTTAATGTTTAAAATCCGAATTATATTAAAAGAGCAAATAATTGTGGATTGTAGAAATGAAAGTTGAATGAATATACAGAAATAAATGCAAAGGTGGGCTGGAGTTTTTAAATATAATTTTATTTTGCTTTGGTGGTCCCAATAGAGATATATACATTAAAATTTCTTGTTGTATTATTTAAGGTAGGCGAATACCCAAAATTTTATATTTTTACTATTACTTTAATCTTTTCCAAAGTTGGCATAGTGATTTCAAATATAATGAACAATGCTTTTTAGGCAATTTTTTTTATTTAAATATAATTGATTTATTTTAAATGGTGTTTTTCACCTAAAAAAAGGGGTTTACGCAAACAGTTCTAGAATAAAAAGTTTTACATTAATTAACCTGAAATTTTTTACATATGCTATTTTTGGAATTTTGGGTATTCGCCTGCCTTAAAATACATAATCCGTTTATTAATAGTTGAATGGGAGCTCTGGACCAGGCGTCTCCAAACTCAAGTGCCTCATTGTTAATCCAATGGGGAAAAAAACTATTTTGTCTGCCACATTTCTCAGGCTGTATTAATTATTTTTACAAAGTTTTTTTTTTAATAATAAATGTAGATAACTTACAGGTCTCTATAATCCCACTTTTTTTACATTGCGTTGAATACTTTTTGTAAAATTATTTATTCATAATTAAAAAAAAATTAGAGCCAATTTCAAAAAGTGGGATTGCCAGGACCTGTAAGTCAGCAACATTTATCACATGAAAAAAAAATCCCTTGTAAAAAATATTCAATACAGCCAGAGAAATGTGGCAGAGAAAAGTTTTTTTCTCATTGGATTAACATTGAGGGACTTTAGTTTGGAGACGCCTGGCCCAGAGCGCCCATTCCCCTTTAATAGTAGTTTTAGAAGATAAACTTCTACAAGAAAACCTTAAAGTCTGAAAATCTCACCAACTTAATTCGCATGTCTTTGCATTCTAAATGCACTATTTCAATGCGACGAACACAGATGAAACATAACTAACTATTTATTGTTTCACATCCCCTTGTCAAAAATAATGAACTCAAAAAAGTATTTTTTACCACATTGTTCAAATTTACTCTTAGTATAACCCCATCTTCAATATTCAAATTTTAACTGCAACTGTGTTGATTGCAGGGCGACTCACGCAGTTGCCTGAAGTCTAGATTATTTTTATTACTATCGTCTTGAGGTGTCGAGATTAGGATCTGAGTAGAACCGAAGTGAAAAAAAAGAATAGTTCTAAGAAAGATCGTTTGCTGGATACATCACCGAGTAAGGAGTGAGATTATGAGGCTATCTGGTCAAAAACCATTATAAAAACTTACTTGCCAAGTGATAGCATTGCTCGTTTTCACAATATTCCCAGACTGATGCTTAGTGAATTGCTCGTGTTTGAAATGATGTAAGTAATTTAGCTGAGAGAGAGATACGAAAAAAATTCACAGTGAATACAAAACAAAAAAAAAACCTCTTAACAAACTTATTAAAATAGTCAAGGGGACTGTTAGAGCCTTGTATGGAATAGATCAGATGTATGTATGTCAAAAACTCTATAAAATCAATCCTTCAATTAACGGAAATTTACTTTTAACTTTACTGCCTGAATATTTCCATTAACTAACAAACATTTGCAATTAAATTAGTTTATAGAAAATCATCAATTGTGTATCGATGACGAATAAAATTTAATTATAATATTATTGCATAATATTGTAATTACAATAGGAATAGGAATTTAATTAGCTTAGGATTCATCGTTAAAACGTTGAAAGTTAAAAATGCTCTAAAATTTAATCATAAGATTCAAGTCTATTAAAAGATGTATGACGAATGCGCGTGTGTTAATCAAAAACGATTCGCTAATAATGTAGAAAAAATGTGTTTGATCGAAACGGAATTTTTTTTCGTTAAATGAAGCACAATTTATTATAATAACGGTAAAAAATAAAGATTAAAAAAAAGCATAATTTACAACAACACTAGGTAACTAAACTATTGTAAAAAAACAGACCCACGGGATAATCGGAGATCGGTACTAGGTTCACATAGGAAATATGAGCTCAAGTGTATAAGTTTTTTTTAAATGCAACTTTCTTAAATTATTGTTTTTATTGTTCACTTGGCAGTATTACATTCATTTGGCGATATTCAGATGACTTAGTTTTTTTGAAGCCAAAATAAATCTCATTATCAACATTCGATCTTCATTGAATCAACTGATACCAAGGCGAGAAGTGGAGTTACGAGGTGTTTTTATCTTAGCAGGGCATCTTTGGAAAGTTGTTTTCAAATAAAGTGGCGAAGAAGAAAAAGGAAGAACGTACCAAAATGAAATTGCGATGTGTTTTTTTTTATGGGTTTTATATAGAAATAACTTTTATTTCGTGAAAATGAAATTACTCTTTTAGGGTTAACAGACTGGGTGGCCTACAAATGTGAAAATACTAAGTTGCTTGAATATAATAGTGGAAGATGCAATCCTTCTAAGAAAGCTTATCTGTCAGCAATTTATTTTTGATTCATACAATGTAGTGATAATATAGTAATCTCGAAAAAGTTAATAATTATTTTATAGTTCTATGAATTAATTTTATATGAAGTTTTAAATAATATTTTCTAACTCAACATATTCTTCAATTATAGTCTTGATACACAATACATAAATATAACATAAATTATACATTCTAGATCTAAATATAATTATAAATGATTTTCTATGGCCAGATTATTTAAATTGGTCACATTTCTATTGTCATTACACATTCATACATCAATACTGAAACAAACACTGACAATAAGATTGAACTTTACAACTTTTAACACAATCAGTGTAAGTTATAAGAATACTCGGCATTCTTGAACATCCACTGAGAGCTCAGATTCATTGTAATCTGCGCGTCAAAATTGGTGGCGAGAGTCGCCTAGATGGTACAAAAAAAAATGGCTCACATGTCTTCGGAATTTACTGAATCTGCAACGCCTTGACCACCAATGTTGCAGCCCCATTAGAGAAAAATAATGTAAGTTATGTGTTACAAACTCCCACACATTGATTGTTTTCCCACACAAAAAAAAAACTTTTATTTTTATTTTGCTTTAACAACGCATTATATCTACACTGCTCAAAACAATTAGGGGAGCACATGTTTTAAAATCTTTCGCTCCCAATGATTCCATTGGGAATCATCAGCTTGTGATTTTTTTCTGACTAAGTTAAATTCGCCACTTATGTATCGTTAGATACATTGTTAGATGGAAGAATAACGTATTTTGAAGAATTTAATATTTTTAGCCTACTTTTCTTTTTTTTTTAATTCGAAGAATTAAAAAAAAATAAAAAAAGTAGGTATTGACATGCGGTCGATGTCCGTCCGTCCGTCTGTCCGTCTGTCCGTCCGTCTGTCCATCCGTACCCCCCTTCCAAAATCAGTTCTAGCAATCCGATCTTAAAAATTCTTTTTTTATTAGAAAGGTATAACCTCAGACACCCAACTTTCATACTTTTTGTCCGTCTGTCTGTACGATAGGATGGACATAAATCTACTATTTGACGACGAATTTCCCATTGAATTAGCATTGAAATTCAATTTCGAGTCATTTAAATCGCTGAATTTAACTACAAATGCTACGGACAAGTGAGATACGTCAAAAAATTCAGCGCATCGAAATTAGTATACATTGAAAATTTCAGAAAAGAATTCGAATTCGAAGTACTTCAATTATTTAAAAACATCAAAATTTAATGCTCATTTAAAAAGCATTAGGAAGCCATTTTCATTAGAATTTAATCACCATTGCCATCGCAACAATTGCTTGAGAAACTTTAATTCTTTTAGACAATAAATTAAAATAAATTTATTTTTGAGTCATCGGTCAATTTAAGATGACGTCAAATATATATTTCACTACGAATTGTTTTCATTCTATTTAAAAGCGAGGAATATTACATATTTATTCTTTGAAATATAAATTTTTGCAAACGATTTACGTTATAATTATTTAATTTTCGAAATAAAATAAATGAAACTAGCCGAATTTAGCAAGTAAATGTTTATTGAGGAGTAGTTTTTTGGTTTTTGTTCTACGAAAAATTAAATATTATTTATAACTGCAAATAAAGCTGTGTTTAGTGCTGTGTTTAGTTAGATGCTGCGTTTAGTGAAATTTATTTTAAATTTAATGTGGAAAAACGGTTGTTGATGTCGCTTACTGATACGAGCCTAGTTTTTCAAGATAAGAATTTTGGTAAGTATTTAAGTAACAGGAAAGTAGGCTATTTTAGTTCTTTAAGAACTTCTTGTTTTTATATCAATGAAAATATGAACAATATGGTGTAATAAATTTCACTTTAAAACAGTTTTAGAAAATAAATTGACCCTAAATTTTTCATGCTTACATTTTTTAGATGTTTAAAAATATATTTCAGCTATTTTTAACAAAAAAAGTTTTGAAAAAAATTATTGTTATATTTTATTAAAAAGTTATTATTCCATTTCCCCCCTTTAAATTTAAGTATTAAAAACTTAAGATTTTTTTCTCCTGTTTTTTACTGTTTCATTTCGAATGCATAGTGAACCTATTTAACAAATTTTAGATTTATAGGATAAAAATTAAAAAGTTGGGAGTGAAGTTAAAGTTGAAATTAAAAAGTGCTCCCCTAATTGTTTTGAGCAGTGTATAACCATTTTAACTGAGTACCATAACCGTAACTATTCCTTTCAGATAACACAATAAGGTATATACCATCTGTCTAACTTAGAATTTTAGAAAGGTATTGACTGTGTTAGGAGGTTGTAACACGTTACACTGATAAATTACCTCATATGTTTCCTCATACCACAGCTATAAATCATTTAGAAAAAATATGCCACATAACTCAAAAGCCAGACTTTGAAATGTTTTAAAAAGGAGTCAATGATCTACGTTGAAATATATCTGTCGTCAGAAGTAGAATATTTTGTCTGTCTTTTATGGAAATTAGAAACGGTTAATAATACATATTAATAGATTCAAAATATTTTTTTAGTTTTTGAATGGAGTTTATTATCAAGTTAAAACACTTGAAGATATTTTTAATTATTGAAAAATAAATTATATCTATGTCACCCTAAAAATCTTTAAAAATGTAGATCGATTTTTAAGGAAAATAAATATTCAATAAATTATTTAAAAACCTACTAAACAAAGAATTAAAAATTTCTATATATTCTCACACAAAATTTCTCTTCAAAATGAAGGAAGAGGGAAAAGATAATGAAAGGAGTTTTTGTAAATAATAATGAATGCTATTTTAGAGAAAAGTTGGATAAAAGGTTGTATATCCCGAAGCAATTCTATGGATAGCAAATTTTCTTATAGTCGGTGACTCATTTAAATGCATGCCGAACAAATTTCTATATGGAAATTTCTGGATTTTTATAATTTGCAATAAACATCTAAACTGTTGAAATTAAAAAAAAAATCAGGAGTGAAAAAAAATCCATAAAACAGAAGTTCAATAAACGTAATGTGAATTGTGCAAGTATCTTCAAATTATGTTTTCATTCATAGTGATGATTATCACCCTCATTATCAGCTTCGATTGAGCAATTCATACTTGGTCAAAAAATATGAACTCAAAAAATAACCGTAGGAACACTTTGGTTCGAAACACCCGTAACTATCTAAGACTGATTTTGTGCACAATAGTCGCAAGTCGTTTTATCAACAATTCCAGCTGCCTATTTCTCATTTTAAGAGCTTTAGAGCAACCCCGCAAGCCTCGAAAGTTTGAACCATGGTTAAATGAGACACTATCATACTCTCCATTGCACAATTCTAAGAAAATCTAAAAGAATAGTTCAAGGTCTGTCTAGAAGACTAATAGAGACTAATAGAATCTAACAGATCTAGAAGACTAATAGAATCTAACAGATTGGTATCTTTAAACATGCATTCCTTGGAAAATAGGAGAGCTAGATGTGATTTAATTCAGTTATTCAAGTTCATAAAACAGGGAGACATGGAGTTCTCTTAGGGTTTGCCTTAAATAGCCGGACCAGAGGACATGATCAAAAATTGAATAAATCGTGCTTTAGGAGGGAGGTAAGGAAACATACAATATAGTTGTCAACGAGTGTGTATTGCTTTACCAGATTATGTTGTGCATTCAAAGAGAGTAGAAGATTTTTAAAAAGAATCTTGATAGTTATTGGAAACTGGTAAAGTAATAGATTTATTTTGGACCAACCTTGCTGCCTGGCCTATTGTTGGTCGACAATTTTTGTATTTGTGTTTGAATAACTCTATGTTTTGAAAAAGTGTCAAATAGAATTTCGGCAAACCAGAACACCTATCTTCCGCAACATATTACAGTTGCCATCAAAGTGGGTGAAATTGAGTCTTCCATCTAAACTGTGCTGCCAAACTGGCCACTTGCGGCAAATAAATCAAAATAACGTTCATTACTGGATGATAAATTGACGACTCCAATGATAACCGGACGCAATTTATCTAAAAGTTAGTTTGAACTGTTCCGGGCTTTTTTATGGGTGTTCTTTGATTTTAGATGAGCCACAATTCCGTGGGTTATGGGGTCTCTCGTGTTTGACTTTGAGTAAGATCTCGCACTGACCCAAAGGGATATGTGAAATATTTAAAAAATTAAAGCCAAAAGAATTTTATTCATAATCAGAATTCATAAAATAAAAATTCTATAAATTCTCTCAAAGTTCTTTCACAGGTAAATTTGTGAACATTTTATATTAAAACATTTTAAAAAGGACTATTAATTACAACAACAACAAAAATGACAAAACTTGTCGCTTATTCAAAGCACACAAAATATATGTATCTTCCTTAACGCTCAAAACTTCAATTTCTACTAGATTTATTTGCCCCTCTCAGCATATTTTAAATCCTCTCATATTTAAAAAAGAAAAATACTTAACCTTCTAATGCATACTGTTGCCATATTGCAACAAGTAACATAATCCACTTTATTCTATTGAAGTAGAGCTCCCTCTCGACAAATGTGTTTTTTCATCAATTACATTCAATTTTGAAGTTTCAGTTACTAATAACCCTCCTAGTTGACAGTAGTTAAAGTGTATTCAAAATTAAAGAGTGAAGTTATTAACTGTTGTTAAATTATGTCTTTGGTAGTATTCAAAGTATAATAATATTAGTACTAAATACAAATAAATTGTTTTAAAAAAATAATTATACATAGTTCAAGAGGGTTATATTAAAATATATTTAGTAGTCTTCTCTAGGCATTCTTATCAAAATTGGAATTTTGTAGGTGGTTTTTACCATTTGGCAAAAATTTTAAAAATTGAAATTATTTAAATTCCAATGCAGTTAATTTTTCTTCAGTGTATTTCCCATAATGTATGAGCATAAAGCCGCCTCGGTGGCCGAATGGTTAGTGTACTAGCCTTTGGAGCTGCTGAGATCGGGTTCGAATCCCGGTCAGGCATGGATGTTTGTGAAAGTCAAAAAAATGTTGTTATTTGTCTATGTGTTATTCATTTCTTTGTGACTGTAAAATTTCTTTCTGTGTCTGTCCCACTTGACGAAAGCTTATAAGCGGTTCTCTGAACAAGCGCACAAGCTGGAATATATATGTATCTTATAATACCATACCATACCATGAGCATAAAGATATAAATATATTTTTTCGGGATAAAAAAAAATCATGCTTTTACACAGTTAAATTTTGGATGATACTCTATACTTTGTGGACGACGAAACGGTGGTCCATTATATACCTTTAAATACATAATTATTTGAACGTATGTTTACCTATAGAATATTTGCATCGGATATTTTTTTTCTGGAGAGAAGATAATAGTATTCTGTTATGACCATTTCAATGCAAAACTATAAGTAGGGATATTTTTTTCCCTTTAAGCATGCATTTTATTAAAAGATAATAGTTAATAATGGTTGATAGTTATACTATAAAAAATATCTATTAAAAATAATAATAAAGTCAATCGAGAAAAATCGTCAAAAATCGAAGAATTATACAAACAGGTCGAAACTAAGATATTGGTAAAATTTAAATAAAAATGCATTATTTTATATGTAGCTATTTTTGTTTGGTGGATAGGTGTATATATACACATTCCAGCTTGTGCGCTTGATCAGAAGACCCGCTTATATAAGCCTTCGTCAAGTAGGGTAGACTAACCAGTAAATGAACGCTTAAGCACAATTTGTTTTAAGAAAATTCATACATTTAAAGAAAATATAGCTTGTGACAATGTGAACACATCTGTCATTATATGTAAATACTACAAAAAAAGGAGGTGATTTTATATTGCATTGCTTTGGGTCTTTTGGGGGTCCAAATAAAAAGTGGTACAAAAGCCAAGTGAATGAACAGCACTTTTACCAGTGAATGAACACAAAAATATCTAGTCAATAAACATGTTGGATTTTAATTAATGACCAAGACAACCAATCAGATGTCAGATAGTTTCCTACTAGATGAAAGGAAGTGCGAAGGCGGGAAACGAACCCCCACCCATTTCAGTGCACATACTGCTGGCGTAATAGTCTAAACCACTCGGCCATCCGGGCCACACTGGTTTTGTTACTGGTCTAAATAAGCAGTTTCAGACTTCCAAAAAAAGACCACCTCGAATCTCCCTCTTCAATCTAATCCGAATTAACACTTCTAACGACCCATTACCTTCTCTCCTACACTGCATAAATTGTCGCCGGTGACATTCAGAAGACTTTTCTCACCCGGATGCGGGGCCCCTTGACATTATGGGGGCCCGCGAGGGGCCAAGAGGGGCCCTTTTTTTGGTGGGAGATGCCTTTCAAGCGTGAAAAATACCTCGCGTATTGTGTCACGTATACAGGGATATACAATGGGATTGTCAGATGGGAGCGGAGAGTTATTTTGCTCATGTTGGGAGTTAGAAAGTCTTGTTAATAGTATTTTTATAACATTTTTTGGTGCTACACATGCTCCTTCGGCGAGGGAATTGTAGTAACCACCACAATGAATTCGACAACTTTTGCCCGGAAATCATAGTATGCGTTTTTGTTAGATTAAGCTATCAAGTGCTAACAACAATGGTACAAGTCATTAGTCTAAATATTAAGGCTGTATACCTATCCACTGCTGGATACACTCCTTGGAAACCTAATTTGAGTAAAAATAAATAAACTATGGAGAAGAACCTTCCGCGCATGTAAAGAGTTCCATAACTTATTTGGGAATCCATCCAGAAAACATGTTTAAAACATTAATTTCGTTTAAGATCTAACAGACTTGAATATAATTTGAGAAAATTTGGCAATTTTATCAGAATGAAAAGTGTATTTTCATTCTGATAAAATTGCCAAATTAAATAAAAAATAAAATTGTTCAATTGTATTCATATCATTTTACATGTAAATATTACCAAACAAGAGTTTCCAACTAACGGACGCGCTTCTCCCTCTGCCTTTTTACTCTTTATTTTTACCCAAGTTATGTTGGAAAGTAGTGTAGTAGAAAGTGCGTAAGGCGTTGGGGGTTTAGGTTTATAGTGAATGGTGTTAAGTCTTTAATTAAATTTTTACGCTCATAAGCTGCAGAATATATTGTGGAACTAAGGAACGCATTAAAGCTACACGAAAATATAGCTAAAATTCAAAATACTATAAATATAATAAAAACCATTAAAAAAATCAGTTGCTGGTATCATTATGTTCCATGTAAATAACCACCTACTTCCCTTATCGTTTGGTGACACAATGCGGGTTAGTAGGGATTGAGCAAGTGGCATTATCGTTTGGGGGATTTCTTTGTAAGGGGTGCTTTCGGGGACACAGGTGTTGAATATCGTCTCAACAACGCCCGCTACGACCCCGGGCAGGAGTGACCCGTTTCGGCTGGTGTGGTTAGCAACAGTGCACTGTAAAAAAAACAGCTACACTCTTAAAACAAAAGAGTGAAATCCACTCCAGTTGGAGAAGTGCATTTTCGACACCGTAAAGGCATGCATATTTACTCAAACTGAGTTAAAATCACTCGTTTGGAGTGATCCTGTCGGAGGTTTAACACACAAAGGATCCACTCCAAAAGGAGAAATGCATTTTCCAGTCTGGAGGAGTGAAATACACCCAGACTGAGTTAAATTAGGAGTGTTTGTTTTAAGAGTGTATAAAACTGAATATTTCTAGGGCTTTAAGGAGCCTAGCGGTTAAGATCTCAGTCTCGGGATCGGAAGGTCTCGCGGTCGAGTCCAGGTACCACTGAAGGTACCCACCTACACTCTTAAAACAAAAGAGTGAAATCCACTCCTGTAGGAGAAGTGCATTTTCGACACTGGAAAGGAGTGAATATTAACTCAGACTGAGTTAAAATCACTCGTTTGAAGTGATCCTGTCGGAAGTTTAGCAAACAAAGGATCCACTGCTATAGGGGAAGTGCATATCCGACAATGGAGAAGTGAAAATTAACTCGGACTGAGTTAAAATCGCTCGTTTGTTTTAAGAGTGTAGTATATGCAGCGTACGTGCTCGTTAAATCTGTGGCGTGGATCCGAAAGCCCTGTGTGCGGTCATTGCGCAGTTTCCCACGGGTACAGGTTCCTGGAGACCATTTCCCTCCCCTTCAGGGACATGTCTAAATTGCGTAGGTGGCGGCAGATTTCAGCATCTATCACGTATATCTGTGTGTTGTGTCTATCTAACTTGACGAAGGTTTATAATCGGGTCTCTGACCAAGCACACAAGCCTGAAAGTATATGTCTACCAACCAACCAACCTGAATATTTCTATTACACTGCTCAAAATATTAAAAGAGGAGCTGATGGCACCCCTTCCATTTCCAATGATAAATTTGGAATCACTAGAGCCTGCGATTTGTTGCTCATTAAGTTAAGCTCGCACTTTTTTCAAATAAGTTTTATCAAATTCTTCATACATTTTTTCATACGTTATATGTTTTCTTTTGTAAATAGTTAGATGGAAGAATCATGTCGTTTGAATAATCAAGTAATATTCGTTAAAATTGAATAAATATAAAAAAAACATTTTAAAATAAAAATCACTCTGAAACAAGCTTTAAAAATTGATCTTAACTAATTTTAACAAATAAGTTTTTGAAAAATTATTGTTAGACTTAATTCAAAAGTTATTATTTCAATATTTTTCACTAATTTTTGTTTTAAAACATTAGGATTTTTTCGTAATTCGAACGAACGTAGTGATTAATTTAGTAAACGTCAGTAGCACTAGAATAAACAAGATGTTGAAACTTTAAATGCGTTTTCCTCGCATTTTAGTTTTTCGTTAAATAGCTTCAAGTGTTAAGAGATAACTCAAAAAGCCATTGAGTAATTTAAAAAATTATTTTTCTACTAATTTAAGACATTGTTGTATGTTGAATATATACAAAAAAAACTTTTAAGAAATATTTTTTTTTTTAATTTGTTTTGACCTATTATTAATTTTGACACACCATAAAAAATGTTAAAAACTTTTTCGACTACTTATAAAATATTATTTTTGAATAAATGTTTTGGTTTAATCTGGCATTTTTGTTCTCTTAATAGGTCGAACTGTTTTTTTCTTGCCCAATTGAAGTTTTTGACAAAAACATGCAGGAAATGACCATATTTTTAATAATTTGGTATGTATGCCAAATTTTACTTGCTATCTATCGTTATTTCCTTCAGATACACACAAAAATACTAATAAAGTTGTATTCTAGTTCATATTTTTAAAAATGTGGCCGAAACGTGTGCAGATATCTTAAAATAAAACTAGTTTCGGCTTTGATATTGATGCTCCTAACCATTTTCGGAGCTGTGGGGAGCCCTGTGGTCAGAGTCTCGATCTCCGGATCGGAAGAATCTGCGATCGAATCCTGGACACTGAAGAACCACCGAGTACATGCGAAGTACGTACTGGTTAAATCTGTTGGGTCCGAAAGTCCTGTGGGCGGTCATTGCACAGTTTCCCATGAGTCCCTGGAGACTATTTCCCTCCCCTTCAGGGACATGTCTAAATTGTGGAAGTGGCGCGTGATAGATGGCAGCATCTGTCACGTATGTGTGTGAGTGGGTGCGTTGTGTCTGTCTTACTGGACGAAGGTTTATAAGCGGGTCTCTGACCAAGCACATAAGCCTGATAATATATGTATACCAACCCACTCTAACCATTTTCAAATAAGTAGTTAAGATGCTCCGAACCTCCTACAGTTAATTATCCATGAAATGCCGGAAGTGTAGTTAAAGATAGTTATAGCTGAGTTAACTACACCATTTACGCAGGTGGATTAAAATCAAAAAGATAACTTTAAAAATAGGAAACACATTATTAAGAATAGTTAGATATAAATCAATGACACTAGGGGATTTTGCGACGACTCCTCTCAAAGTTTATAAAAAAAGGGTAAATTTGTTTTCTCGGATGTTTAGGGGTAAGTGGTGTACCTTGGACGTATGTGTACCTCGAACCTGTGCTGATTCTAGCTCGATTAGCTTTTATATTGAAACAACACGACATGCAGTTAAAGTATTTGCTACCAGGGATCTCAGTGAAGTTCTATCTGTTTGTTTAAAAGGTCAATTTATTAAAGAGGTTTCGAAAAACTAAATTCACAGTTCAAAAGTAAATTTTTGTCAGATTCTTTAGTGTAATTTTTTACTCAAACATGTAGTGTTTATTCAGAAACGATGGTTATGCAATATAAAGCAAAGTTTTAGCTATAAAACAGTGTGCTTGAAATCAAGTTAAGTCTAACCTTAACTTGGTGATTAACGATTTTGTTTTTAATATCCAAGTGGTGTACCTCGAACCTAATACAAGTGGTGTACCTTGGACTGGTCCAAGGTACACTACTATAGGTCTTATGTGCTTCAGATTGTTGAAAACCCTTTTTAAAATTCTCAAGTAAATTCTTTCCTTTGAAAAAATAAGTATTTTAAGCTATTTATATGCAACCCTGATTTATAAAAGCTAGAAAAATTTTAATTTGTAAGAAATTTTGATATGATGTGATAAAGAATTTTTTTGTAGTTAATTATTTAGATTAATGGAAGCCTATAAAATTTTGAGCATATTGATATAATATAGAAAATAATTATTGCATGCTCATCTAAAAAGATATTTTTTATATTAAATATCTAAGCAGAACATCCTTTTTACGTTTAGGCCTAGTTGAATAAACATAGGGGGAAATATTTGAGTTGTTTTTTTTTTTTTCAAATTTAAGACAGAAAGATAACCAAATGTTTTTCTATGGCATGAAATAACAGTTTAATTTCATGCTGCATTTTAACGAATTTACCCGAGAAAGATTGCATTGCTGCTGAAAAAGCAAAAAGGGCAATAAAAAAAAACTAAGGCAATAAAACCCCTTACTGAGCCAATTGACCTAACATAACCAATTACTACAATCTTGGCTAGAAATAAGAGTAGTTTGTAAAATGTATTTTTGAATTTTATGTGGCTAATAAATATTGGTTTTCGGACTGTAAATCGAGTCTCTCTGCCAGTTAATAATTGGTCCAAGGTACACTACCGGTTGGACCAAGGTACACCGCCGGTGGTGTACCTTGGTCCTAATTACAATTTTCTGTATTTATTTTTTTAATAGTTGAAATCATTTAAATAACATGTTAAAATAAATATATGTTGTATATAACAACATAAAGTACTCAGTAAAAATATTTTTATTCACTTTTTGCAAGTAATTAAGAAAATAAAAATTGAAAAGTCAAAATAGGTCCAAGGTAACCCACCTTCCCCTATATATAAGTATCAATCTTATGTAATGAAATATATACCTTGCCAACCTAACCTTTTCTACTTGATATTTAACCCTAGCTTACTTGAGAAGAAAACAGACAACATTCCATGGGAAACACTTAACGAATCATAATGGGGAATTTCAACTTTCAACCGAATAAAAATATTTTTATAATGTGAGCGATAGGTAATTTAAATCCCAAGTAATTAAATTCCTAAATATGAGGTTGGAAAGCCTCTTAATGTAAATCTTTCTTCCAAAATAGAACTTTCAATGTGGTTTTATTATTAAGCACAATATATTTTTTTAAAAAATGAATTCGTGACACAAAAAATAGTTCCATTTCTCAAACGTAACTGAAAACTAAATGATGAAACGATTTTTACAGTAATTTGGGAAAGTAGTTATGTTTTTAATGGCAACGAAATCTTCTAATTTTTCTGCTATTCTTATCTAAAATGTATTTTTAATGAATTTTTGAGAGTAATACTTATAGAAGCCAAATGAGGAATTTTAACAATCATACGAATAAAAAACTTTTTTGAAATTCGTGCTTTAAGTCATTTAATTCCACAAAACTCGTATCTCATCCTAATGTGATTTTCTTATCTTCCAAAATAGAACATTTTAATTAAATTTTCATCTTTCAGTACAATAAGTAAGAGAATAGAAATCTTTATTCGTGACAAGAAAGTTCCATTTCCTCAACTCAACTCTAAATTAAAGACGATTTTGTAAGTGTTGACGGAAAATAGTTGAGATTTAATAAGTGGCAACGAGGTGTTTTGAGTTCGCCTATTATTCTTTTTAGGTGAAAACCTGGAAATAATTCCATCACTCTAAAAAAATATCTGTAAGGTTACTAAGAATTCTCTAGGAAACTCAGCTTCCATAAGTTTTTTTAGTAGTGTTACATAAGAAATATGTGTATATATTACTAATTAAAGCTTAGTAAGTTATACTAAGAAAAATTAGTAGATTTTACAGGGGATTTTCTTGTATGTTTACAAAGAAACTGGTAGTAAACTGGTTACAAAAGTTTAAAACCAGAGGGCGCCACTATTTTTTCTGTTAGTCAGGTTTTATTTCGAACTTCCCGAGGACAGAACCCAAGATTATCGGGATCCGTGGAACAGCGCGTTAGTCCTCTCTGCTATCGGGGACTTGCATTTTGGTTGCGTGTAAATAAAGAGGTTAAAATCTTGATCGTTAAAGGCGTTTTATGTTATTGATTAAGAAATTTTAAGATTCATTTTTTTTTTCGGATATGAAGTTTTCGAAATAATTTAACGTAGTTTTTATATACTAAAATAAAAAAAAACACGTTTCTAGGTTTTTTATCGTTGCGATATCGATTCGTCATAATCTCTAGAAAAGATAGCCAGGGGGCGCTGTAAGCGTTACATCAATTTACTTAGTATTGTTTAGTATTACTACAGTAGTTTCTTTAGGTTACAGATGATTTTCTAGTAAATGGTGAAAACCTGTAAAGTTACTAAGTAATCGTTAGTAAATTCAAGCCAAATTTTTTACAGTGATTGTATGTTTCAAATTATATAGGAAGAATTTTCCTTTGGTAGCTTAAAAGTAAGTTATTGTTTATTTCAAAGTCTTACTACTGGTGAGTTTACTACTGGAAGGTTAATGATGAAAGTAAATAAGAAACGAAAGAAATGAAATAACTCGAAATAAAACCCTTTATTTTCGATATAATTATCATATGACATTTTAGAAAACCACATAATCTAGTATTTAGGTTGGTTGGTTGGAAGACATATATATTTAAGTTTGTATGTTTGGTCAGAGACCCGCTTATAAACCTTCTTCAAGTAAGACAGACACAACGCATACACATAAGTGGATCCATCTAATTTTTAGAGACAGAGGCCAACTAGAGGATATTAAGAATTGACTTGTCACCACCAGAGGTATTGATTTGGCATTTGAACTTGGAAGACTTTGTGACCACGACGTATTTAACGTGCACCAGTCACCAATGGCGTACACGGGGGTTTCTGGTAGGCAGCAGGGCTCGAACTCGCACTCTTAGAATGTCTGTCCAAGACCTTACCGACCACTCTTATTCCGGTCATCTAGTATTTATTATTTTACTATAATTTTTATTATTTCAGCACTAAGTCCAAAAAAATTATGAAAATATGTGTTAAAATTTATAAAGGTAACAGGGTTTTTTTTTTTTTTAAATTTGGATTGTTTCAGATGAAATAACTCTCCTGTTTTCAGTTTTATCTCTTTTGCGATTAAAAATACTTCATTGGTGGTTTTGATTTTCCTATCAAAATGAGTGTTTTTGCCATCCGCTCTTTCTCTATTTCAGAGATTTTTACGTATAATCTTGGTCTTATGCTTGCTTTTTTTTTAAATTAAGGGGGGCCAGACTCGCAAAATTTTTCAAAAATGGCGTTTCAATGTTTTTTAGTGTTTCTTAAGATATGAAATGTTAGCTTTACAACGATATCTTACATTAAAAGCACTGGAAGCATTTTTAATAGGGTAGACTAACCAGTGAATAAACGCTTAAGACGTCACGTTCGCCAGTGAATGAACACCAGGATATAATGACCAGGACACACTACCAACCTTTGTCAGATAGCTTCCTACTACATGGGAGGAAGTCAGTGTTGCCAATCCATAATTTCAATCCTTATTTTTTTAATTATATTTACTAATTGTTCATTCCACTGGGGCCTGTTCACTCACTGGTCAGTCTACCCTATTTGTTAAACAAACGTTGTTTAGGTAAAATACAGTCATGTTTTATAGGTAAGAAACCACTATTGTTAACTATAAACGCTTATACCTCAAAACTTGCTTTCTCATTGTTCGTGTTATACTTTTCCCACAAAATTTACTAAAAGTATGAGCCTAATATTTTTTATACTCATTTAAGAAGTTAGTTTCTGAACAACGCTGGAGGTATTTGAGTTTTACTGTCTTACTTTTTTTAAAAATATTATTGATGCTTTTAGGTAAAAAAAAAGCATGTAGTTTCACTTAAAAAATTATAATTTAAAAACTAATTTTTTTTAATACCTACATTAAATTATAGTTATAAACATAGATTTGACAACGAGTAAAAATTACATTAAAAATTATTTAAAAGATTCTGATAAAAAAGGTATATAAAAAAGGTCTTTTTAATAATGGGTTTCAATGGCGGGCTCCGGTCCCCCTTGATCGGTTTTCATTCTATTACATTTCAAGTATGCATTACCAAAACACCAATGGCGTTGGAAAACTTCGGTTTGTATGATATTTTGCCTTATGAGAAGAAATTAAACGAAACTGTGAGGCAGTAATTTAAGGGGGTTCGGTATGTTGTACTATATCGGTAATGTTAAATTGGCTAATTGCAATGTACCTTTTCACAATAACTACTGATCAGATCATCTTAAAATTTTCTCTGTGTGTTATACCAACCTTATATATTAATCTGAGGTTAAAAGTTTTTTTTTTTAAATAACTGTTAGATTTTTTTTTAATAAAATAAGTTTTAAAGTACTCAAAAAATCATGAAATTTTTCACTCTTTTGCCCCATAAAATTTTTTCCACTAGTTTTATTAAAATTTATAACCTCAGATTAATCTATACTATGTATTTCATCATGGTAAAAAAAAGTTTACGAGAAAACATAGCATAATTTTGAGAAAAGGTACATCGAAGTTCAAAAAATCAAGTTCTGATTTTGGGGTATTGAACCCCCTTAACGTGATTCACGAATATAGGAAAGTTTTAGTTCTTCCACTGAAAGAAAAGTTTGTCCTAAAGGTAAGGTAAGAAAGAAAGGTAAAATAAAGATACTAGGTAAGGTAAGAAAATGTTGTATATTTCAGAAAAAAAACGTAATTCTAGAAGACCAAAAACGAAAGCAATACAGCTGGAACTATTGCCACTCAAGACGCGAAATGTAGTGTAGTGTAATCGTTTCCGGCTGCCTATTTCTAGCCCCCATTAGGAGCTTTAACACAGCCAATAACGCCTCGTAATTTAGAACCCTGGTCAAGTGACGAGGTCGACACCTGAGCGGGCACTGAATGGAACTTCGAGCGACATCGTACGCTGACGCCGTCGGGACTTTGGACTCCACAGATTTAACGAGCACGTCTGTAGAAACGAAATATACCAAGTGCAAAAACTAATATGGAGCCGTGGGGAGCCTTGTGGTTAAAATCTCGATTTCCGGATCGGAAGGTCCCGCGATCGAGTCTCGGTACCACTGAAGACCCACCGAGTATATGCGGAGTACGTGCTCGTTAAATCTGTTGGGTCCGAAAGTACTGTGGGCGGTCATTGCGCAGTTCCCCACGGGTACAGGTCCCTGGAGACTATTTCCCTCCCCTTCAGGGGCAAGTCTAAATTGTGGAGGTGGCGCACGATAGATGACAGTATCTGTAACGTATGTGCTGTGTGTGTGAGTGTGTCTGTCTTACTTGACGAAGGTTTATAAGGGGGTCTCTGACCCAGAACACAAGCCTGAAAATATCTGTCTACCGACCGACCAACCAACCAAAACTATTATATACTGCCCAAATGATAGTAACTATATTCTAATTTTTTAGAAGTTAAAAAAAAACGTTAAAAAAAAGATATTCTAAAAACGTACATACCTCCTTTCGTGGAAGTAAGAAAAGCTCTTAATTATCATGACGGATCACCCCCATTTTAAAGCACCACCTGATTGAATTAATGCCCTGATTTCTTTCTTAGCCGTAAACTGCACGTGGTTTTTATTTCACGAACAAAGAGGAAGATTCGCTCCATTCAAAATTGCACAAGAAGTTGGAAACGCCTTTTATTGTAGTCAAATTACGGTCTTTCCCGAAACGAAATTAGATGGTTAGAGTTTTCATTTTTAGATTGATATAGTTGCGTTTGATATTATAAGGATCATGTTTAAAGTTACGGAAACAACCATTTTATTTAAATAAATATACACGCGCGCACACATATCTAACAGCAAAAAACTTTTTAAAAATTTGTTTTGCAAAGTCCCTCGATTTCAAAAGTTTTAGGCTTTATAATGACTTGTAATTGGACAAATATTTTAACAAGGTCAAATTTATGGATAGGCTGTATAATTGCAAATATTTGTATGAGTTTATAAAATAAATAAGAATGTTAAAATAATTTAATTCACGTTGGTTCACGTATTTTATTTATAGAATTTCATTATTTTTTCTGTCAGTTCGAAAAAGCATGTGTGTCATCGGATACTTAGAATCTCTGATCCATTCACATTTTGTCTAAGCTAGATAAAACTAGTGTACGCTGGACTAATAATAAATACTCTTGTTCTATTTTTAAATTAAACACACAAAAAATGGAAATTTACCACAAGTAAACAGATTCGTAAAATATGTAAACTATGTTATTTTTATTTTATATTTTACTTTCTTTATTGAACAAATAAATTTTTATATCATTTTTATATGGACTTATAGCTTACTTTTGGAAAACACAAACGCTCTACCTTTTTGGGGTATCTTAGATGGAGAAGTAAGGACGCTTCGCGTCGATACTTCGTATTGCTATTTCGATCTCCGAACAAATAAAGCTATGCTTCCCCAACTAAGTAGTTTTCTATGTGAGAAATTTTGTACGAATAATAGTACCATAACCTTTTAAAAAATTCCTACTTTATTCCATCTCTCTTTAAAAGTCTAAGATATTACAGGTTTTTTTCTCCAAATTTGTCAGTTACGGCCCTGTTAAACTAATGTGGAAAATGACATAATGAATGCCACAGTTTAGGGAGGGCTCAATGATAACTTTGCATAGGAATTAGGCTCCATTTTTATAACTCAAATGAGAAGTTTAAGTTTTAATTTTTTGCCAAGAATAGTCTTTAAATTTTTTTATTACTTTAACCTGAGATGGGAGGTTTTAGGAAGCAAGCCATTTTTTCTATCTATAAATATCTGAACAAAAAAAGTTTTAAAAAAGATTTAAGGATGAGTTTTTTTCCACGGGCAGCTTCTTACTTCACCTGTAATATTAGGGATGGGCATTTTCAAAGGTAAAGAATGAAGAAAGGGTTATTAGTTTCATCTTTAAGTCATTGAAATCTGGATGCTGAATTCAAATGACCTGAAATAAAAAATCAGTCGTGACGAGAGTTGTTTTTATACAGTTTCGAAATTTTAGTTAATTAAGGGGGTTACGGATAGAATTAAAATGTCTCATTGATTCAGTAAAAAATGCTTGTTTAAATATACACTTAAAATGTTCAAGTCAGAATAAGTTTTATTGCCGTGATTTAAATAGGACCCATGGTAAGTAGAGTATTATTCAAAATGAATGGCGCTTGCTAAAAGTCAGCATTTTGTTGTTTTGGGGAAGAATATTGCAATATGATGCCTCCATTGTCAATTGACTAGCAAAAAAAAATTTCCTTCATACATCGTAGTAATACTGTTTAAAGTACAAAAAATAACTTAAATAAAACTTAACTTTCACTAAGTTGAAACAAGTAATTGAAAAGATATAGAAATTAAGAATTAATTTCGGTAAACTGACTAGCCAACATAAACCGTTTATTTTTTTTCTAATAATCATAATTTTAGCATAGAATTGTGGAGTACTTAACAGTTAAACGGTTCTGTAAATTATCAATTGCTTAATTACGAATTATTTAATTAAGTATTAATTAACTATTATTTTTTTAATTAGCCTTTTGCACTTTGAACTCGTTAAAATATTCCCCCTCACTCTTTAATAAGTATTATATTCTATTATATAATACTTTTCTATTCTTATAAAAGTATAATATCATTTGTGATTAAAAAAATAAGTAGAGCTGTAGAGTTTCTTTTTTTTACACAAGAAGTATTATCGATAGCGTCACGTAATAATTGTGAAATAACTTAGTTTGAAGAAATTTTTCTTTAGTGAAGGAGGATAACCCAGGCTCAGGTACGAAAAGTCTGCTGACTGTTTTTTTTTCTGGTCAAAAATGATGTTTCAACAAAAAATACACACATCCTTAATAATAATGTGAGTCGTTTAGGCACTTGCCTAACATGCAAAAGGTCACAGATTCGGGTCATGGCATCGCCAAAAATAACTGCCTACCTATAAACGGCCCGTGCAGCCAAAAACATCCGACGAATAACACTCCGTGTAAGAGTGCACCAACGATCCTTCAAATCCTTCAAAGTCCTAACGCTGCGTACGATGTCGCCCTTAACGGTTGCGTTGGATGCCTATTCAGGTGTCGGCTCGTCACTTGACTCGTGTGGCTCTAGTGCGACGATAATTTAAACTTAACCTAATAGTAATGTGAATTTATATTCCACGCTAAGGCGACTATTCATTTGCTAGTAACACCATAAGCAAACTTGCGATGATTTCTAGCCTACAATTTTTCATAATTACGAAAAAGAAAAATAAGCCCAAAATCATGAAAATTAATGCCCCCCTGGTTGTCGGTACAACCCTTTCAACTTCCGTTTTATTGGTAAAATTTAAACATCATTAATTGTTAAAAAAAAGTTCGGCGTTTGAGATCTGTCCTTAATTTGGTGCTGCCATCTATTACTTAAAAAGATATATATGCCGCACTTGCAAAACGCTTGTAAAATTAATCTCATTCATAAAATTGTTCCGCTTTAAAAAAAAACTTCTCTATTATACTTCTTTTATAATATTCGGTCTTCTTCAAATTTAAAGAACCCATTTAAGTTATTGAAATCAAACATCTTGCTAGTCAACTTATTTATGTAAAAGTATTAAGCATGCAGGTTTATTCGCATGAGGATTATTGTATTGTGCTGCCATCTATGAAGTATGAAAACTGTTACAAAGGCACCCAGGTGAATGTGCTAGTACAATTTATAAAGCCTTCTCCAGTGATTAATAAAAACAAATAAAGTAAAGTTTTGGCTAAAATCAACTCGATAAAAATGAAATTTTAAAATATTTACTAAGTATTACTAAAGCGTCACTTGCTGTGCCAAGCCACAGGTGGTTTAAACCTCTCATACAGAGGGTCCCGCGTTCAAATCGGCCAGATCTCTTACACAGATATGTGTTGGAAAAAACTTTAAAAAATAGATTTAACTATACTGGGCTCCTTGAGAACACTGATACAGACTGTTTATTAAATCAATGAGGTATAAAGTCCCGTTAGAGTCAAAGAGTTCTATAGTGGGGTAGAGAGGAACCTACCTGAGACTGAACCTACCGCACCATGGACCAACACGGAGAAAATATAGGATGGCATGTGGGTCCCGATGGCCGAGTGGTATGGATCGCAGGCCATAACTCTTGTAGTGCGCTGAAACGGAGGCGGATTCGATTCCCGCCTTTTGCCCTGGGTGTACTTCCTTTCCCAGTAACCAAATTATAAATTAACTAGCACTTTTGCCACTCTATTCGGGCTCCGTAGTGAGCCATGGCTGTCGATGGCAGCTCAGTTCGCGTCGTTCTTTTACCCGATTATAGATACTCTTTGGTTAGCGTGCGATGTGAAAATCCTGTTGGGTAATCGACACTTGAACTGCAGCTCAGATGGCGACCTCATCAACTGACAGCGGTTCTAAGTTGATAAGGCGTAATTTGACTGCTTTAAAACTCCTTGAAGGCTAGAAATGGTCAGCCGGAAGCGTTCAAACCAACATATAAACTTCAATCCAGGGAGTCGCTGGGCTTGGGTTCGAAGGATGTTTGTGCTTGTCAATAAATGTTGTTTTGTCGCGTTTGTGTTTGTGTCTACCTTCTTTGTGTGTCTCTTGTGACTGTCTCTTCTGGCGATTTGGGTAATGGGCTATAAAGCCTACACTCTCCCTTCTAGAGGGCGCAATCACTGCCATTTGTCAATCCACGGCCCGGATGGCCTATTGGTTTATGACCATTACGCCAGCTGTCTGCGAGCTGTAACGTGTGCGGGTTCCATTCCCGCTTTCGCCCTGGGTACATTTTTCTTTCTCTAGGACAGTAAAAATTCTTTCTGTGTCTATCTTAATTGACGAAAGCTTATGTAAGCGGGTCTCTGATCAAGCAAACAAGCCGGAATATATATGTATCTACCACTACTACTTTAATCCTGTAAAAAATTCTTTGTTCTAGGTATTTTAACAATTATCAACAGCGCAAAAAATTAGGAATCTATCAAAAATTAATCTTATAATTTCTGATTAAAACAGAAGCTTAAACTTATTTAAAATTATCTAAAACAATCTTCAAGGGTGATCTTTACGTTTGTCTTAGAAAATAATGTTAAAAGTTAATAATAAATTTGCCAGGCATTTTCCGTAGGCCGAAGCTTTTCCCAGATGCTTCAAATGTCTCTGTAAGGTTCCGACTTTGACGAACGCATCTTGCGGCACGAAAAGGCGCGTCGTATTTTCTAACTAAAAAAAAAATTTGAATCGAAATGATAATCTTTCTTCGTTTTCATTGCTAATCGACTCAGCTTCATTTCTGTCACCATAAAAATAACAAGCCATTTCAGAACCTCCTAAAAAAAATTTAAAAAAACGTAGAAAGATTGTCATTTCAATTTGAATAACTTTTGTTTAGTTTGAAAATACGTAATGCCACGCGCCACAAGATAAGTTGGGCAAAGTCTGAGCTTAACACGGATATTTAAAGCGTTTTAGATAAGTTTCTGCCAACGGAAAGTGAATGGCAAATTTATTATTAACTTTTTGAAGCGTTAGCGTGTGATGGTTGAGGTTACACTCTCAGAAATAACACTTTCATTTTTGACGATTCATGAATCCTCAAGCTTTATTTCGTTAATTTTGAGGAATGTTTCGTCAAAATATCACGTGACTTTTGAGTAAACGCGAATCTTTACTTTTACGATCGTGATTTGACGATTCTGCATCTTGATTTTGAGGAAACTGAATCTCAATGTTGTACTCACATGCTCAAAAATGACGAAATATTTCTTTAGACTAGACGACATTCAAATCCTCGTAAAAATGACGATTCAAATTTCCTCACTTTGAGGAAACAAAAACTCGGAGCATTTGCCAGTAACGGAACCGTCAAAATTAAGGAAAATTTCGTCGTTTTTGAGCGTTCATTTTTTAGAGTGTGTGTGTGAAGCGTTTTAGTAACAAATAAATTGTCTAAATATTATTAAAATAATCATAAAGTTAAAGGTCAATTAATTAAATAAAATCCATCAAAGAAACTGCTAAAATGGTTTTCTATTTTTAATTTTTCATGAAAACAAGGTAACCATGTACTTTTATTCGCTATTTGATGAGAAATACTGCAGAAGCAGCTATATACAGGCTTGTTTCAGTTGACGCATTTCCTTCCAGCTTGGATTTCGTATATTCCTTCGATCGTTGCTTTGATTGATTATAAACCTTAGCTGTTCACATGTGAAGAGTACACGGGAATAACCGATTCATTTATTAGGCGGACACCGCAATTGTCTGCTTGGCGGCCAAAAACTGGTTTCTCTCTTTCTTCTTCGCTGGTCCAAGCGTCGGGATCGTCAATCGTCTGAATCTTGGTAGCTAGGAACCACAGAGATAGTAGTTAAATTATTAGAGATGATCACGTGACCTACAACACTGGCTTAATTGGGGCTCTTCTGGGAGCTCCTTGTGCGTCTCGTCGTTGGCATTGGAGGTCACGTGATCTACCACTCTATTACTTTAACTATGATCTCTGTGGTAGGAACTGGTTTAATTACACAAGTTTAGGCGATCACTCGCTACCATCGCCGAAATAGCCTGCTAAGGAAACTTCTCAACAAATCAATCGGTTTTTCCCGTGTACTCTTCACATGTGAAATCGATTTATCAATCGAGGCACTAGAAATAATATATTTTCATTCTTCATTAATGTTGTTATTCAAGTCCTGAAGCATGTCTACTGGAAAACAGTACAATGCAACAAATAACAATTGGAAAACATAAATAACTAATGGAAAATATTTGGAAAACATTAATAAATTATATTGTAATGTTTTCCAATTAACAAAATTGGAAAACATTACAATACAAAAATTATGATTGAAAATCCATTATTGTAGCTCTACGACGCATTCTTCAGGTCCTGCCAATCCTGCTCAGGTGATGTTGTCATGATCGGCCCACGTTGAAGTAGAGCAATAAAGAGAGAAAAAATATTCCCAGCATATAATCCATTCAGTTCTGGTGCGACGAATTTTCAACAAAGTCTAGATAACAAGCTCATGTGTTGAACTCGTAACATGACCAACATAAAACAAAGCATCAAAAAAAACCTCAAAAATAAAGTTAAATAAAGTTATTAAAGCTCCAGTGTGAAAAGAGAACAGCGAATGTTGCTAAATGTAATTTTTTCGGTTTGTGTGCTTGATCAGAGACCGGTTTATACAGGGTGGTTATAAAATAACGCTCGCTATTCGGAGTGGTCTGTTGCTTGAATGAACAATCCATATGCATCAAAAATTGAGACGCTTACTAATCACGAAGGGGGATAAAGAATGGTATCATAAAAAAGACAGAATCCTAAAAAATAATCATAAAAAAAGAATAATCATAAAAACAAACTTGTCTCTTGACAAAAATCTAAATTACGAGGTGTCGTCAATTATGGCTAATTACTGCCAACACAGCTAATTGCGCCTCGTAATTTAGTACCCTGGTCAAGAGACGAGGGGTTTTTTTTCGAAAAAGAATGGAATCATAAAACGAAACTCGTCTCTTGACCAAATTTCTAAATTACGAGGCGTAGCCAATTATGGCTAATTACGGCCAACACATCCAATTACGCCTCGTAATTTAGTACCCTAGTCAAGAGACGTGTTGGTTTTTTTATGATTCCATTCTTTTCCCCCCTTCTTGATTAGTAAGTGTCTCAGAGTTTTTTGCATTTGGATTATGCATTAAAGCTACAGATCACTCCGAATAGAGAGCGTTATTTTATAACCACCCTGTACCTTCGCCAAGTAAGACAGATACAGCTATAATTTTTACTTGACACAAAGAGAGAAAGTGCACCCAACAACAACATTGGGTGGTAACATTGGGTGTACTTTACCCTTATGGGTGATGTCGTCCTTAACTGTTGCTTTGGGTGCCAACTCAGGTGTTGTCTCGTCACTTGACAGTGGTTCTTAAAGACGACAACCATCTCCAACAGCCCTCGTGTAGCTCTAGTGCGAACATAATTCAAACAAAACCAAACACCCAGGGCGAAGGCTGGAATTGAAACCGCTGTCAGTACAGTGCGCAGACTGTTAGCATAATGAGCTACGATCAGACCCACTAGGCCACCCGGGACCACGAATTAATGTGTTGCTCTAGAAAACGGGAAAAAAAAAATTAAAAACCGAAACGCCAATATTTTTTGTTTCGATTGTGAGGAAAATAAAAGTTCATAATATAATGGGATCAAATCAAGTTATATTTCTTTGTTGTTTTAAAATACTAAATATTTGTATTGTGATTGATTATGGCTCTAAATGGGTTCGGTTAACGGTTGTGTTGGGTCAATAATCAGGTGTCGGTTCGTCACTTGACTGTGGTTCACAAACGACGCCCGTCGACAATAGCCCTCGTGTAGCTCTAGTGAGACGATTATTCAAACCTAACCTAAATGTGTTCACATCAGTGGTTCAATTTTTTAACCTGTATCTGTCCTCCTCTTGAAATAAAGCAAGATTTTCAGTGGTAGCTTATTGTGTAGACTTAGCTGAACATAAGAGCGACAACCTAACTATTTGATGAAAAGTCCACCAAGCTGTTGAAAGTTGACCTACCAAAAAGAAGGAAGTAAAATTTGTTTTAAACCACATTCATAACTTGCAATTATGCAAATTTTGTCTAACTGCGACTGCTTCGAGAAAGAAATAAAAAGAGTTCGAACTGTGGAATTGGAGCTTTTGACAACTCGAAGTTGGAGTTGCAACGTTATTGACCAGCTGTGGTAAGTTCCTATCAATTGGATATTTCTTTCGTATGGTTTGTAATAAATGCTTCTTGCTAGTTTTCAAGAGTTTATTCAAAATTTTAAATTTCCCCACAGCTGTTCGAAAAGGGTTTAGCGAAGTTTTCATTACAGTAAATCTACCCTAAAAGTCTAGATTAAAAGAAGTGTTTAATTTAATACATTTGAAATTAAGACTTTTATCTAAACCAATTTTTTAAAGATTGATATTAGCCAACAATTCTGATGACTATATATTTCAAGTTCCTACAAAATATTAAGAGCGAGAACTAATTTTGTCAATTTATATTTCAGTCGTAAAAGGTCCACCCACGAGCCCGCGACCGGTGTCGCCCAGCCGTGAGGGGACTGCCCTAGGGCCCGCGACCAGTGTGTCCCAGCCGAGAAAGAGCAGCCGGCGACCGGTGTCGCCCAGCCAGCCTTGAAAGGACTGACCACGGGCCCGCGACTAGTGTCGCCCAGACTTGACAGGACAGACAACGGGTCCAGTGTCGCTCAGCCTTGACAGAACAGAGCACGAGCCCACGACCGGTGTTGCCCAGAAGTGAAAGATCGGCCCGCGACCGGTGTCGCCCAGAAGTGAAAGATCTGCCCGCGACCGGTGTCGCCCAGAAGTGAAGTGACTGCTTACTAAACAGGTACTACTTTTAAGGATATATGAATGAATTATGATTATGTTTTCATTAAATTAAATCTGAACTAAAAGTCTGAATAAAAAGAAGTGTTTAATTTTGTAAATTTGAAACTAATAATTTTATCTAAACTAAAACTAGGAATTTTATGTAAACCAATTTTTAAAAAATTTATTTTAACCAACAATTCCATTTACTATAGCTTTCAAGTTCCTACTAAATATTAATAGCACGAAATAATTTTTGTCAATTTATATTTCAGTCGTGAAAGGACTGCCCACGAGTCCACGACCAGTGTCGCCCAGCCTTGACAGGACAGACCACGGGCCTACGACCGGTATCGCCAAGCCGAGAAAGATCTGCCCGCGACCGTTGTCGCAAAGCAGAAGGAGCTGCCAGCGACCGGTGTAGCAAAGCAGAAGGAGCTGCCAGCGACCGGTGTAGCAAAGCAGAAGGAGCTGCCAGCGACCGGTGTCGCCCAGCCGTGAAGGGATTGCTCTCTTCCCCGCGACAAGTGTTGCCCACCTTTCAAAGAACTGCACACGGGCCCGCGACTGGCCCAGTACTGGCGTGAAAGATCTGCCCCTGACCGGTGTCGCCCAGACGTGAAAGATCTGCCCGCGACCGGTGTCGCAAAGCAGAAGGAGCTGCTAGCGACCGGTGTCGCCCAGCCGTGTTTTCTCTCTTCTCCGCGACAAGTGTTGCTAACCTTTGAAAGAACTGCACACGGGCCCGCGACTGGCCCAGTACTGGCGTGAAAGATCTGCCCCTGACCGGTGTCGCCCAGACGTGAAAGATCTGCCCGCGACCGGTGTCGCCCAGCCGTGTTTTCTCTTCTCCGGGACAAGTGTTGCCCACCTTTGAAAGAACTGCACACGGGCCCGCGACTGGCCCAGTACTGGCGTGAAAGATCTGCCCCTGACCGGTGTCGCCCAGACGTGAAAGATCTGCCCGCGACCGGTGTCGCAAAGCAGAAGGAGCTGCTAGCGACCGGTGTCGCCCAGCCGTGTTTTCTCTCTTCTCCGCGACAAGTGTTGCCCACCTTTGAAAGAACTGCACACGGGCCCGCGACTGGCCCAGTACTGGCGTGAAAGATCTGCCCCTGACCGGTGTCGCCCAGACGTGAAAGATCTGCCCGCGACCGGTGTCGCAAAGCAGAAGGAGCTGCTAGCGACCGGTGTCGCCCAGCCGTGTTTTCTCTTCTCCGGGACAAGTGTTGCTAACCTTTGAAAGAACTGCACACGGGCCCGCGACTGGCCCAGTACTGGCGTGAAAGATCTGCCCCTGACCGGTGTCGCCCAGACGTGAAAGATCTGCCCGCGACCGGTGTCGCAAAGCAGAAGGAGCTGCTAGCGACCGGTGTCGCCCAGCCGTGTTTTCTCTTCTCCGGGACAAGTGTTGCTAACCTTTGAAAGAACTGCACACGGGCCCGCGACTGGCCCAGTACTGGCGTGAAAATCTGCCCCTGACCGGTGTCGCCCAGACGTGAAAGATCTGCCCGCGACCGGTGTCGCAAAGCAGAAGGAGCTGCTAGCGACCGGTGTCGCCCAGCCGTGTTTTCTCTTCTCCGGGACAAGTGTTGCTAACCTTTGAAAGAACTGCACACGGGCCCGCGACTGGCCCAGTACTGGCGTGAAAGATCTGCCCCTGACCGGTGTCGCCCAGACGTGAAAGATCTGCCCGCGACCGGTGTCGCAAAGCAGAAGGAGCTGCCAGCGACCGGTGTCGCCCAGCCGTGAAGGGATCGCTCTCTTCCCCGCGACAAGTGTTGCCCACCTTTCAAAGAACTGCACACGGGCCCGCGACTGGCCCAGTACTGGCGTGAAAGATCTGCCCCTGACCGGTGTCGCCCAGACGTGAAAGATCTGCCCGCGACCGGTGTCGCAAAGCAGAAGGAGCTGCTAGCGACCGGTGTCGCCCAGCCGTGTTTTCTCTCTTCTCCGCGACAAGTGTTGCTAACCTTTGAAAGAACTGCACACGGGCCCGCGACTGGCCCAGTACTGGCGTGAAAGATCTGCCCCTGACCGGTGTCGCCCAGACGTGAAAGATCTGCCCGCGACCGGTGTCGCAAAGCAGAAGGAGCTGCTAGCGACCGGTGTCGCCCAGCCGTGTTTTCTCTTCTCCGGGACAAGTGTTGCTAACCTTTGAAAGAACTGCACACGGGCCCGCGACTGGCCCAGTACTGGCGTGAAAGATCTGCCCCTGACCGGTGTCGCCCAGACGTGAAAGATCTGCCCGCGACCGGTGTCGCAAAGCAGAAGGAGCTGCTAGCGACCGGTGTCGCCCAGCCGTGTTTTCTCTTCTCCGGGACAAGTGTTGCTAACCTTTGAAAGAACTGCACACGGGCCCGCGACTGGCCCAGTACTGGCGTGAAAATCTGCCCCTGACCGGTGTCGCCCAGACGTGAAAGATCTGCCCGCGACCGGTGTCGCAAAGCAGAAGGAGCTGCTAGCGACCGGTGTCGCCCAGCCGTGTTTTCTCTTCTCCGGGACAAGTGTTGCTAACCTTTGAAAGAACTGCACACGGGCCCGCGACTGGCCCAGTACTGGCGTGAAAGATCTGCCCCTGACCGGTGTCGCCCAGACGTGAAAGATCTGCCCGCGACCGGTGTCGCAAAGCAGAAGGAGCTGCTAGCGACCGGTGTCGCCCAGCCGTGTTTTCTCTTCTCCGGGACAAGTGTTGCTAACCTTTGAAAGAACTGCACACGGGCCCGCGACTGGCCCAGTACTGGCGTGAAAGATCTGCCCCTGACCGGTGTCGCCCAGACGTGAAAGATCTGCCCGCGACCGGTGTCGCAAAGCAGAAGGAGCTGCTAGCGACCGGTGTCGCCCAGCCGTGTTTTCTCTCTTCTCCGCGACAAGTGTTGCTAACCTTTGAAAGAACTGCACACGGGCCCGCGACTGGCCCAGTACTGGCGTGAAAGATCTGCCCCTGACCGGTGTCGCCCAGACGTGAAAGATCTGCCCGCGACCGGTGTCGCAAAGCAGAAGGAGCTGCTAGCGACCGGTGTCGCCCAGCCGTGTTTTCTCTCTTCTCCGCGACAAGTGTTGCTAACCTTTGAAAGAACTGCACACGGGCCCGCGACTGGCCCAGTACTGGCGTGAAAGATCTGCCCCTGACCGGTGTCGCCCAGACGTGAAAGATCTGCCCGCGACCGGTGTCGCAAAGCAGAAGGAGCTGCCAGCGACCGGTGTCGCCCAGCCGTGAAGGGATCGCTCTCTTCCCCGCGACAAGTGTTGCCCACCTTTCAAAGAACTGCACACGGGCCCGCGACTGGCCCAGTACTGGCGTGAAAGATCTGCCCCTGACCGGTGTCGCCCAGACGTGAAAGATCTGCCCGCGACCGGTGTCGCAAAGCAGAAGGAGCTGCTAGCGACCGGTGTCGCCCAGCCGTGTTTTCTCTTCTCCGGGACAAGTGTTGCTAACCTTTGAAAGAACTGCACACGGGCCCGCGACTGGCCCAGTACTGGCGTGAAAGATCTGCCCCTGACCGGTGTCGCCCAGACGTGAAAGATCTGCCCGCGACCGGTGTCGCAAAGCAGAAGGAGCTGCTAGCGACCGGTGTCGCCCAGCCGTGTTTTCTCTCTTCTCCGCGACAAGTGTTGCTAACCTTTGAAAGAACTGCACACGGGCCCGCGACTGGCCCAGTACTGGCGTGAAAGATCTGCCCGTGACCGGTGTCGCCCAGACGTGAAAGATCTGCCCGCGACCGGTGTCGCAAAGCAGAAGGAGCTGCTAGCGACCGGTGTCGCCCAGCCGTGAAGGGATTGCTCTCTTCCCCGCGACAAGTGTTGCCCACCTTTGAAAGAACTGCACACGGGCCCGCGACTGGCCCAGTACAGGCGTGAAAGATCTGCCCCTGACCGGTGTCGCCCAGACGTGAAAGATCTGCCCGCGACCGGTGTCGCAAAGCAGAAGGAGCTGCCAGCGACCGGTGTCGCCCAGCCGTGAAAGATCTGCCCGCGACCGGTGTCGCCCAGACGTGAAAGATCTGCCCGCGACCGGTGTCGCCCAGACGTGAAAGATCTGCCCGCGACCGGTGTCGCAAAGCAGAAGGAGCTGCCAGCGACCGGTGTCGCCCAGCCGTGTTTTCTCTCTTCTCCGCGACAAGTGTTGCCCACCTTTGAAAGAACTGCACACGGACCCGCGACTGGCTTAGTACTGGCTTGAAAGATCTGCCCGTGACCGGTGTCGCCCAGACGTGAAAGATCTGCCCGTGACCGGTGTCGCAAAGCAGAAGGAGCTGCCCGTGACCGGTGTCGCCCCGCCGTGAAAGATGTGCCAGCGACCGGTGTCGCATAGCCTTGAAAGAGCTGCCCACAACCGGTATCGGCCAGCCGAGAAAGAGCTGCCCGACACCGATGAAAGGACAATCCGGACAACCAGTCGTCGCCGTGAAAGGACAATCCATCGGGCCCGCGACAGCTGTGTCCCAGCCATGAAAGTACAATACATCGGGCCCGCGACAGGTGTCGCTGAGCCATGAAGGGACTGCTTACTAGCCAGGTACTACTTTTAAGGATTTATGAATGAATTTTGATTATATGTTTTCATTAAATTAAATTTGAACTAAAAGTCTAAATAAAGTGTTTAATTTTCTAAATTTGAAACTAGGAATTTTATCTAAACCAATTTTTAAAAGATTGATATTAGCCAACAATTCTGTTTACTATAGCTTTCAAGTTCCTACTAAATATTAATAGCAAGAAATTTATATTTCAGTCTTGAAAGGACTGCCCACGAATCCGCGACCGGTGTCGCCCAGCCAAGACAGGACAGACCACGGGCCGACGACCTGTGTCGCCCAGCCGAGAAAGATCTGCCCGCGACCAGTGTCGCCCAGCGGGGAGGAATCTGCCCATATCCGGTGTCGCCCAACCGAGAAAGGACTGCCCTCGGGCCCGCGACCGGTGTCGCCTAGCCGTGAAGGGATTGCTCTCTTCCCCGCGACAGTTGTTGCCCATCTTTGAAAGGACTGCCCACGGGCCCGCGACTGGCAATGTCGCCCAGTCTAGAAAGAGCTGCCCATCGGGTCCGCGACCGGTGTCGCCCTGCCATAAAAGGTATGCCTGCACAGGCCAGGTACATTTTTTATTGATTTATGAACGTTAAATCGGGAACCCAATAAAGAAACAGGAATGAGGCCTTTTAAACAGCATATTAATACTAAAGTAACGAATTGTATATAGTATAGTGTAAAAAAGTAACTTGAAGAATATTTTAACGAAGGTTTAAAAGAATTGTTGCCATTAAGAATCTTTTACTATTACAAAATTCTCGGCTGTTTTAAAATGTTAGCAAATTTTTTAATTTATTTTTTAAAAAAATATGCCCATATCCAAAGTCTTAAATTATTTACTTTTGGTTAAATTATTTAAAAAGTGCTTAATTTAAACCGGCAATATTTTAATGAAAATCATAAAGAAACTGAGGTTGGTTCTGCAAAGGACAAGTAAAAGGCTGCCCACAAACTAAACGAGGCTCTAAAGCTCTTCACTTTTTTATCAATTGAGATAATTGTGCTAAGTTGTCTTAAATTGGAAGAATTAACAGAAAAATAAATCCCCAGTTTTTCCAATAGAACGCTTTATCACCTTAACATCACTCGGATCAAATTTTGAAGCTTTTTAGACATTAAAGAATGCAGAGAAAAGCAACTTTCTAAATACAAGAAAGTTTCAAATTAAAAGGAATGCAAGAGGTTTCTTTTTTAAAAGGGATATCGCTGTTTAATTTAGAGTCCAGGCAGTTTTTAGAGTACTGTGCGAGGTAACTCAGCCTGCAATTGAAATGACTATTGCGTCTAAGGGAGTTGGGAATTCAAACAATTTGGGCATTGCTGGCAGAAGCTTGGGTTCGAGGATGCGTTGGACTGCATCCTAGCAATGTCGCAACAGCAGAGCGCCAGCATTGCAACGTCGAATCGGATCGAATCCACAGCGAGTACTGTGACCATGCGTTGCTTTCACTTGGCTGGGAATTGAACGAATTGCGAATTTTATCATTTGTTGATCTAATCACTTGCATTTATTTTTAACTCTCCTCAAAGCAGGTTGGCTAGTCATGTGTTTTGCGTCTGTGGGGGATGCGAGCATTCGTAAGTGAAATGCCATTTTGACCTTGGTATGGCGTGTGCGATAATTGATGTCATGACAAATTGTCATTGTCACCGACTTGCGAATTCTACTCTATTTCGTTTCAAAGCGAATGCGTTGGCGTTTCGAACTGCAGTCACCAAATGAGCGCTTTGGTCGAAATATTTTCGAAACATAAGCTGTACGGAATTTAGTGGCCATAAGTAAAATAAGTTTTATTCTGTTAGTTATATTTTAGTTTTGCGGGGCTATTTGCTTAGTTTTTGCTATCATGTGGTTGTGTGAGGCAGAATTTGGTTAAATGCGCGCACCCAGTTTTTAATAATTAAGTGTATTTATGTGTAATACCAAATTGCCGAAATATTAACCACTGTGAATTCTACGTAAATTAGCCCCAGACTTGTGGGGCTAGTTTCTTAGTTTTTGCTATCATGTGGTTGTGTGAGGCAGAATTTGGTTAAATGCGCGCAATCGGGTTTTAAGTAATTTAGTGTATTTATGTGTAAAATACCAAATGCCAAATATATTAACCACAGCGAATTCTACGCAAATTAGCCCTGCTAGTTAGTTGAGTTCGTTTTGTTTTGTTTCGATAGCCTGGGTAAGCTGGCCATTAGCCTATGTACTTCGTATGGAAAACGCAGCTTGGCAGAGATATTGTAGAATTTGCAACTTGATGTCAATACAATTTTCAAAAATTTCACACCCATTCTAAGCTTGGAATTGTATTTTACTTGTGGGTACTAGCAACCTCAATGGATGTAGAGCACATTGTCCGCCATCTTGCTTTATCGTGATTTATAGGTATATGCAAATGATTTGCTTAAAAAGGACAATATTCACTATTCAATCTCTGCCCAACTGAGTGCGAACAACGCATGAGCGCAGTACTCGCTGTAGATTCAAACCGATTCGACGTCGTAATGCTTGCATTCTGCTGTTGCGACACTGCTAGGATGCAGTCCAACACATCCTCGAATCCAAGCTTCTGCCATCAATCGAAAAGTTGCATGAATTTCAAATTCTCTTAGACACAATGGTCAATTCAATTGCATGCTGACTAGCCTCGTTTAGTACTCTAAAAAGTCACAGTACTTCAGACTAAATTGAATGGTACTTCCCTTCCAAGAAGAAAACACCATTTTTTTTTAATTACAATTTTTCTTGTTCCTAACTTTCTAAATTCTTGACCATGTCGCTGTTATTCTATTGGTTTGGTTGGAATTATCGTCGCACTAGTGTTATTCTTTTGGAAAAACTGGTATTTTTTTTTAGTTTACATGTTCAACGAAACTGCTCTACACTCGGTTCCATTAAAACTACCCTAACTTTTGCTTCATATTTGTAAAAGTTACCAATCAGCTTGAAAACTTTCGTTTGAAGCAATTTACAAATTTTTTTTATACTAGACTTTAAAATTTTTGTCTTTGGTAGAATAAAACTTTAGAGCATTTTTCTGACAATTGAAATATACAAAATTCTATTTAATGAAGAAGTGTAAAATAAGTTTTGGGTAAGATGTAACTTTTTCTTTGTCAGCTGATCTTAGTTTGTTTTCTGTCGCTCAAATAGCTTTCGAATAATTTAAAATATCTCACTTTGAAACATTTAGAAGTTGTATTTAATTAGTTTTGTATATGTTGATGTTTGCATTATAAGCCGATCGCATTTGTGTTTAAAGTAGTATTAGATATTTTGTCAGTAAATGCATAAAGCCAAAATCGAAAGAACTTATCTGTGTGGAAACACAAGTCTCTTTAAAATATGAAATTCTCTGCTCATTTTAATAAATTAAGTTTAACGTTTCTGGATTTTTAAAATTATTAAAAGCAATAAATTTTCTATAATACAATAAGTATAAATATAACTGAGTTCGCTTGAAGTCAATATTTTAATCTGTGTGCCTCATTCCTGGTTCTTCGTTTTTTTGTTTTTTTTAGTGGCTTTAAAAATAAGTTTATTTTACCTGGGGACTTGATTGTTTTACTTGTCTTTAAAATATTCAGATAAGCATCCTATGCTCAGTCTTATAGGTTATTTTTCAACTGTATCATTAGTAACTCTTCAATGGTTTCTAAAATAGCTTTAACTTAATACTAGAGTTGGTGAATTCTGTTTCACTTTAACATCCATGAAAAAAATCTTAATAAAATAGACCTTGTCTTTAATAAACTGTTAACTATAGTGACTAAGTATGATCTTAAAAAATGACATTTTAACAATTTTCACTAGTAACTTTAACTATAAAAACTTAAAAGAATTTTAAATAACTTAAACTAGATGTAGATTTTTGCCTTTGTCTAATTCGAAACTAATATTTAAGTAATTTAAAGAAGTAAATATCTGGTTATAATTTTTTATTTTTATAAATTGGACTTGCTTTGCAATATACCTTCGTATGTTTTGTTTCTGAACTTTTGTTGCTGGGCAAGCAGTCTAGGTCTTCCTGACATGAAGATCTTTGTCCTTTATGGGTATAGTTTGCTGGAGAGGTTCAAGTATTTTGGTCCTTATTAAAATTCTTAACAGTGATGGTGTAATTTGCACTTTCCGAAAATGCTTTAAACCTTGTAAACTTATTTTAATTTTAATGTAAATTCTATAGCGAGTTGCTAAAAATTGTCTTCATTCGTGTTGTGTAACTGACTTCTTTAGGTGTATTGCCATCATTTTCAAGATGCGGTGACAATGACGGAAATGCATTCAAAGAAGAGGTTACACTGTTAATCTTGTGTCAACTGTAAATAAAGTGTTAATTAAAATTATCTGAATTTAAATTTGACTTGTAATATCTTTTTTCGTGTGTTTTGTTGCTGGACAAGCAGTCTAGTGGGAATTAGTAATATAAAGACCTTTTATGGAATAGTTGGTTAGAGAACTTAATAGTTTTAATAAGAATAATGAGTAAATTAACAATAGAAGTGTTCTTCGCACTTTCAGAAAACTTTGAATCTTATCAACTTATTTTAATGGCAATGCAAATTAAGTTCTGGTCTTAGTTTTGCAGTTTAAAGACTTTCCTTATTGCATAGTTGACAACAAAACTTGAAATATTAAACTTAATAATTGAAACATAATTGGAATTAACAATAGTTGAACTGTTTTTGAACTGAAAAAAGTGCATCAAATCAGAAAATATTTTGATAAATAAGATAGTTTAAGCTAATAGTGTAAAAATTCAGATAAATTAGATGCTAAATTAACTTCAGTCCCATTGAGTAACTGACTTTTGACATTGCTTGCATCATTTTCAAGTTGCGGTGAGAATTTTGGAAATGCAATTTAAGTCACTGTTTAGATATATCAATTTTAAACCAACTATATTTATAATAGTGTTAAATTCATTTTGATTAAATGAAGCTTAAAAGTAAAACTCAAATAATCACTTTATATTGCTATATTAAGAAAGTTATTTCAAACCACTAATCTAACTAAGTAATCAAGATATTGTATATATAAACGTATTTTTATGTATTGTGTTCAAGTGTAAATAATGTGTATTTTTGTGAACAGCTTCAGGATCAATTGTTTGATCTGCATTTGTGGTTGTGGTGTAAATAAACTAAAGATGACTAAATGATTTTGCAAGTTTATATAATAAATTTTAAATTGTTATTTCTAATGTTAAACTGACTTTGTTTATTTCGTGTGTATATGCCATTGTAATTGAAACTGATTTTGCACTGTAGCATTTTGAGGGGAATGTTGCATTAGTAAAAATCTTTGTTATCAGTTTTGCATTCGGTAAAATTTGAATTTTGTACTATTATAAATTGTATTGATAAATGATATGTTGTATTTGTAATTCTTCAATTATTATAATCTGTGAATTGAAAATTAATTTAACGCCAAATTTGAACTGACTAATTTTGGCGCTAATGTGTTATTCTGCTTAAAGAAACTTTTCATTGTACAGATGTTTCGTATGTAATGATAAAAGGATTCTCTCTGTAATAAAATATTTGATAAAATTTTGTCCCTTATTAAGCACGGATCTCTTTCGTCAGTTTTCTTTGTAAGCATTTAGGTAAAAAGGCTTAATTTTTTCAAATTCGTTCGGTACTTTTCAGTTTCGTATCTGGCAAAAGATTAGTCATTGAAAATTAACTGCTGCCGCCAAATCAAATTTTTCCTAGGTACTATTTTAGCTGTGTATACTGTATTAGTACGAGAGCTAGCAACGTCGGAAAAACAAGCATTTCAGGTGGGCCAGTTTTAGGATATGCTATCTCTCTCTCTCACGGACATAAGGGCTATCTGGCTGGCGGTAGTGGTTGCGTTCCTCAGTGCGCATCCTACTAATACAAGTAAAAAATTGATTTTTCAAATCATTTTAGGACGTTTTATTTTTTTATTATTTTTAGTGAACTTTTTGCAACATAATTCTATTGCCAGAAATTTTTATTGTTTAAGCTGTGCCAGACGCTCATTTTGATTTTAAAAGCTCAAGTGTTGCCCAAATTATCAGCTCATTACAAGTATTGCCACATGGTATTGCGCAATGAATGACGATGACGTAATTACAATGATCGGTGAATTCACACATGAACTGGTAATTTGGGCAGCACTTGAGCTTTCAAAATCAAAATGAGCGTCTGGCACAGCTAAAACAACAATAAAAATGTCTGGCAATAATAGATTTATGTTTCAAAAATTCACTAAAAATAATAATAAAAAAAAACGTCCTTAAATGATTTGAAAAATCAATTTTTTACTTGTATTAGTAGGATGCGCACTGATGAACGCAACCACTACCGCCAGCCAGATAGCCCGTATGATGTCTGGGAGAGTGAGAGATAGCATATCTTAAAACTGGCCAACCTGAAATTCTCTCTCAAAAACGTTGCTAGCTCTTAGACTATATCGCTTGAACTTGTTTTGTCGATAAATATTATGGTTGAGATTTGATCCCTTGAAATAGGAAAGTTCCTCTTAGTTCCATTTAGTTCAAATTTTAAGTCGAGCTCTAACCTTTTACAAAGCTGGCATTGATTCGGTTCACTTCATAACCAAGCCCAGTGTTTGGAAGCTTTTACAGTAGATTGTATATCTGACCTTAATAGTTTCTTATAAGTGCTCAAGTATCGGTGGGGGGGGGGGGGGGGGGGCTAATACTTAATTCCAAAATTGGTTAAAGCATTTACGTGATCTGTTTATTTTAGTAGGTTCTGGTCTTTAAAGTCGTATGCAAGCAAAGTAAATAAATCACAAGAAACTAATATCTAGCTTAACCCTCTAATGCATACTGTTACCGTTTGGTAACAAGTAACATAATCCACTTTATTCGATTAAATTAGAGCTCCTAGACAAATCGGAGTTTTTTCATCTATTACATTTCATTTTTAAGTTTTAGTTACTACTAATACTCGTAGATGACAGTAGTAAATGTGTATTCAAAATTAAAGAGTGAGGTTATTAACTTTTGTGAAATTACGTTTTGGCAGTATTCAAAGAATAATATTAGTACTAAATACCAATAAATTGTTTCGAAAAATTAATCATAGTTAAAAAGGGTTATTTTGAAATAGTTTTAGTAGTTTTTTAGTCATTATTATCAAAATTGGAATTTTGCAGTTGGTTTTTGTCATATGGAAAAAAAAATTAAAAATTGAAATTATTTAAATTCTAATGCAGTTAATTTTTTTTAGTATTTTTTCCATAATGTGTGAGTATTAAAGATGCTTATATATTTTTTTGGGATGAAAATTAAAATTCATGCATTAGAGGGTTAAGATTTGTTAGTTACTATAAAAATTGTTCTATGGAGGTCTAGACAAATTCAAATTTTCTGTATATTTGCAGCGTTAGTACACCCTGAATTCACAAAAACTTGAGATTGAATTCATGAACTCAATTTTTGAGTAAAATATACTGCACAAGAAAATATTTTGAGGATCTCGTGAGTAAATGCTGGCTTTTAAAAGTTAAATGGTTTAACTCTACTTTGAGTATTTTTATGTTTATAACAAGCTTGTATTTGTTACGAAATTGAAACCGAATTCATTTCCTTAATCCCCAATTCTTAAGCATATAGTCTGGCTGCTACAACTTGACATCCGAAATTTTTTTTATGGTAGAATAGTCCACTTCGAAAAAGGTAATGAAGGTTTTAGTTTTAGGCAAGAGGGACTATCTTGGGCAATTCATTGCTCTTATGGGCGCATATTTCTTTAAGGTTTAGAAACAAGTTATCAATTGAAAGGTATATCGATATCAACTATCATCTATCGCCGATAACTTATGCGTAATTCTAGTGTGATTTATTTTATAATCGAACTAGACCAACAATCCCCTCTTCTTGCCAAAAACCTTGGGCTTAAAACATTAATTAAAAGTGGAATCGCCCACAATCAAAGTATCTGGGGTTCCATGTTGTGGCAGGCAGACCATAAGTTGGTTTAGGTTAAACTTGTCGTTTGACCTCATGTAGCCGTAGTGCTATAATTAAACCGAGCCAGCGAAAAAGTCCAACGAATAATCCCGTATAGAGGAAGTACAGGGTGTGTGTGGTTATAAAATAACGCTCGCTATTTGGAGTGGTCTGTAGCTTCACTGAATAATTCAAATACAACGAACTTTGAGATACTTACTAATCAACTAATCAAGAAAGAGGGGGGGGGGGGGGGGAGAGAATGGAATTATAAAAAATATACCCGTCTTTTGACCAAGGTTCTAAAATACGAGGCGTAATTGACTGTGTTGGCCGTAATTGGCCATAATTGGTTACGCCTCGTATTTAAAACTGGTCAAAAGAAGAGTTTCTGTTTTTTGATTTCATTCTTTTTCGAAAAAAAAAAGAAACTCGTCTCTTGACCAGTGTTCTAAATTACGAGGCGTAGTTAGCTGTGTTGGCCGAAACTGGTCATAATTGACTACGCCTCGTTTTTAGAACCCTGGTAAAGATACGAGTTTGCTTTTTATGGTTATTCTTTTTTAGGATTCTATGTTTTTTTTATGATTCCATTATTTTTCCCCCTTCTTGATTAGTAAGTGTCTCAATTTTTGTTGCATTCGGATCATTAATTCAAGCTACAGACCGCTCCGAATAGCGAGCGTTGTTTCGGGTACGGGTTCGATTCCTGCAATCACCCTGGGTGTAATTTCTCTCTCTGCGTTACAGTAAAAATTCTTTCTGTGTTTATCTCACTTGACGAAGGTTTATAAGCGGGACACTGCCAAAGCAGTCAAGCCTGAAAATACATGTCTACCAACCAACGAACCAACAGCTTAAATATGACGACGACAATATTAGAATTATACACATCATAATACATGCATTAAAATATACCTCAATCTCATACTTATCCTATCCTGCATTTTCAATGTTTAGGGACTGTTTTAGGACTTGATTAGAACATGTTTTAGGACTTGAGTGGCAACATAAATAACGATTGAAAATAAAATTTTACCAAGCCTCTATTGGAGAATCAATGTCACATGGATCAACGCACCAACCGGATTGTTGGTTGGTTGACATGTATTTTCAGGCTTGTGTGCTTGGTCAGAGACCCGCTTATAAACCTTCGTCAAGTAAGACAGACACAACACACACACTCACACGCGACAGATGCTGCCATCTACCGAGCGCTACCTCCACTATTTAGACACGTCAGTGAAGGAGAGGGAAGTAGTCTCCAGGTACAGCTGTGGAAATAAAAAAGTACCCACTTGAGGTTATTTCCTCCGTTATTCATCCTAAAGAATCGGACCTTTTTGACATTGTGAACAATTAACTTTCTGAGTTAATTGCATGACACAAAATTTGCATAAGGGGCCATCTTCATATTAAAAATGTTACTAACTTTAAAATTTCCAATAGTAACACCCCTTTTTGAATCCATATTTCAAATCTCTGACCTATGTTAATACGAAATGCCAAATTTTGTTAGTTTTTAAGCATTATTAGAGAAGTTAGAGGCGTGCAAAGTTTAGGTTCCATAATGTTAAATGAGTTGCACATAAAAAACTATCCCGATCTATAAATAATTAAGATAATGAAACGAATTTTTTACTGAAAAGAAATTATAATAACCCAAACAAAATGCATTCAATATTGGGGTAGTTAAAACAATTTTTATATTTTTAAATAATTATTATATTGATTTTTAAAAAAAATATGAATAGAAACCCCTTAATATTTTTAAAGAAATAAATTTAAGACAAGAAGTTTAAGCGAAATCCCAATTTTTAAAAATGTTTATTCATAATTTGTTGAGTAAATCACAAAATACTTTATAATTACCCTTTAGGGGACTGTGTATAAGATTACGTGTGCAATTGATAAATAAAGACGGCTTTGCATGCATGCCTGCTTGTCATTTTAGGGTTGGTCCCCAAAAGGTCCACAAGTGATTCGATTGAATAACTCGTCAAATATTCATCCAAATGTAACAAAAACTTAGATTTAAGGGTTTTCAAGAGTGCTTAACATTTCTAAGTTATTAAAATTGGGTGTTGCTATTGGAAATTTCAAAGATCGTAATATTTTTAATATGAAGAAGGCCCCTTATGCAAATTTTGTATCGTGCAATTAACTCAGAATGTTAATTGTACACAATCTCAAAAAGGTCCGATTCTAAAGGGTGACTAACGGATGAAATAACCTCAAGTGGGTACTTTTTTATTTCCACAGCTGTACCTGCACCCGAGGGAGACTGCGCAATGACCGCCCACATGAATTTTGGAACCAACAGATTTAAAGAGCACGTTCACCTCATATACTCGACAAGCACAAACATCCATGCATGAACAGGATTCGAACACGGACCCAGAAGCTCCGAAGGCTAACACCTTAGCCATTGGCCACCGGGTCGGCAACTGGATTGTGAAAAAAAAAAAAAGGATCAATTGAAGCCCCGATCGTAGCAAAGAAATAAAATCTTTAAGGGAACTAGTATTTTAGTTAAATCAACTAAGGCTAGATATAGACAGCCGGAAACGTATAAACCTACCGAAATCATGCTAATCGAAACATCTGTCATATGTGGTTGTGTGTGTCTTGTGTTGTCCTACTTAACGATGGTTTATAAGCGGGTCCTTGCGACCAAGCACACAAGCCTGAAAATATATGTCAACCAATCCATGCTAATCGAAGACGATTTCCAATATCAACTTGCTGGCCAAAGTAAATTAAGTAGCTCTAGCGCGTCTGCTTTTATCTGCAGGTAATTGTCTTAGTTTTAAGGCTACTGACTTGACTGCACTAGTAAATAGAGTAGCTCTTGTGTGGCTCCAATGAACTGACCATAGTCAACGTTACTTCTACAGCCAGTACGACGCATCGGAAAGTTTCGTCTATGCAAATTCAATACACGTGACGGAGACACGCAAGTCTATATCAAAGAGCTTCAAACACTCCAGTTGTTGTTGAAGCAGACTTTAGCGTGGCTTCTCTGAACGGCGTATGGAATGGTTCAAAGGCTTGAGTTGTTACTATCAGACTTTAGAGTGGCTTCTCTGAACGCCGAATGGAAAGGTTCAAACGCCTGAGTTGTTGCTGCAGACGTTAGCATGAGTTCTCCGAAACTTGCTGTACGTATCATACTTTCTAATTTTCAACTTTTGGATTTTAGGATGTTGTAATTATGTCTCTTAAAATATTGTAGTTGGACATTTTTTAAATTTTTTTTTCTCTAAAAATGTTGGTATTTGGAGTCCTTTTTATAGTCTACAACGCAACTACTTTATACAAGGAGGTTCTCGTTGAGCATTTGTACTGATATGGCAAGTTTAACACAATACTTAGTACTAGTACATAGACTCTTTTTCTCAATTGCTTTTTTTCTTTCTTCACCAGGGCTTCCTAGAAAGAAAGTTCAAGTTTAAATCGAGGACCGAAGAAAGAAGAATCGGTATCGAAATATCGGATCGAACGAAGTTTAGGAAGAAGAGTTTACGGGACCGGGCCTGGTCGATCGAGGCGATCTATGGGGGGTCCGGTCCCTCAGACGATGAAGTCCCGCCTCTTAACAGGTAATTAACACACTCTTAAAAATGAATGCTCAAAAACGACGAAATTTTAATTAATTTTGACGATTCCATTACTGGCAAATGCTCAGAGTTTTCGTTTCCTCAAAGTGAGGAAATTTGAATCTTCATTTTTATGAGGCTTTGAATGTCGTCTAATCTAAAGAAATATTTCGTCATTTTTGAGCATCTGAGTACAACCATGAGATTCTGTTTCCTCAAAATCAAGATGCAGAAACGTCAAATCAAGATCGTAAAAGTGAGGATTCGCGTTTACCGTTGAGGTACAGCTGTGGAAATAAAAAAGTACCCACTTGAGGTTATTTCATCCGTAAGTCACCCTATAGAATCGGACCTTTTTGAGATTGTGTACAATTAACATTCTGAATAAATTGCACTATACAAAATTTGCATGAGGGGCCGTCTTCATATTAAAAATATTACGATCTTTGAAATTTCCAATAAGCAACACCCAATTTTAATAACTTAGACATGTTAAGCACTCTTGAAAACCCTTAAATCTAAGTTTTTGTTGCATTTGGATGAATATTTGACGAGTTATTCAATCGAATCACTTGTGGACCTTTTGGGGACCATCTCTAAAATGACAAGCAAGCATGCATGCAAAGCCGTCTTTATTTATCAATTACACACGTAATCTTATACACAGTCCCCTAAAGGGTAATTAAAAGGTATTTTGTGATTTACTCAGCAAATTATGAATAAAAAAATTTAAATTTAGGATTTCGCTTAATCTTGTCTTAAATTTATTTCTTTAAGAATATTAAGGGGTTTCTATTCATATTTTTTTAAAAAGTTAATAAAATATTATTTAAAAATATAAAAATTGTTTTAAATACCCCAATATTGAATGCATTTTGTTTGGGTTATTATAATTTCTTTTCAGTAAAAAATTCGTTTCATTATCTTAATTATTTATAGATCGGGATAGTTTTTTATGTGCAACTCATTTAATATTATGGGACCTAAACTTTGCACGTCTCTAACTCCTCTAATAATGCTTAAAAACTAACAAAATTTGGCATTTCGTATTAACATAGGTCAGAGATTTGAAATATGGATTCAAAAAGGGGTGTTGCCTTTGGAAATTTCAAAGTTAGTAATATTTTTAATATGAAGGCGGCCCTTATGCAAATTTTGTAACGTGCAATTAACTCAAAATGTTAATTGTACACAATCTCAAAAAGGTCCGTTTGTATAGGGTGACTAACGGATGTAATAACCTCAAGTGGGTACTTTTTTATTTCCACAGCTGTACCACGTCCATTAGTCTTTTTTTCTATCGCATTTCCTGAAATATAAGGTGTTACGCTTGCATTCTTAACTGCTTAAAAGTTTTTAATTTTTACTATGTTTAATAAATAAAGCTGCGTAAAATAAAGTTCGAAGTTGCTAGTTGAGTGAGTGCTTCACAATATGGACATTTTTAAAATGCCGTTTTCTCTTAGGGAGCCTCCACCGGAGCGGCCTCTGTCCCCTCCACAACACCCAAAAACCTCTTCCCCCCGCCCTCGGAAAAAGGCTGTAAGTATCATTCTAATTTTCAACTTTTGAATTTTTTGAACTTATGACTGTCTGTCTCTTAAAATATTGTAGTTGGATTTTTATTTTTAAATTATTGTTTTTCTCTAAAAACGTCTTGTTTGTATAAGTTATCCTTTTTAAAGTCTACACTCTTAAAACGAACGAGCGACTTTAACCCAGTCTGATTAATTATCACTCCACCAGTCTGGAAAATCCACTTCTCCTTTTGGAGTGGATCCTTTGTGTGTTAAACCTCCGACAGGATCACTCCAAACGAGTGATTTTTACTCAGTCTGAGTTAATATTCATTCCTTTCCGGTGTCGAAAATGCACTTCTCCAACTGGAGTGGATTTCACTCTTTTGTTGTAAGTGTACAACTCAAGCACTCTATACAAGGAGGTTCTCATTGGGCATTTGTGCTGATATGACAAGTCTAACAATATTTAGTAGAATATTTTTATGCAAGTTCTCTTTTCTTCACCAGGACTTCTACAGAAAGAAGTTACAAATGAAAAGACTGCAAAAGGCGGGAAACCGACTCGACAGATACTGGAGAAGGCGCCTCTTCAATCGAAAGTACAGACAGGAGAGAGCCTGGTCCATAGAGGCGGACTGGGGGTCCGGTTCATCTGAAGATGAAGTCGCCAATCCTTACAGGTAATTAACATTCGTACATCGTACCACGTCCATTAAGCCCTTATCAGACGGTAGGAAAGTAGCTGGTCACTGGTCGAACAACTTTTGGTTCACTCAGCAAAACTTCACACACGAGAATGCCAACGTCATGCGTGACATCACAAACTTAAAAGCAGTATTATCGCGGTATTGGAGGTGGAGGTACAAGGAGGGGGTTCGGCCATGACGTCACGACTAAACTTCGTTTTTGATTGGAGCAGCCGTTCGCCCAGCGAAAAAGCACTGGATTTTTTCACGTCGACTCGAAAAAACTCAGGCAGCAAAAGCTGCTCGAAAAACAGGTTTTTGGTTTAGCGTACGGACGTCGCTGAACGAACGAATTTTTATTCACATCGTGGGACGTCGGGGTTTCAAGTCGGTAAGGCGCTTGCCTTGGATTTGGAGGGTTTCGGGGCCCGAAGCGATGGATTGGAGTACACGTTGAATATTCTTCAAAGTCGCGGCGTTAAGCATGATAAAATTTGCGTACGACTGATTCGAATGGGTGTTTGGACCAAATTCGATTTTCCCTGCCTTTTTATTTTTAATCTGCATACAAATAGATTTAGCTTAAGACCAAGATTATCGATTTCTGCTTATCAATTTTCTTTTTAAGCATTTTTCAGAAACTCCTTATCAGTAAAATATACCTAAATTTTCTTTTGCGTTTCCTGAAATATAAGGTTTTTCAACAGTTGGAAACATTTTTCTCGGGAGCTATAAAAGCTATCAGCGTGTTTTTTTTATTTTTTCCTACTTAATAGCTCTTTATTTTAGACTGAGGAATTTTAAATATCTACACATAAAGTTATAATTTTAAATCGGATTTATTAAGGTTTTTTAATACCTATTTTTTTAAAAAAGTCGCTGTAAAAGTATATTTTTAAACTGTGAAACATCCTCAATAAGTCGAAGGGCTATATGTGTAAAGAACAAACTACAAAAAATATTCATAATGATATCTCGTAGTTCTCGCGAAACATGTTCTTAAAGCTAGTAAAATTAACATGAGTGAGATAGAACCATCTGGCCTCCTTAAAAGCTGCGGTGGGTGCCTAATATTTAATCGGCTTGTTACTTTACTGCTTGTTTCTGACTTGACGGTCAGCGACGAGTTACCTTGTCCTGATTTCTGATTCACCAATAAAAGCACACGCTGGTTAAATTCATAGACGCTTTTCGCCAATCGTTCTTACGATATTGAGTTATTATGAAGATTTGATATCCTACATGCTAGATCGGTTATTTTATCTAATCACTATTTCATCCGATCTTTTGAAGACATTTAGCAATTTCAAACGATGATGCTATTTGGCATCGTGTTTCTGATCATAATTTTAATAAAAGCTACTTAGCTGATATCTATTGGGATTAATAAATATTGTCTAATAAAAAATAGGCTGAAGAATCGAATGATGCGCTTTTTGATATCATAAATGGCTAAAGCCGATTAAACTCTTTTGCAACGGATTTTATCGTGTTTAAAGTAATACTTGGCATGGGATTTGGAAGAGTCTATTCGACTTCAAATTAGGAGGTAACAAAATTTTTCATCTCCAGTGTAGGGCGAGCTGACATTTTAGGTTTGTTATTCAGCAACATAGCTATGAAAATATAATAGTCTATTGTATTTTTTACGACTTCTTCAAGTAAAACAAAGTAAATTAAATGATTTATGAAAATGTAATGACTTTATAGTCGGGAAAATCAATCAAACAAGTCTGGTCCAGATACTCAAATGCTTAAATTCACACCGAGGATGTTGCGCAAAATTGTTTTGCTTTTCAACGTGCACTATTATTTCACTGTAAAAGTCATTTAAAGAGATGTTTTACATACTTTTAAACATTTTAATATCATAGATCCAGATGCAATATTCATCAGAGTACCATGATCTTAGATCGAGTCTTATTTTGGTTACAGGCCTTGTTAGATTGGAAGGAAAAATAACCAGAAACGTATTACTCTCATTTTTAAACTCGAGCTTAGGTTTTTACTCTTTGAAAGTTTAAGGGTTGGTTGTTTTAAATGTAACAGACTAGATTAAAATCTTGCTGCCTCCCATCAGCGTCTATCGATAACCATTTTCTATCTTTATCTTGGTCGTTGGTTCGTTACATTACGACGCCCGTTAACATGTTGGATGCCACTGACTTCTTAAGGAGTCGCATGGTTCCGATTCACCAATAACAGCACTTTCTCATAAAATTCATAGTACCATTTCACCAACCGTTCTTATGAGTTCAAGTTCGTTTGTAAACTTTGTGTAAAGACTAGACCATCATGCTTACAAACTACACGATCTAGCTCTTTCATCTATCCTTTGGTGTGATATTTATTTGACACCTAGTAATACGGGTCTCTGACCAAGAACACAAGCCTGAACATATTTATGTCCTACCAACCGCCTAGTAATACCAGATGTGACTGATGAATTTTCATACATATATTTTAATGCTCGTGCAGTTTTTGTGTTATTGCGAAGTGTAATCTTTCGCCAGGAACACTTTTTAATTTTTAGGACTAGCAGTCGTGTAGCTTTAGTTAGTGACGTTAATTCAACCTAACCTTGCAATTTTACGACATCGAACTAAGTTTGTACTTGTTCGAAAATGAAGAATAGATCGTTACAATGAAAATTAACTATTATTAACTAACAGGTTTTAAAAAGCAGGATGTTCTTCTGCTTCATCAGCCTCTATCGATGATATAGTGGCAGCGAATGTGTTAATAGTAGACTTTGTGTAGCTCTAGTGCGACGACCTTTACACGACACCAAAAGCATCTGTAATTGAACCACGGCTCTTCACATCTTGGATATGTTCTAAGAGTTAATTGTAGTGATAAAGAAATGACTAAATATAAGCGTTTAAGCGAAATCTTTAAATTGAACTGATGAAAGCATGATTAAAAATCTGCTTGATTGAAAAGTTCTAGGCGGAACTGTTAATTTGGTGGGATTAACACTTTCCACACGCTTCCCATTTGGAATCATTAAAATAGCGATTTTTTTCCCATCATAAAAATAAACTCTAGCTTATTTCCACGCAGGCGTCCACCCTCTCCTCCCCGTCGTGCACCCTCTCCTCCCCGTCGTGCACCCTCTCCTCCCCGTCGTGCACCCTCTCCTCCCCGTCGTGCACCCTCTCCTCCCCGTCGTGCACCCTCTCCTCCCCGTCGTGCACCCTCTCCTCCCCGTCGTGCACCCTCTCCTCCCCGACGTGCACCCTCTCCTCCCCGACGTGCACCCTCTCCTCCTCGGATGCCTCCCCTCCACCTGCCTCCACCACCGCAGTGGCTCCCGGAATCTCCGCCGTGGCTGCCCGTTTTCCCGCTCCATCCCCACGCGGAGATTCCAGAGGTGAGGCCCTCCCCTCCCCACCTGCCGCCCACCCCGCCGGACACGCCACCGGCCACCCCACCACGGCAGCCACCCGTACTCCGGCGCCCACCGGCCACCCCACCACGGCAGCCACCTCGCCGCCTGGACCCACCAGCTGCGCCCCACCAGCGCCGACGACCAGCCCTTCGACGCCAGCCTCGCGATCGTGGACGTCCCCGGCGGTCGCCCTCCCCTCCCCGACGGCCCCGACTCTTCTGGTGGCAGCGGCCTGACCGATGCCGCATCGACTGCTTCTGCTGTTGTTGCGGTTGCGGCCACGGCCGCTGTTTCTGGGAGTGTCCTTGCCACCGGGCAGAGGAGCCGCCCCCGCCCCGGGTGGACGGGCCGTGCCAGCGTGGCTGCCTGTGCTGTTGTTGCGGATGCGCCGCCGCGGAGATGCACGTCAGGAGATTCGGGGCATGCGGCTGCATCTGCCACCAGCCCATCCACCCACACTGGCTCGAGCCCGAGGCTCCCGACGACGCGCGGTCCCGGACTCCGTCTCCTGCCCCGGCCAGCGCATCAGGCCGGTCCAGGAGCCGCAGTCCATTGGTGGGACGGAGCCCAAGTCCCCCTTCCCCCCCTGCCAGCCCACGCCGTAGGAGCCCCCCTCGCGACAGAAGTAGGAGCCCCTTGGCCCGGTCCCGGAGCCCGTCCCCAGCCCCGGTTCGCCGGCCGCTGTTCGACGCGTTCCGGCCCGAGGTCGTCGCCCTCGCCCCCGCGTGGCTGGCAGGTTCGACGCCCTTTCCCCCCGCCACCCGCATCCCCGCCCCCCTCCGCAGGTTGGGATTCGACTTCTTGCCCCCCGTGCCCGCCTCCTTCGACCCGCAGCAGGGTCCAAGGAGGAGTGCACGGCTTCGGCGTTGAAGTCGCGCACTTCGTTATTCTTAATTTACTTTTATTGATTTTTCTTTTTACGCGTTTTGTCCGCATCCAAAACGTAATTAGTTTACTTTTAAATTTTCTTTTTACGTATTTGTCCGCATCAAAAACGTAATTTAGTTTTTTGTTTAAATTTTTTTTAACGCACCGCATCTCTGATATTATCTTTTGATTTTATCTTTGTTATTAAATGTACCGCATCCGAATCATATTAGGGAAAATTTTATTTGTTGTCTAATCTATATTTTCATTTAATTCTTTGGGATCGCTTTTTTGCCGCATCAATGAGTGCCATCCCATTTTTAAAATTTTGATTTCCGTCACGATAGTAATTTTGAAACCTAGTTTTTTTATGAAGATATTACCGCATCTTTTTAATCTTTAGAAATTTAATTGTTTTTTTTTAATTATTTCCGCATCATATTTGTAAAACTGAATCACCGGAATCCCAAGCTGCAGAGAGAGGTGTGGGACTTTATGTGGATCAGTGGCATAAAATACTTTAGTACAGAATTTTTAATTGGTTGTTTTTTTTCCCATCAAATTTTTTTCTTTAATCGGGATAACCTCCGCATCATTTGGTTAAATCTCGAAAAAATTTTAAATGTTATACTTTTGAAAAGGATTTTTTAAATATTTATTTCCGCATCCTTGTTCTAAATCAAATTTACACTGTAATCAAATTCATTTGCTTTTTTTTTCCGCATCTTGTTAATGAACTTGGTTCTAAAAGAAACTTTTATTTATAAATCGTAAATGTTTTTTTTTCCGCATCTTTAATGTAATTTTTTATAAGAGCATTTAAAATAATTTTTTTTATCTTAATTTTAATTATAATTTTTTAAGAAATTTTTCATGATTTATTTTTTCTGACATCTTAAACCCAATAACGACATTTGGCAATTAAATTTGCCACGCTAAAGTGAGCTTTCAGCTTAACAAAATGTAAATAAACAAAATGTAATGTAAATAATATAAATGTAATGTAAGTAAGAAAAATATAATGTAAATAAACACGAGAGTCCTAAACAGCTTCAGTTAAGAAAACTGGGTTAAACGAATTCAAAAATCTTGAAATGGACGGTTTTATTAGGAAATGAATGTGTTAATCGTTAATAAGTTAACCCTTTAACGACTTTACACATAAATTCAATAGAATTTTTTTTATAAAAAATTTATGCATGGAAATTGTTTTACTTGAATCAAAATTTGCGTCCACGCCTAACTGGTATTTGTATGTAGGAAAATTTAAAATTGTTTCAATTTTATGAAACTATTTCAATCGTTAAAATTAAAGGCTGGCAAGTTGGGCTGCAAGAGGTAAGTGGAATTTTATCATTTTTCAAACATGCTGGTCAAAAAGGTCGGAGCTTTTTTATGGACTTAATCGCAAACTGCGTTTCCTCAATGATTCTTGAGTATTCAACTGAAAGTAGTGTAACATAGTATTGGCAATGGTTTAGTTGGCAATTGAAAAATATATAGCTACGAAAATTGCGCAGTTTATGAAAAAAGTTCCTTAAAATGTACGTAAACAAATATACAATTTTCGTAAATTTCGCATGGAAACTAATATGATCAGGCTAATTGGAACCGTGGATAGCCCCCCCCCCCCCTCCGTCCAATTGTTTAATTAATATTAGAGCGTATTATAAAACATAATGATATCCACCGTTAAAAAAAGGCATGTTGTAGTGCTCGCTAAATGCACTTCAAGTGCTGATCCACAACCTACATTTTAAAATTAGCCAGTGCAGAAGTTAAGTAACACATTAACTTTAAAATCAAATGCTTGAAATAATTACAAATTGCTGTAGTCTTGCTAGTATATATAGCTGAATGTTATGAAAAATGTTTAATTTCTTGAATCATTATTTTTTTTGTGACAATAATTGAAAATTAAATTCAAATCTGCGCAAAATGTTTTGTCATACTGAATAATACCAATCGGATCTTGAACTTTTTCGTTAAACAACAAAATCCCTTTTTTTTTCTAAATTATTAGAGTAATCAATTCAATGCTAGTTTATATTTGTTTAACTGCTGTATCAATAAATTTCATAATTTGAATAGCTACTTCCTTTTCGCGCAAGAACATCTTATTGCTGTTTGATACTGGTACGTGTTTAATCCGGAATTTCTGTGAAAGTAAGAAATATTGAAATGGGTATTGAAAAGACCTTAGTTGGCATATTTGGAAACTGGACTTGTCATACATTTTCCACCGTCAATATCTCGTTTTATTCAAAGCTTTTTACGCAGCTAAATGCTCTAACAGTTATAAATTAACTGTTGGGTGAAACCTGAATGAATAGATTTCCTCTTTGCTACTAATTGGAGCTCGTCAGCTCACCTTGGTTTTCGGGATGATGCTTTATGGACTTATAGATTCGGGACTCCTGAGCAGATTGTAGCTGAATAGGAGTCTATGAGACCTATTTTTAGCAGTCAAATCTTGCTATTAAATTTTTTTCAAAACAGCAACCCTCAAGATATTCTATCAGAATCTTTGTAATTATATGCATTGGCAGCTTCTGAGTAAGATGGTTCACATCAATAAAAAGGACTAAGTTAGCAAGTCACAAAACTTTCCAAATTGCTATTTGCATCATACAGGGTGGTAGTTTTGAAGAGGTTTCACATGGAATCAGTAATTCGTCTCGAAGCCTCTCTTAAATTTGCCATCTTTCATAACCACGCTGTGATCTTTTCGAGTGTTTAAGCGGTAGTATGATTTTTCAGTTTGAAAAAAAAATGTGGGGCGATTGTGGGACTGAAATGTGATCTTGTTTAACCAGGTGTTCTTAGACATGCCCAATTAACAATTCATGAGTTTGAACTAAGCCCATTCGTGTTAAATTAGCAACTTGAAAGAGAATTTAACACGATTCCTTTTTAGTTTGTCTTGCATTTAAAGTAAAAATTGTCGGCTGTGGTGGCCGGAACTGTATAAAAGAAATCCAGATTTCTGCTGATTTCCTTGATTTGTGGGCTTGCCGGAGGGCGATCTCGTGCCCGGAGGGTCGCGAGAAACTTTCTCGTAAAAGCTGAGCACACTAATCTCTGCAGCATTGTCACTGCTCGTCTCCTCCGACAGATTCGTAAAAGACCTCGTGTAGGTCTAGTGCGACAGAAACTCATACTTCGATCGTCGTTGCGTCGGAGGAGATTGGAGTACATTGCGCTTGCGATGATCCGCTTTGCCACCACAAGTCGGACTTGAAATTAAAATGTTCCAAAATGAAGCCCTTTGGTATAAAAAGTAGAGCCTTGCCTTTGCTATTTCACGTATCCTTGGTTCAATCCTCGGAATGGGGCACCTCGCAAGGGGAACTCCGCAAGAGGCAGTATCTCGTTCACGAAAGGTTAAGATAGTAGTTTTGGTAGTGCAGAGGGCTCGAAAACTAGACATCACGTCTGTGATTTGTCTCTTGTGGTCTCGTTGGCAAAAACGAGCAACAATTCTGCGATTACCTTATGGTGGGTTTCTCTGCCAGGGGTCGAGCTCATGCCCGTAGGGTCATGAGAAACGTTCTCGAAAGAGCAAAGCTCACCCATCACGACATGTCTGCAGCATGCACTACCAAACCTACAACAGATTCATAAAAGACCTTATGTAGGTCTCGAGCGACGAAACATGGGCTATCGACCAGTGATCTCAGTTTTAAAGCGTATGCAGCCTCGAGCAACTATTTTCGTATACTTCTAAAACTGCTGTGACGAATTAGTCGCTGCCTTTATCCACATCAAAATTGCTACCATTTCCGTGGCTGACTGAGCTCAAAGCACCCACATACAAACGCTAGTTATGCTCAACAACTAGTTTTCTGCGGATACCTTGGTTGGTGGCTTGCCAGAGGGCGATCTCGTGCCCGGTAGGTCGCGAGAAACGTTCTCGTTAGAGCAGAACGCACCAATCTAAGCAGCAAGACTAGTCTGCAAGCCTTATCGCTACTCATCTCCTCCGACAGATTCGTAAAAGACCTCGTGTAGGTCTAGTGCGACGGTAACAGCCTTCGACCGTCGTTGCGTCGGAGGAGATTTGTGGAAATGGGGCATTCCACTTGGCGAACTGCGTTCGAAAACCCACAAACGCTAGTTCAATGCCATAAGAAGCTCCCATGATTTGAAAGATGTTGACATTGATGCTCAACTATCACTTGCATTAATGCGACTGTTCCAATAAATTGCCCTTTAATGCTCGAGTGTTAATAAGAAAACATTTTTTCTATTAGATAAACGGTATTCAGTGGAGTTACTTGGTATTCACCTGTACGAATACGTTGAAGAGTCGCGACTACTAATGGTTTTGGCGGGATTGCGAACGCTTTTTTTTCCTACACTTGGGCACTTTATCCAAATCAAGTGCCCTTTCTGCTAGTAGCGATCCACCCCGTGTCCCCAGAATGACTTTGGTGAACATGGGTTGCCATGCTGTCAAGTTTGTCGCGGCTCTATCTGCAGAAGTAAAAGCAGAAAACAAGTAACTCTTATAAATTCTAATGTTTACTGAACTAATACTTCGATAACTGAGATTGCTTTGGTTTCACAATCACCCAACTGGGCAATCATGCGACCGCTCAAGTACTTTCAAAGATCACTGCGTATGGTTATTTTCTTGATGCAAAATGTTGTAGTTGGTCATAATATATTAACCTAAGTATTTGGTAATTTTTATTGATGTGAACGGTTTTGCTTGCAAGTTGCAAGTGTATATATTTCTGAGATGCTGACTGGATCTCTTAAGGGTTCTGTTTAGGAAGAAATTGTGTAGTATCCTTTAACCGCTGGGAGTAGTTTCGCAGACACTTAGCAGTTCACCGCTGTTCAGGAGCCCTGAGTTCACGAGTCGTGGCGGAGCGTTGGCCTGTAGGCAAAGGTGAGTTAACAAACTTTGATTGTTGGCAATGACGAAATCGGATCGTACAGACTTTTCATGATCAAATATTTACTATTGTGCGTTATCTAGCTGTGTTACGAATTCTGTTGAAATCGAGATATTGTCTGGCTAATATATACAATACTGTATAGTTCATGAACGCAGAACGAATGCACGCAGAAACGAATGCACGTAAATGGCTACAAATTTCAAATACTCCCCATCTCGAAAAATGGTCTATGTCGCAATTTAAAACCAAGTAGTAAAATCAGAATTTTCTTGAAATTTAATATATTCCAACGACCTCGATAGAAATGAATTCATTCTTGCACTTAAAAGGTTCTAAAAATAGTCGGATCCGAACACTGAATGTATTTACGGGGATAGTGTAATGTATTATTTAAATGTACCAAATTTCTCAATGTTTAAATTGCATTAGCAAAGTGAGGCAAATGTTATCTTCTTTCAATTGAAATTAGTAAAATAAAGTTATATCAGTATGACACATTTTGTGACAAAGTATTTCGGTATCTCAAATTTCTTAGCATGCAAACTATGCAAGAAACGCATTAATTCGATTATTTTTCAAAGCATAAAATTCAGCTAGAAAACTTGTAAAGACTTGCATCGTTATTCGACGGTGTAGAAATTACCAGTTGCCTCATAGCCCTTAAAGTTGGGTCTGTGGCATAAAGCACGAAGCTTCAGACCCTCATTAAAAGAGACTAAACTAAAATTAATTTTTAAACCTGGACATTTACTTGTTGTGCCATTTTCCTTAAAAGTTGCGAATCATTAAGTAGTGAAGTACAAAACTATTGAAGTCTATATCCAGACAACAATTGAATGTTTTCCCAACGTTACGAGTAGTTTTCAGACATTTCAAGCACCCTAAAAATCTGCCGCGATAGAATTGCTTTTGCCACCATTGTTCTAATATTACAGTTAATTGTAGTTGAATTGGTTGCACCATAAATCCTTTACGATTTCCACGTTTTTCATTAAACGCTGCGTATTTCTGAAAAAGTGTTCAGGGGTTTCAGTGCCGTTACCATGTACACGGAGTGGTAACTAAAGTGGCAACTGTGTAAGGTTGCACTTCAGTGGAGACCAGATCTCGCTCTGGCAAAAGGTGCAGAAAGTTGCACATCTATATCCCTGTTTGGCAAGAACTGGATGCAATATTTCTTGCCAGGGGTTGATTCTAGCGTGGGATATTCATGTACAGAATATCCAGGATTTTTGCAAAATTACTACAGTTGAATACCTTGATGTCATTGAGGGTGCACTTTGTACACGTGATAGTAGAATGAAGGCTTGTAGTAATCAAAAATACCATTTCTGCCTGAACCAATCTTAAAAGTTGTGCTTACAAGTACTTTGGGTTTAAACTAAATGTGCGGTATTTCAATAAGTAACCTTGCAATCATTTGTCTTTTGAACTACCAACTCAAAGCAACCCACAAAACACTGTTGAAACGCATCACTTAAAAACGGTGCCCTCAATTTAATATTTCTGCATATATGACCATGTGTAAATGACTAGATATGCCATGTTTTTTGGATCATTAATTAGTGTAGTCGGAATTTTGATAGTCACTACAATTGTAAGACGTACCTTCTGAATAGTCTATTAATTGAACCATTTTGAACATCGAATTTCGAGGTATTTTCTATTTAAATTGATTATGAAATATTCTAATGAATTTCTTTAGAATCTGTCTTTTGAGCGACCCAACTTCAAACCAACCACTGAATTACTGTAAATGTGCATTGATTTTAAATTTTGCTTAAATTCGCGTTAAACAATGACTATGGCCAGATATAATTGACTGGTAAAATTTGATATGAAGACGCGTGATGAATGCCTTGAGTATTTCTGCTGCTGAAAATTTCTGCGATATATCCTGGTAAACGTCCAATACCATTTTAACGTAATGGTTTTTAATTACAAATTAGCATAAACAGTTTTCGTTAATAAAGACGTGCAATGTCAAATTACGGAATAATACCGAGGTGGTTTTCTTAAACAATATACTACGCCCAAATCATTCTACAACTCTATTATCTACTATATCTATTGTCCTGCAAAAAATTGTGTACACATATTTGAGATTCTATATTTCTTACAATGATTAAATTTCTTTTATAATTGCAGCTTCTAAGAGACGAAGAACAAAGATTTAGATTTTTATATTTCTGCAATAACTTTTTTAACAGTGTTACGATAAAATAGAGGCCAATTTGGTGTTTTTTACAAGTAGTTGGTCTCGGTCTTTGTTGACCATTGAGCTGCAGCATTGTGGTCGTAAAAAGAAACATTTTGCTTCTGGAGCCATCGTGAAAGAAGTCTTCAAAATTATTCTTCATTACTGTTCAAAACATGCCAAATAATAAAAAAAAAAATTCTCTTCGTAAATAGTTTTTCTCCACTACACCACTCCCAAATAAGGCATGTAAAGGCTAATTTAACGTGCACCAGTTCATTCTACATGGAATGGACTTTTGCACGTTTAAGTGAGAGATGAGAAAAAAAAGTTGCAATTAGGTTTTGCCTGCTCAGGTGCTGACCTCGTCTCCTGACCAGTTATCAAAATTACGAGGCATTTAAATTGATTAAAATTTTGCATTAAATTTAATCGTAATAGAAATTTAGAAAAATAGTAATTTTTAAACTAAATAGTAATTATTTAACTTTAAAATCTAATTTGATTTCAATTTATCTAAATGAATGTTCTGTCTTGTAAATGACAAGCTTATGATACAAAATCGCAATTAAAGTAAATATTGAAAAAAAAAATTAATTGCTTAAAGTATGAACATTCCTTAAATTTAATTCTAATTCAACTTAATTAAATATTAAAAAATAAAAATTTGTCATTACATTAATGATTTACTTGAATTCTTTATTTTAAAGATTTTAAAAATAAAAATTAATTTAAATATTTAATAGTTTAAATTAACATTTATTTAAACTTAACTTAATGTTTAACTGAATTTTGTAAGTGCTTTCTTAACAATAAAATTAAATTATCAAATGCACTTAAATATTAAATGATTTATTTAGCTATAAATTAAAACGAGCGTTAACCACCCAGCAATTCCTACTAAGTGCAAATTCAACTGAAGAATCTCTTGCACAAGGAACTGCTGGAAGGTTAAGCTCGTTCGCGATCCTAACGTTTTTTTGTGCGTTGGATAACAAGTGGGATGTTAACATCATCTGACTTGGGTGCAATATCAAGGCTCTTCAAGGTCTTTTCATCAGAAGACTCTTGGTATTGTCAATTAGTCTGTTATACACAATGACTAATTATACTGTTGAAGAAAAACTTTAAATTCTCAAATACGAAATGATTGCACGTTTGTCTTTTTTGCAATCTAAATGTGCATAGTGTAAATTGTTATAGGTAATAAACTTGCTATGAATGCATTAAGTATTTATATCGAATTATTGTGCAAAGAAATCTTCTGACTAAATGAAACGCTCATTAACCAAATAACAGTACATTGAATAAATGTAAAATATGAATTTTGTAATGTATGCAATTCATTTGTGTAAATATTCATTTATACTGTACATGCAAGTAAAGCTGTATTTCTTGCTAAGCGGAGACCAGCTTGCAAAAAGAAGATACTTGTACTCTGTAGCATGTAAAGAAAAACTTGTTCATGTTTTTAAAGAAATTTGTGAAAAGTGAATTTTTGAGTTTAAAGCTTGTGATATGTTAATTATCAGTTATGTCGCTTCCTTAAATGAATTTTGCGATTTGTGATGTAAATAAATGTTAACTTACAAGCACTCAGAAATTGCTGTGAAATGTTGGCTTATATGGCAAATTTTGTAATTAGAAGTTGCCGAATTTTAATAAAAAAATTGATTTAAAAAGTTTGTTTTTATTTTAGTTTGTCTTATTTAAAAACTTTCTAGTTCACAGATGGAAGTGGTAAGTAGTTAAATGTTTCTATTTTAGCCGTTTGTATTTTATTGACTTAAAATCTTCAATTTCTCTTGTGAATAAAAGTTGATCGTCCATTTAGTTTTGTTTCGCAAGTTTAATACAAAACTAATTTATATGCGAATTTAAATTTGTCGCATTTTAAACTTTCAAAACTTAAAATTTTAATCAAGTAGGTTTTAGGATTTAAATCTGTTTTACAATATGAAATGGTTAAGGATATTTTGCAACATGTCAAATTTACAATATTGTAGCTGGGGATATTTTGTAAATGACAGGACTTAGGATATAAATGTTAAGCGCGTAAGTTACTTAATCAAAATTTAAATGCTTGAGACTTGGCTAGTCATGAAATGTTTGATAAAGTTGTTAGTTCTGAGAATATCACTCAATATTTTTATATTAAATTGTTATTGCGACTTGCTCGTTATAACTTCAGTATTTGCTAACTTAATGTTAAAGTATTGAATTTCTTGGTTTTAACAAATTTTCTTAAAATTAAAAAAAAGCGTTCAGTATTCTAGCAGAAGTAAAATGTGCGTGATATTGTACTTTAAAAATTCATACACTGTAAATAGAAGTGAAATATTTTAAAATTCAGATCTTTGAAAATGCATTAAATTTCGGTTGTATTCTAACAAAATCTGCTCCTGGATCATTCTTTCTAATAATAGCGGACTTGACTGTTCTAAATTACGCCGCTCGTTGCTTATAGCCCTCGTGTGTAGGGAACCTAAAGGAAGAAGGATGTCGCCCTTAACGGTTTCGTTGGGTGCCTGTTCAGGTGCCGGCTCGTCACTTGACTGTGGTTCTAAATGTTGTGGTTGACTGTGGTCTCCATTAGCCCTCGTGTAGCTCTAGTGCGACGATATTTCTAACGTAACCTAAAGGAGTGGAGGAAGGGTTGCCAATCTTATGGTGTTTGGTGAGTCTAGGTGATTGTTAGGTTAGTTTGGTTGGAAATGTGTCATTCTAAAACTACTCATAGATTATTGGTAAAAGGAGGATTACAGTTAATTGCTGACGATAGTCACCAATTTCAAAGCAATTTTTTTTCTATCTAGACTCAATCGTCAGTATATTTGCATCTGTAGTATGTATGTTTTACCATATTCAGTATCGCTTCAGATAATGCTACAAGTTAAACTATAGCTATGCAAATAGTGAACCCATACAAGCTCCAACTGCCCGTCAATTGGAAAAAATGTTTCTAAACCTTAAAGAAATTTGCCTTCAAAGCAAACAATTGCCAAATATAGTAAATGGCTTAAACCCAAACTTCCTTGTCCCATTTCGTTTTTACGAGTGATCATTTGGACTCGTCTAAAACACACGTCATAGATGCTAAGAAGTAGTGGTAGGTCTATAGTTAATGGTTGCCGGATGTCTATTTCTAGTCCTCCGTCAGAAGCTAATATACCAATTAGGGTCAAGTGGGGTGTGATAAACAGCTCTTGTAACTTTGGAAATCATTCTAAAAATCTGAAAGTTTGCAGTATATAACATTAGACCACTTATAATTAAACTAAAAATAAATATTGACCTTGTTTTTTGTTTAAAGAAAGTTTTGAGCTTTTGAATTTAAGTGCAACTGTCTTCTTTTTTTTTTCAAATTCGAAAGATTGATTCGATTTGATTTCCACATCAAAATCACACTTACCCCTATGTGGGGTAAGTGTGATAAAACAGCAATGGATTTGGAAATGCAAATTTTGTACACTTAAAATTGGAATTCAAACATAAATTTTTTTTCTACATATGTATGTTTCTTACAATAATTCACTACCAATTTTAGGATTTGGAATTTTCTTAATGAAAAATGCAGAAACCTTATCACACTTACCCCACTTGACCCTACCACTTATAAATGCTGTTATAGAGCGAGTTGAATAATCTTTGCACCAGAGCTACTCGAAACTGTTGGTGTTGCAATTTTGATCCAGAGTCCAGTGACCTGACATTTGAATAGGCACTTAAAGCAACTTTTAAGGAGGAATGGGAGCGCTGGATCGCGGGTCTCCAAAGCAAAGCGCATCTTAATCCCATTTGGAAAATAATATTTTTCTCTGCCATATTTCTCCGACTGTATTGAATATTTTTACAAACGGATTTTTTTGTGTGATAAATGAAGCTGACTTATTAAAGGTTCCGACAATCCCATTTTTTAAAATTGGTTCCATTTTCTTTAATTTTGAATAAATATTTTACAAAAGGGCTGTGAGGCGCCCTGTGGTCAGAGTAGCGATCAACGGATCGGAAGGTCCCGCGATCGAAACCTGGTCGCTGTAAACTCAGCGAGTATCTGCGGAGTACGTGCTCGTTAAATCTGTTGGGTCCGAAAGTGCTGTGGGCGGTCATTGCGCAGTTTCCCACGGGTACAGGTTCCTGGAGACCATTTCCCTCCCCTTCAGGGGCATGTCTAAATTGTGGAGGTGGCGCGTGATAGATGGCAGCATCTGTCACGTATATGTGTGCATGTGAGTGTGTTGTGACTGTCTTACTTGACGAAGGTTTATAAACGGCTCTCTGAGCAAGCACACATGCCTGAAAATGTATGCATATCAACCAACCATATTTTACAAAATATTATTCGAAGCATTTTTAAAAAGTGGGATTAGAGAGACATGTCATAAAATTTTCCCCCCCATTAGTTTAACACCGAGGCACTTGAGTTTGGAGACCCACAGTCCAGCGCGCCCATTGCTCCTTCAGGGTGACAAGCGGGCCTATCGGAAGTCTTAACTGAACTTCGAGGACAATTGAAGAGTTCTTAGAAAAGCGTAGCAATATGTTCGTCGGTCAAATGACAAACCACGAATGTACAGATTCTAGGGATTGGCAGTTTTTGGAAAATAAAACCTCTCCTAGGTTCAAACGGTTCTATTTGTGTTTCCGGTTTTAACTGGTAACATGCATTTCCGGCTTGATCAGAGACCTTATAAACCTTCGTCAAGTAAGACAGACACAAACAGGGCTTTTTTTGCTATCCAGAGAGAGAGAGAAAGTACACCAAGAGCAAAGGCGGGAATCGAACTCGCACACGTTGCAACGCGTATTGGGGCGCTATCTTAACCACTAGGTCACCCGGACCCCTCCCTCCCCCACACAAAGTAGGTAAAGTGAGGTAATCTTTTTCGGCTGATTATTTCTAGCCTTCTTTAATGCTGCCAATAACGCCTCGTAATTCAGAACAATGGGCAAGTGATGAGGTCGACACTTGAGCGGGCACCCGCCGAACTTAGATTTTACGAGCACGTCTGTCCCAAAGAGTTCTATAGTAGGGCAAAGACTGAACCTACCAACAGCACCATGGTCCATCACGGAGACAATATATGGGTGGCATGTGGGGCCAGATGGCCGAGTGGTTTGGATCGCAGGCCATAACGCTAGCAGTCCGTGCTCTGTACCGGATGCGGGTTCGATTCCCGTTTTTGCCCTCTGTGTACTTCTTTTATCAGTATCAAAAATAGAAATTCACTAGCACTTTTTCCCACTCTATTTGGGCTCCGCTCCGAAGTGAGCCATGGCTGCCGACTGCAACTCGGTACTATTCGCTCCTCTAACCACTATAGAACACTTTGGTTTGAATATCGTCGTACTAGAGCTACACGAGGGCTATAGGTGACGGGCGTCGTATTTTAGAACCACATTCACGAGCCACCAACGCAACCGTTAAGGGCGACATCGTACGCAACGTTAGGACTTAGAAGGATATTTTACGTGCACTCCTTCACAACGGGGTATTATTCGTCGGACAAATTTGGCTACACGGGCCGTTTATAGGTCGACAGCTATTTTTTCGATGCCGGGACCCGAACTTGGGACCTTCCGCATGCTAAGGGAGTGCTTAACAGTCTGGGCTCCCCAGCTCTAAAGAATTCTTTGGAATGATTAAGGGGTCTAAGGAGTCTTAAAAATGTGCAAAGAAGGAACTACAAAGCATAGTTTGATCTTTCATGTAATTTTTTAACTACTCAATATACAAGTATAATTTTTTTGTATGTAGTTCTACAAGATTTATTTAATATGAAACAAGTTTTAAAATTTATGAAACTTTAACCAAAACTAAAATAAGTGATATTAAACATAAAGCTATTTGAACACATTGTGATTAGGCTTGCGCGGCAAATTGTGAGGTCAAAATTGAAGACATGACCAAGAAAATGACTTTATATTGTACAAATATGTACAAACAAAGACTTATACCTAAATTCTCTGCTCAATTTTAATTAGAATTTATTTTAAGAACTTTTTTCTAAAAAAAATTTTAAAATTTTTTGAATTTTGATTTTAAAATTTTTTTTTAATTATTTCTAATTAAAATTGAGCTGAGAATTTAGGTATAAGTTCTAGTTTGTACATATTTGTACAATATTAAGTCATTTTCTTGGTCATGTCTTCAATTTTGACCTCACAATTTGCCGCGCAAGCCTAATCACAATGTGTTCAAATAGCTTTATGTTTAATATCACTTATTTTAGTTTTGGCTAAAGTTTCATAAATTTTAAAATTTGTTTCATATTAAATAAATCTTGTAGAATTACATATAAAAAAATTATACTTGTATATTGAGTAGTTAAAAAATTACATGAAAGATCAAACTATGCTTTGTAGTTCCTTCTTTGCACATTTTTAAGACTCCTTAGACCCCTTAAGTGCTCACGGGCCCATGCGTCCTGAATTGAGTTTGTCCCTATTTTCAGCACAGATCCGATTAAGGTAGATACGCTTGAATTATCGTCGCACTAGAGCTATTGTAAAAGGGCATCGTAATTTAGAACCACAGTCAAGTGACGTCCGATTTATAGGATGACTGACAGTATGTGGGAGTCGAAAATTGTACTTTAAGATTAATAAATCATTTTCGAATTCTATCCTTTTTAGGAGCATTAATGCAGCCAATAATGCCTCTAGAATATGGTTTTCTAATTCGGGAAATAAGGTTTACAGGCTGGCGAGAAACAGTTTGCCAGGTAGCGCCATCTGCTGTGGGTAATCGGGAGTTTTTTTTTCGATTATAATAGTTAATCAATTTATCGTATCTTTTAAGGGTGACATACGTGTAGTGATGAAAGTTACAGCAGGGCTTTATGGACAATTGAACTGTTCTAAAAATATCATAGCAGTATGTTTCCAAAAGTACACTTAGAGAACCCGCAGCAGGTACGGAGAGCAGATACAAACGGTTTCTTGCCAGGCCAGCATATATATTTCTCGAATTAGAAAGGCATGTCAATATTGAAGTTTTACTTCAATATGATATCGTAGATGGCAGCACATATACACCACCACGCTCCCTGCTTAGCTCATTCTTTCGTTAATAGCTGCCTATTTTTTTTTTGGCCTTATTTAGGAGCTTTGACATAGCCAAAAACGTCTCGTAATGGCCCAGGTATAGTAACATTCAGGCACCCTGGGATTCTCTCCTGAACTTCTATCAATTTAGGAACTGTGTATGTACTGCTATCTACGATATCATGTTAAAGAAAACTTCAATTCGAGACATAAGATCTACTAAGTATAAAGCCGTTTGCCAGGTATTGTGGGTAATCGGGGGCTTTTTTTTTTGTTTGTTTTTTTGAAGAAAATATTAGGTAGGCGAGTTTATGATCGAATTTGGAAGACATTGTTTGAAAATTTCCGAATTTTGTTAAAAGATCATGATATTGAGCTCAATTAACTAAACTGTCAAAATTAAGGTTTTGCACCCCCAATTACCCACAGTAATAGAAGTTAGGGAGCCAGTGAAAACTAATAGTTAAAAATAAAGATAGCCAACATGTTTTAACTTACAAATATCGGGATTATTAGATAGCTCATATAACATGGAGTTTAAGCGGCTAGACGCCACTAGATGATACCACAAAATAGAGTGGTTTTCAGATCTAGCGTATATGTCGAGTCTGTAAAACTTTTTACTTAAAAAAGCAGCTGTCATTAGAAAAGCATCCTTCTCTTTTAAGTTTAACTAATCTCACCCGATTTGGAAAGTGATCAGGCAAGTAAAATTTTCTTATAAATATAATGTTTTCACTGGCTCCGGAACTTGATAAATAATGACACAGAAACAGCAAGTATTTTATTACAAGGCCATTTTTTCGGCCTCGTTTGCACAAAAAAAAAAAAATATCATAACATTTTAAACTAATATTAATTAATAGGAAGGTTCATTTAACAGTTCACAGCCTTGCTGAAAATTCACCCTAAGGTCACAACCTAGTTATGGTTAAAATAACGTCACACTAGTACTTCAATGGTGTTATTGCCAATGGGCCTTGTAAAATGTAAGAACATGTTCACAACCTAGAGAGGAAGGGAAAAAAGTAATATTACTACACATAAATAATCACGTACAAGTACAAAGAAATATTTTTAATAAATCGAGCACTGTTAGTCCTTTTTAGAATGTTGTTGATTCGACCGAGCTATCACGATGGATGCGGGTATATAAAAGAGAATGTTCAAGCTCTTCAAAAATATCGATACCGAAGCAGCTGACTTTCACCATTCGTTATATGTATAAAAAATGGTTGTTTTTAATTAGATGCTGGCATGCTGCTTAACGCGTTTTGTTCCGATAAAACTCTAAATTTAGCCTCATAATTTTAAATCAGCGCCATCTGACCGCCGGCCTTAAAGGGTTATCTCAAAAACAAAATTTGAGTGAGACAGGCTACAAAAATTTTACTAAACGGGACATGACTTTCCGAAAACGAAACTAATTATCGCCAAAATAATCTATGGGGAAAATGGATCAATGGGGTTTTTTCCTGACTAGCTTCCACGATTTTTTACCAATTGTTTCTTAACTTATTATGTTGGTATGATTTGATATGTCATGGTTTTTTTTTATTTATTCTATTCACGTAGATATTGATGAATAATACTGCGGATCAATGAAGCTAGTCAGTATGGAAATGATACTAACAATATGCATGAAAAATACCGTTTTCAAAAATTATAAAGGTAAAAATCCTTAGGTGTGAGTTGCTTGTTTGAATTAACTCCTAAGAGTTGTAAATGTGCAACAACATAGGATTCGTTATTTTAGAGAGAAATTATTACATAAGTAATATAAATTGGAATAAAAGTTAAACAATGACTTTCTCATATAAACTGGTGGACAGAAGAAGGATTCTAAGAAAAGTTTTCATATCAATGGCCATATGGAAGTTGCGTCCTATAAAACCATACTATCTATTGCTCGTGACTTAAAACAATGTAAAATTAGCTATACTTGTGTTTTTTATTTCCAAGATAAATTTTTTTTAAAATAGATATCCAACTTTGAATGTTTATAAATCAGTAAATATGGCATGTAAGTAAACTAAAACTGATATTTAGAGTACTTTGAAGTTGCTTAACAGTGTTTAGTAAAAAATGGGTGTTATCACTGGATTTTAATAGCCCTCATGCAAAATATTATAACGGAAATAATTAATAACTGCATAAAGTATAGAGTACAATATTTTCTAAAATTTGTTGAAACAACATGTTTAAGAATTAGTTGCAGTCAAAGTGTTCTAAACAATACAGACATGAAAGTGCAAACTAATCAAAATCGCTGGAACACTAAGCCTTATATATAGGCGTAACGATGTGCAAACCAATTAAAAATTTAGCTTTATTAGTTTCTGTAAAATGTTTTCATAGAAAAAAATAATTATTCAAGCATATGGAGATAGATAATAGAATGCATAATTACCTGAAGATCCCGTTCTGGTCCTGCTTTCCCAACCATCACGTTTTGGTTGGTTCTACGTCACAATACTTTGAGGATGGGTCTCGGTTCAAAAAGACATGGATCTCTAGCAATTGAAGCTCCGGGCGAAGGCATGAAAAACAATACAAATTATTAACATATATGTAACTATGTTGAAGGCACAACTTAAAAGTAACATTGGATAACGACACTATTTCAGCAGATACCTATTCAAATGTAATGATTTACGGTATAATTATTCTCCAGTGTTCAATTAGTGTGCTTCACAAATGTTTATTACTAATTATAGTTGAATAACAGTTTTACAACAAATACAAAAAATCCCCAACTCCACACTCCAAACCCACACATTTAATTTCACATAGCACGTGCTTATTTCCCAACATGTTGGATCTTGGCAGAATAATGGAGAACTCCCACACCTCGAATGTCCACATTTAAATGTCTTCCCTGATCAATATCCAAACCCAGACCACCCCTGTGTATATCAACTTCTGTTTCCCCAACTCCAAGGAGTGTCAACCGTACTCATTATGTGTGTATTTGCGTCCTTTTTTACCCTGTGTTCAGGCGTTTGCCGTTCTTATTCCAAGTTCTGATGTACGATATCGCTGTTCTGATGTTGGAACTTGGACATTTCGACGTCCGTCGTGTCCCATTGAATGTCCAAAGGGAACATCTGCCCATGTCTGTGCTTGTGGAGGGTCGTAGCAAAACCAGATAAGTCAAAAATTGAGCACATTTAACAGAATCTGTGTAAAGAAAAAAGTAGCAAAATACCAGTTGAATTGGCTTTTAACAAGTATTTTTATCATAACTTAAAACTCCTAGATACAGCCCATTTAACCCCTTTGCTACCACATTAATTAAGCCAAGTAAGTTAATTTTCAAAGAGAACCAAGTTTTCCTAAAAAAGCAAGACCTGGACCAAAGGACCTTTTAAAAAGGCTCAGGTCTAAAGCTAAATACAATGTGTGCTTAGTTTTGCAACAATAGTGATTCCTAGCAGTTGGAATGGCTGTGTTGGGAAAGGTATCACCATATTTTTGGTATTTAGTAGAACCTTTTGCTTCCAAATTGGAAAAATGGTTCACTCAGGAACCGAAAATATAATGAAACATTTCACCACACAGAGACAGGCGTTGAAGATAAGTAACCACTATTATAGTAAAACGAAGCTACCCCCCCCCCCAAACAAAAAAAAATTGTAACATTGTAAATATGGGGCCTTTTTAGTATAGTGGATTGTATGGTGAGAGGTACTAAATAATTTTGTGGGGGGGGGGGCACCCTAAATTTCAATAAATTACAGTTTTTTGATTTGCTTAATTGATATTGGCTTAACTGATAGAGCTGTAACACCAATGACTCCTGATGCGGTGCAGTAGGTATAATGTCCTTGGCTTCTTCAAGGTAAAAATGGCAGCAAAGAGGTTAAACGTAACTCATTTTCTACATTATAACCTTTTTAAGTGCTGTGCATGAAACACTGTTTTCTTTGAAGTACAATCGAATGTAGTAGCTTTTTGACCCTGGAAGGATACTTTTGCGCAAGCACAAAAACTGAGTTAGGACTTTTTTTTTCTCAAATATTTTTTTTACCTCAGGTCTCATTCGATGATAACATATTTTACAATTAAATTCATGGGATCGTAAAAATGTCTCTAAGGCATAATAATTAACAACAGAGACACCTTACACTTTCGTAAGAAAAGATAGGGATTTCCTGTGATAGGGAAAGTAAAATAATTAGGTGCTTTTTACCACCCACCCATACGAAAATACATTCAACACTTTCCAGGATCGGTCGAATTGTGTTGCTGCGTAATGTGCCATCGGAATAACATTACCGGATCTTTAGTTCTTGATGGCATAATCCACAGTGAACATGTTAATAGCTTTTTGCGAATTGTGGCGAGCAGTTGGTCTGTTACTAAATTTACGAATATTTTGTTTTCGATACCCTGAACAAGCAATTATTGCCAATACCTCTAAGCTAACAAGTAAATTGGAAGATTTTTAAAAATTTGGAACATTTCATTAGATCAATTTATACTGAATACTGAACTACTTTCGGAAAAACCGAGCTAATACAAAGATAATAATTTTACTTATGATATTTCTCCATATAATTTATATAATGGTCAGAAAAATGAAACTTATTAGATCATTATCTTATCCAGAAAAATACTGTTGCATATTTAGCCAAATACACTTTTAGCTTTTAAAAATGCTATCTGTATAACCATCACCTACTTTCACATGATGGAAAATAAAATCTGAACCGAAATATGAATACTAATTCACAATTAAAGTATTCACCTTTAATGCGTGATACTCAATTAAAGGTTGTTATTTCGAATTATTTGTGGATTAGTACATATGTACACCATCTCTGTTAAAAACAAGTACGAGAAAATTATTTGTACGTTTTTTTTTTTGTTTATCTATATGCATCAAACAACTTTTCTTTTTAAAAAAATGTTTGAAATATTTAAAAAATAACCATTTAGGTTCATAAATACTCTGATGTGTTGAAGATTCAATTTTCAATCTAAGTATTCTAATGCTCATTTCACATATATTTTATTAAAACTTACTTTTAACAATTTTTTTGTTTGTAACAGTTATATTTCAGTACTTAGTTGGCTATTTTATTTAAATTTCCTTTTGAATTCAACTTAAATTTATTTATTTTTTTTTTGTAATCGGGGATAAAATTTTCACCGCCTCAGTATTTATTACCCAACATAAAAAATCTTTTAGAATTAAAGGGTGTAAAACGAAGAAATGTTTGTCCATGTCTAGCTACAGTGGTGGAAATTGATTTATGAACTAACAGTCTTTTCACCAGATATCGCTTTGTATTAAGTGATCACAATTCGAATTTTGTGTGTTGTATATTCAGAGTATAATAAAGGATTTTCGCACATAATTTTTTTTCAAAAAATGATATTAAATAAAAATATATCTATTTTTAGTTTTTTAGCATGTCAAATGGTGGAAATTGATTTATGAACTCAAATTTATTTTGAACCCAGGTACCAAATATTTTAACTAGTTCTTCATTTGAACTTTAGAGGAGCTTACTATCATTGTTTATAAATAAGCTTAAGGCCAACTTTGTTGAAATTTATCTGTTTTATTCCCATTTTACTGAATAGGAAAGCTTGCGGGACTGCCTGAGGCCAAAAAGGTAAAAGATGACAATTATATAATATTGTGCCTAATCTGTAAGAGAAATCAGCATATTAATTAAACGATCAATAAATATAATTCATAAATATTTGAAGAATCATTCTGACTACGGTAAAAACCATCAATAAGAAAGGTGTAACCCTCGTGGGACGAGGGAGAAAAGCAGGATTATTACTCTTGCATCCCAAAAGTTACCATTTGTGGTAGAATTTGTGCATTACAGGACGAATTTGTTATGAACTATCACTTCCTGTAACTCCCAGAAGAGTAGGACAAATATTGATATCGTAGTCGAACTTGAAATGTTCCAAAATGAATTCTGGTCCAAAGCTGACTCTTCACCATAAGAACAGGCGATTAAAATATGGTCATAACTACATAAAAAAGGATTGGGTGAAGGTGTATTGAGAGAAATGGGAAAAAGTGAAATTTGCTTATGAAAAAAATTCAATTTGGATGAACGTGATGGTTTAAACTTTTATTGAGAGGATCTTCGAAAATATCCAAGATCTGTCTTCAGCAGAAATGTTAGTGGTGGAAGTTTGATGGTTTGGGCAACGATATCTTATGATTGAAGAAACAAGGTTTTGTTTCTGAAGGGCTGACAAACATCACTTTATTGCAGATTTGTTCTAGAAAATTCTTTGATTCCTTTTTTGCATGGCAAAACTATGCTTTTGGTTATATTTTTATGCATGATAATGCAAGTATCCACATTTCAAACGAAATGGAAGACTGGTTTAATGTACAAAATGTTGTTCATTTAGATCATGCTGCCCTTAGCCATGACTTAAACCCCAAGGATAACGTCTGAGATTAATTGGTATGAATAATTTACTCAAATGGAGTATGGTGTCAATGGAGTGTGCATCTGGAATAGAAGTACTTAATCATTAAACACTGGAAATTGATTGACCAAAACTTGACCAAAAGTTTCGTGCTGTCTACGAAAAACAAAATCAAGGGAGCAATAACGAAAAAAATAGTTTTAGTAATTATTAATTGAGATTGAATGAAAAAGTTCATAAATCAATTTCCCTATGCTAAAATTAAAATATCAACAAAAGAAATTGTTTACGAATTTATATAAAATTTTATTTACTGGTATAATTTATAATACAAAGCCTGTATAGTGCATGAAATTTAAATCGATAAAAACGCATTTAATAAAGAAATACTGTTAAAAAACTGCCAGTTCATAAATCAATTTCCACCACTGTAGTACGTCTGTATGAGTATCTAAATATTTTTTAAAGGCTAGAATGCATACACAAAAACAATGGTCGGGAAAAGACATACAAAATCAATCAGAAACCTTTGAACTGAATTAGTGTACATTCAGAGTTGGTTTAGTGGGTAAGGAAATGAATAACAACCAAAAATAAATTTGACTACTTAGTGAAATCGCCACTTTTTAAGATTCAAAGTTCAAACTTATTATGGTAAGTCTGTAAATATAGAACAAGTTAAAAGAGGTGGTTATTTATTTAAATCATGGTACAGGGTGTTCCAAAATTGACCGGAATTGTATAGGACGCAATTCCTAAATATTTATCCGGCCCCCGCCAATGAAAAGCGGCTAACTAATTGGCCGCCCTTTCGGTCGTGCATGAAATCTTGCACTTGTGCTACACAAGAATGTAGAACTTTTAGTTTGGTTTGGTTGAATTTACATCTGATAAAAATTACAGGTTCAACTAGTTTTCAAAATTTTTTTTAGGAGGCTGTTCATTTTGGATAGGTTGTTGCATTATTGTTAAAAAAAACTTGATGTTGACCATCAGTCTATGCATAACAATTATTGTATTTTTCTTATTTTTGCTGGGTTGGTATGCACATATACAGGGTGGTTATAAAATAACGCTCGCTATTCGGAGTGGTCTGTAGCTTTAATGAATAATCCAAATGCAGAAGACTTTGAGACACTTCACTAATCAAGAAGGGGGGAAAGAATGGAATCATAAAAAACAAACTCGTCTCTTGACCAGGGTTCTAAATTACGAGGCGTAATTGGATGTGTTGGCCGTAATTAGTCATATTTGACGACGCCTCGTAACTTAGAACCCTGGTCAAGAGACGAGTTTGTTTTTTTATCATTCTTTTTTGTGATTAGTTTTTAAGATTCTATCTTTTTTATGATTCCATGCTTTCCCCCCCCTTCTTGATTAGTAAGTGTCTCAAATTTTGAAGCATTTGGACTATTCATTCAAGCTTCAGACCACTCCGAATAGCGAGCGTTATTTTATAACAATCCTGCTTATTCCGGTGTGTGTGCATGATCAGAGACCCGCTTATAAAATTTCGTCAAGTAAGACAGCCACGGAAGGATTTTTTACTGACAGAGAAAGGAAGTACACCCAGGGCATAGGCGGGAATTGAACCCGCACCCATTACAGCGCGCGGACTGCTAGCGTTATGGCATGCGATCCAAATCACTCGGTCATCGATCCCCACATGACACCCTAAATTGTCTCCGTGATGGTAGATGGTGCGGTTGGTAGGTTCAGTCTCGACCCTACTATAGAACTATTTGGTCAAAACACATGCACATTTCGACAAACTGTACATTTCTATCGCAAAACGTTTAGCTCCTTCCAATTTTCAAACATCCAGCTCGAATTTGAAACACACCAAATTATTTAAATCGAAATCCAAACACAAAAATTCCATTTTCGTAGTTACTAATCATTTTTAGTAGTTTTAGAAACTGTGATGTAACAGAATCTGCAAATTGTAAAATTACTAGGTAATATGTCGATTCAACCAAACCAAACTCAAAACAAATGCATCCCTTCGTCAACACATTCTCGTGCTGCCCTAGTTCAAGTATGCAACTACGACCAAAACACGTGATCAATTGGCTTTTTACTATTTTTCGGAGGGGTCGGCTCAATATTTCGGAATTGCATCAATTCCTATTCCGGTCAATTTTGAAACACCCTGTAAGTGCCTTTACGTACTGTATGGATGAAGAATTTGATCTATTTTTCACCTCACCGTGGTTCCCTTGCTTTTGTCATGTTTATAAACTATTTTTTAACCACCAAGTGTTCTTTAAAGATAAGACTCAATAAAAAATGATGTTAAAAGAAATTTCGAATGTGCAGAATTTACTTAATTCATACTATTATACTAGGATCGATTACTGGTTTTGCAAATAGCGGTCAAGCTTTTGAAGATACTTAGATAAAAAGCACACTATTTAAACTTTTCAAATAGCACTTCTTATGCCCTGAAAAAAAAATGCTTTGACTGAAGTTATTTACTTCAATATACACGTCAAAACAACACACTGTGATAGAAGAATGATCTGAATAACGTCCGTTAAGCGTTAGAAAATTTAGCATAAATTAACGCCCATATTCACAATTGCTGCCTAATATATTGCATACGATTGAAAATATAACTCTGGATTTGGTAAAACAAATCTCTTCAATAATAATTCTCTCTTCAATAATTTCAAGGCTTTCTAATTCTTTGAACTTGTGAAGTTTATAGAAATAATTTTTCACACTTAATATTTTATACAGATGTTGAAAAATTTGAAGATAACGTAGCTTTTACCATCTTATAATTATACTTCCCATAAGTTTTGTTGAATATTCGACACATGTGTTTCGCAAACACAAAACCCCAATTTTTTTTAATCAAAGGATTGCACAAAATAATTGAAGCGATTCGAACCGTATTATGTACTAAGTTTTGAACAAATAAAAATGACAAAAAAATACATATTGCGTCACTTGCATTGATTTTATAACGTTTTCTAAACTATAAATAATGCAATGAAACTATATATATACTAAATGCAAACTGCAATGAAACATATTAAAAGCCATAATAAAATATTCGAAGATAAATTAATCAAAACTGGCAGTAGCTGAGGTCTTAGTGTATTCCTTTTTATAAAAATAATTACAATACTGCTCATCAAATCAGCGCAAGGGATTTTTTTAATTGTGAAATTTTATTTCAAAATATAATCATTTCTATCCAATAGCTTTTACTAACATATTTTGGGTATCTAGATTGTATATAACGTAATAGAGCTTAGTTTATCCAGTAACCAGATTAACATAAAAATCCATGCCTGATCCCTCATAAAAGTTAAAGAAAAATTGTTTTTATTTGAAGATTTTTAGCCTTTCAGAAAAGTAAATACAGCTACAAAATGAAATATGTTTTTGAAAGACTTTAATAGAACTGAGAACCAAATCCCACCGAAGACTTCAGATCGGACATCGACGAATCAAATCGAATTACCTAACGTGCCCCAGTCCTTCTGCACTGCACAGAAAACATTTTTTTAACCAATTCGGCGAAATGATTTCGGTAATGCAATATTTTTTTTTTTTTAAGAGGCTGCTTTTTTGGCCGATCAAAGCCTGTTGCAGACTCGGCAAATCCCCCAGTCCCAAGAGCCATTATTTTGTGGCATCATCCAGGCAGCTATCGTTACCAATTTTGACGTTCCGACTACAATGAATCTGGGCTTTGGGTGGATGTCAAATATGCATAGATTTAATTTTGATGGGCGAACCCAAGCCAAATGGATACTCAGAGGATCCTTTACATGCCATACAATCACATGACATGCGTGCCAAAGATTTTTTCCATCCCGAAAATCTGCCGACTCATAACCTACAATCTTGGGCTAAGGAAGGAGGCGCGAAATACCTCACAAGCTGTCCTTCTAATAAATAGAATAGAATTAGGATAAATACCTTTTCCCCACAACCCATTCTAAATATTTTTCTTTATATAAATTCATTAAATTTATTTTTAATTTTTTTTATTTAAATTTTAATTAGTCACTGCTGATGTAGTTATTAGAGATTAGATTAGTTAGATTGTTAGATTAGTCACTATTGTACATTTTTTTTCTTTTCGAGGGCTGGTTGTCCAGATTTTCCTCTTAGTGTTTTTTATATACTTTATAACTTATTTTTTTTTTCTTTTGTTCTCCGTTTCCACAATTTTTGTTTTTGTATTAGTATATCTCATACCTCTGTAAGGGCCTTAGCTGCCCATCAAGGTGTTTTTTTTTATTTTGTAAAACTTTTTCACTGTATCAATAAATTATTATTATTATTATTATTAAAAAACTATTTGTGCAGTGAACCAGCTGATTGGTCACCAGACTCTAATCGTGACAGACTGTTGGCGAAATATTCAGACAGTAACCCTTAGCTTATCGAGGCAGATTGCTATTGGTATAGAGGGAACTAAATTGCTTAGGTTAGTGAGGAAAGCATTCATCAAAAAGATGCTGCTCGGGAAATAAAAATCGATATTGCAGGGTCTCCCCACACTTTTGACAGGAGTTCGAACTGCGTTGTTAATTGAAGAGTACACGGGAAGAACCGATTAATTTATTAGGCGGACGCCTGCAATTGTCTGCTTGGTGGACATTGGCGGCAGAAAACCGGTTTCTCTCTTTCTTCTTCGCTTTGTCCAAGCACCCGGATTGTCAATCGCCTGAATCTTGGTAGCTAGGAGCCACAGATATAGTAGTTAAAGTATTAGAGTGGAATATCACGTGACCTACAACACTGGCTTCACTGGGCCTCTTATGGGAGGTCTTTGCGCGTCCCGTTGTTAGCATTGGAGGTCACGTGATCTGCCACTCTATTACTTTAACTATGATTTCTGTGGTAGGAACTGGTTTCCTTACGCAAGTTTAGGCGATCACTCGCTATCATCGCCAAAGTGGCCTGCTAAGGAAACTTCTCTACAAAATCAATAGGTTTTTCCCGTATACCCTTCAATTGTGTTTGTGTTAACTTTATTTGTTAATTATCAGAGATTGGATCAACGCATTACTTGTAACGGTTACTTTTTTAGGTAAATGCTGAGTACCCCTGTTAGGTTTTCAGACAGTAACTGTAACTTGGTAACGAAAAATGTCGTTACTTTTCACGGTAGGGCTTCGTGGATATTTCCGGCACAGTTCGACGTTCGGCTCAAATTTAATTATTTAAAATTTTAATTTAAAAAAGTTTTTGAAATTTTCCTTATACCTTCAATTTTGGTTCTCTTTGAAAAACGGAAGTGATGCTGACACCAAACTAGGACATATCCATATGCCTAGCTCACGAGAGCCCTCATCAGTCAAGTAAACTGAAATGGACACGGCAGGCCTTGGCCCACAAATGGGCTGTAGTGCCGATGAGTATAGTTTATTTAACTAGGTTTATTTAATAAAAGAAAACGAAAACCGCTAAATTATCTTAACCAATGATTAGTTTGGAATTATGTGCAATTCCAGATTCAATGCATGCATTGATATACGGTCCTACGGCAAACCTCAGATCCAAGTCTAAAACTTCTTGCCATACCAGCGCCTGCATCTCGACAGGGCATAACGCCAGCTCTTCGCACTAGCAATCTTTTCAGATTGCAGGGAAATGGGGTGCGTTTACCAGCACTGCCCGCAAAAGAATGCAAGAACCAGCATGAGAAGAAGTGGTTTTTCGAAATGAAATTTACCATATTGCGAGGAATGCACACATTGAACCCTACAGGGTTTTTGCCGGTCTTATTTTTGTTTCAATGTAAAGTTATGAATGCATGATCAAAAGTTGTGAAAGTATGTTTAGATAAAAAAAGAATGCACCATGTTTAAAAGACGAATGAAGTGAAATATAAACTTTTAAAATGATGTCTTCAAAAACTTGTATAATAATATATTTTCATTGACTTCTTGTCTGGTGCGACGTCAACCCAACCAAAACTAAAAGTTTCCAAGTAATTGTCTATTTTTTTGCGATTAGGAAACCAATCGCCAAATATTATGTGTTATATTTACTCTAGCTATCATCCTTATCTTGAATGATATATTCAATCAAAAATTTTAATCGCTAAAACTTTGTGTTGTATGTGTTATTATTTTTTCAAAGATTATATTTCTTATTCATATACAAGACAGTTTTAAACACCATACAACCTGACCCATTTATAACATAGATTGCTTTGAATTACTACTATTTATGTACGTATTCCAATAGCAATCATACGATTTTAGAAACTACGTTTTTAGCAAAAAGATTTTAAAAAAATAAGTATAAAAAATGCAGCAGATTGCAAAGTGTTCAGTGATCAAGTTTATCTTGTTGAGTAACAACAGAAATGAAATACAGGATGAAAATAAATTCTTACTCGAACCTTGATTAGTGAATCATTGTCTGCGTGAACAGAGCACCAATCGGAATATCGATCAAAGGAATAACAGGAATGAATGCTGCTAGGAATTTAGTCAACTGAAACAAGGCAATTAATTTTAATTCAGAGATTTCTTTTGGGCGAACTTAATGTTGAACTAGAGCTACACCTAGGCGATTGGTGGCGGACGTCGTAATTTAGAATGGTGGTCACATGACAAACGGAACCCAGAGTTGGTACACAACGCAACCCATCGTATAGCGATATCGTACAGTTAAATAAAGCACTTCAAAGAGAAAGAAGTGTATTTTAGAATCTCAAGACAAATCTCCAGAATAACTTTAATTAAAATTCTTTTTGTTAAATAAAATGAACAACATAGCATGCAATACCAACATATTCTTTCTTTGAAATTTTCTATACTTAATAACCGCACATTTAAAATAACCTAAATAAAAAATGATTTACAAGAGTCGCTATTTTTAAGACACTTTTTTTTGTGGCTAGTTATTCTTTGAAAGATAAAATCCAAAAGTTATAATATACATTATTAAAGTTCAGCAAACCATGTAATTGATTACTAATAAAACATCGATGATTGAAATTTCAAAATTGCTTATTATTAAAATTATTACGTTTATATAAAAAAAACCTGTAATAACTATATTGGAATGGTTAAGAGGATTTACTATATGCATTTGATATAATAAATGGACCATTTTCAGTTAAAATTTGAAAAACAAGTTTTATTAATTGATTACATGTAAATTGAAATTTAAACAAATTAAAAGTTTTTAGGTAACATCTTTTTTAATAAATGTATTTTTTTCTGAAAAAACAGTTACAGGCAGTGCAACATACGTTTACTGACTTGAAACTATTAAAAAAGTCAATTTGGACAATGTAAATTTTAAAAAAATGAAAATAAATAAACAATTCATTAAAAAATATTCAAGTTCGTAAATTACATTTTCTTTATGGAATTTTATTTTTAAATTTACTTTTGAAGGATTAATCAAATGGATAAGTCAAATTTAAAATCAATGAAATCTTTTGATTCATATAATGTGTAGCAAATTAAAACATAAATATTGTACTATATGCTGATCATGTATTCTCAACACACATTTTAAAATAAAAATGATAGTTCGAAAATATTATTGAATAAACCTCAAATCAGTCTATTTAATTTTGTTTTCTGATCTAAACCGGAGATTGAAAGTGAATACGCAATCCAGAGAAATTTATTCTTAAAATTTTTCAGGTGTAAATAAAATTCTCTCTTCGGGAAGCTTCCACCATTATGTGAGATCTTCAGAGTGAAATGGTGAAGTAGGCAATGTCTGTGAGTCATCAAATCACTCTTAACTGTCATTCGAAAAGGGATGCTTCACAACAGTTTTTTTTTCTTCACAGCACCATTGAAAGACCTTCTTATTTTGAGAGATCTTCAGACTGAAATGGTGGATTTGGCAATGTCTGTGCTCCACCAAAACACTCGTGACAGCAATGCTTTGTGGGAAGCTTCAAATTGATTTTTCTTCATGGCAACGTCAAAGGACAACACTTTAGGTGAGATCTTCAAAGTGAGATGGTGTAGTTGGCAATATCTTTGAGTCCCCAAATCACTCCTAACTGTCTTTCGAAAAGGGGTGCTTCACAACAGGTTTTTTTTCACAGCACCATTGAAAGACCTTCTAATTTTGAGAGATCTTCAGAGTGAAATGGTGGACTTGGCAATGTCTGTGTTCCACCAAAACACTCGTGACAGCAATGCTTTGAGGGAAGCTTCACAATGATTCTTCTTCATGGCAACATCAAAGGACAACAAGATTAGGTGGGATTGTGGTGAATCTCATTTAATTTAATTTCTATTAACTTTCTTTGTTTCGGCACCCCATTTTGAGCCCCTTTTCGGGAAGTAAAACCTTTGCACACGGTACTTTTCTTTGCACCCGAATCCTTCAAAAGTGCGAACTAAAACTAAAGTTCTGTCAATCAGTTTTCTCACCCAATAGTATAAATTCTTATATATTCGTTTAACCAATCCCTGCACAATAAAGGCGGGACAAATTTATTCCCAGTGAGATTCGAACCGAACAAGACATCACTTTTGCTCCATCTCTCAGTCCAAAAGGACCTGTGTCATTTTGATGCAGTTTTACTTGCTATCTGTTATGTAGTTTAGTGCTGTGGTCGTTATATAAAATGTCTTAAAAACCTTCTGATAAACTTCAACTTATTTCTCTATAACAACACCGGTCACCTCACCTCATTGGTGACCCGGTTTGGACACTTTTCGGACAATATCCCCGACCACAAACAGCACAACTACTCTTCAAAATGAACTGAAACTCACGTCTCTCATCACCTTTTCCCCTTTGGAGGCCCCTCACCCGCTGCCTCGGCGACTTCAGATGCTGGAAGAGTTATGACTTCGCTCTCCTCCCCACCGCCCCCGCGTGAACCCTGTCAACGCTATGGGATTCCTGAGACTTCTCCCATCGTCTCAACTGCCCTTCTATCGTCAGCTCTCCCACGCCAGCTATCACAGGTTTGGGATATCACATCCCAATTCTTTTCGGCTCTGAATTGGACATTTTTTGCGTAGAAAAATGGAATGCCTTGCTCCTGTTGTGCAACCATCCAAGTTCCGATGTACAACTATGCAGGTACATTTGCATTTGCCAAAGCTTGCCTCACCCACAACTCCCCTGGATGCCCAGCGTGCAACCAGGCTGCAAACACCTGGGTGCGCCGTCGTCTCTACGCACCCGTAGAACCATTGCAAGCTCCCCGGCGCAAACAACTCACAACAGTTCCGCATTCACCTCTGTCACAGATGCAGCTTCAGGAGCAGCAACTACTAACGTGACAGACAATATGCAACAGTTCCGGGAGATCTTCATTTCGCATCTGACAACTTTCACGTAACTAATGAAAAGTCCTCAGCTTCAAAGTCCTGAGACTCGCCTCAGGCAGCAGCATCACTTTTTCCAACAGTGTCAACGGCACTTTTCCACAACAATTAGCCTTCCATGTGCAAACACCTAGGATATATCTACAACCATCGTCACCCCTTCCTAGTGATTCCTACCAAGATGTGCTCGACTACTCGCTCCTCATGCAACGCTGCTCGCAAATCTCAGCGCAACTCGTCGTTACTCACTTGCATGCAAATCTCGACACAACACGTCGTTACCATTTGCATACTTGCTCGCAAATCTCGACACAACAAGTCGTTACCATTTGCATACTTGCTCGCAAATCTCGACACAACACGTCGTTACTATTTGCATACTTGCTCGCAAATCTCGACGCAACACGGCGATACTCATTTGCAACGCGCAGTCATCACAAATGCAGTGAACCAGCATGCGTTAAGTTTATTCACATATCAATTGTGTAGGAAAGGACTGGTGTGGCGGTTCCTCGCAGAGCAAATATAATTATCCTAATTTCAATTCAAAATATCCTAAACACCCATCTTGTGTCACCACACAGTCATGACGAAGCTCATCTGTAGCACGAATGCGTCTGACCAACAGTGACTGCAAGCATCATGTGTTTATAACGTTCTTGTGATCGCTGTTAAATCCTACAGTTCAACATCACTATGTAACGAACATTAATCAAGCACTCAGCAGTTAATATCCAATATTCATATTGCAGTTTATTATAATACTTAAATTTTCTTTCATGTGCTTTAGTTTATTAGATTGCTTTTTCATATATGTTTTATTTTCCTAACATTTCATGAAAATTTTCACTTGCTGTGTATTCAAAGTTCTTATATTTTATATGCAAAACTGAAGTATATCATTTTATCTTTGCATTTCAGGGAAATACTTCTACATCGTCTAAGAATTTTTTGTTATCTTCTCTAAATTTTCTTAGTTATATAAATATGCAAAGTATATTTCCCTTTATGTTTACGTTTTGTATCGTTCGGTTCCCTCACTGGGGGGATACTCTGTGGTGAATCTCATTTAATTTAATTTCTATTAACTTTCTTTGTTTCGGCACCCCATTTTGAGCCCCTTTTCGGGAAGTAAAACCTTTGCACACGGTACTTTTCTTTGCACCCGAATCCTTCAAAAGTGCGAACTAAAACTAAAGTTCTGTCAATCAGTTTTCTCACCCAATAGTATAAATTCTTATATATTCGTTTAACCAATCCCTGCACAATAAAGGCGGGACAAATTTATTCCCAGTGAGATTCGAACCGAACAAGACATCACTTTTGCTCCATCTCTCAGTCCAAAAGGACCTGTGTCATTTTGATGCAGTTTTACTTGCTATCTGTTATGTAGTTTAGTGCTGTGGTCGTTATATAAAATGTCTTAAAAACCTTCTGATAAACTTCAACTTATTTCTCTATAACAACACCGGTCACCTCACCTCAGGATCTTCAAAGTGAGATGGTGAAGTTGGCAATGTCTGTAAGTCACCAAATCACTCTTGACTGTCTTTTGAAAAGGGGTGCTTCAGAACAGTTTTTTTTTCTTCACAGCACCATTGAAAGACCTTCTTATTTTGAGAGATCTTCAGAGTGAAATGGTGGACTTGGCAATGTCTGTGTTCCACCAAAACACTCGTGACAGCAATGCTTTGTGGGAAGCTTCACAATAATTCTTCTTCATGGCAACATCAAAGGACAACAAGATTAGGTGGGATCTTCAAAGTGAGATGGTGAAGTTGGCAATGTCTGTAAGTCACCAAATCACTCTTGACTGTCTTTTGAAAAGGGGTGCTTCAGAACAGTTTTTTTTTCTTCACAGCACCATTGAAAGACCTTCTTATTTTGAGAGATCTTCAGAGTGAAATGGTGGATTTGGCAATGCCTGTGTTCCACCAAAACACTCGTGACAGCAATGCTTTGTGGGAAGCTTCAAATTGATTTTTCTTCATGGCAACATCAAAGGACAACACTTTAGGTGAGATCTTCAAAGTGAGATGGTGTAGTTGGCAATATCTTTGAGTCACCAAATCACTCCTAACTGTCTTTCGAAAAGTGGTGCTTCACAACAGTTTTTTTTTTCACAGCACCATTGAAAGACCTTCTAATTTTGAGAGATCTTCAGAGTGAAATGGTGGACTTGGCAATGTCTGTGTTCCACCAAAACACTTGTGACAGCAATGCTTTGTGGGAAGCTTCACAATGATTCTTCTTCATGGCAACATCAAAGGACAACAAGATTAGGTGAGATCTTCAAAGTGAGATGGTGTAGTTGGCAATGTCTTAGAGTCACCAAATCACTCTTGACTGTCTTTCGAAAAGGGGTGCTTCACAACAGTTTTTTTTTCGTCACAGCACCATTGAAAGACCTTCTTATTTTGAAAGATCTTCAGAGTGAAATGGTGGACTTGGCAATGTCTGTGTTCCACCAAAACACTCGTGACAGCAATGCTTTGAGGGAAGCTTCACAATGATTCTTCTTCATGGCAACATCAAAGGACAACAAGATTAGGTGGGATCTTCAAAGTGAGATGGTGAAGTTGGCAATGTCTGTAAGTCACCAAATCACTCTTGACTGTCTTTCGAAAAGGGGGTGCTTCACAACAGTTTTTTTTCTTCACAGCACCATCGAAGGACCTTCTTATTTTGAGAGATCTTCCAGGTGTAAAGGTGGAATGGGCAATGTCTGTGCTCCACCAAAACACTCGTGACAGCAAATCTTTGTGGGAAGCTTCACAATGATTCTTCTTCATGGCAACATCAAAGGACAACAAGATTAGGTGGGATCTTCAAAGTGAGATGGTGAAGTTGGCAATGTCTTTGAGTCACCAAATCACTCCTAACTCTCTTTCAAAAAGGGGTGCTTCACAACAGTTTTTTTTTTCACAGCACCATTGAAAGACCTTCTAATTTTGAGAGATCTTCAGAGTGAAATGGTGGACTTGGCAATGTCTGTGTTCCACCAAAACACTCGTGACAGCAATGCTTTGTGGGAAGCTTCACAATGATTCTTCTTCATGGCAACATCAAAGGACAACAAGATTAGGTGGGATCTTCAAAGTGAGATGGTGTAGTTGGCAATGTCTTAGAGTCACCAAATCACTCTTGACTGTCTTTTGAAAAGGGGTGCTTCACAACAGTTTTTTTCTTCTTCACAGCACCATTGAAAGACCTTCTCATTTTGAGAGACCTTCAGAGTGAAATGGTGGATTTGGCAATGTCTGTGTTCCACCAAAACACTCGTGACAGCAATGCTTCGTGGGAAGCTTCAAATTGATTTTTCTTCATGGCAACATCAAAGGACAACTCTTTAGGTGAGATCTTCAAAGTGAGATGGTGTAGTTGGCAATATCTTTGAGTCACCAAATCACTCCTAACTGTCTTTCGAAAAGGGGTGCTTCACAACAGTTTTTTTTTCTTCACAGTGCACCATTGAAAGACCTTCTAATTTTGAGAGATCTTCAGAGTGAAATGGTGGATTTGGCAATGTCTGTGTTCCACCAAAACACTCGTGACAGCAATGCTTTGTGGGAAGCTCCACAATGACTTTTCTTCATGGCAACATCAAAGGACAACAAGATTAGGTGGGATCTTCAAAGTGAGATGGTGAAGTTGGCAATGTCTTTGAGTCACCAAATTACTCTTAACTGTCTTTCGAAAAGGGGTGCTTCACAAAAGTTTTTTTTTTCTTCACAGCACCTTCTGATTCACTTATCACTCTTGACAGTATTTCGTCATTTGGTTCTTCACACATTTTTTTCTCCTTTCCATCACCATCAAAGGACGTTCCTATCGAGAGAGTTCTTCCTGGAGTGGAAATGGTTGTGCACCACAAAAACACTCATGACAGTCTCTTGACACGATTGCTTCAAATGTTTTTTTTCTTCTTCATAGCACCTTTGAAGGACGATACTCTTCCTGAAGAAGATCTTTCTGGAGGAATGCTTGTTTACAAACAAAAACAATCTCTATTATACCCTCTTGCTAGGTTGTTGGCTATATATTGTTTTCAGATATGGTGTTCTGTTCTACACAGCATTATTCAAGAATGGAATGAGGGAGATTTGTTGTAAGGGTGGAGTTATCAATATTTTAAGTTATCATATAAAAGCAATAGCATGATCTTGGTACTGAACATCAAATTCACCCTCAAAAATTAAGAATAAAAAAGATAGGTTTTGATATGTACACTGAGGGTTTTATTATGGATTTCTTAAGAATTGTCCTCAACAGCTTCTTTATTTCAGACAAAATGAACTTGAAATGCTGACATATTGCTATCTGGGTTTACAGAAGTACTGTATTTCGGCTTGAAGCTATATATAGTTTGAACTATCTCTTTTCGTTTGCAATCAAGAACATAGAGAATATTAGCAGACATTTTAAAACTAGATTGCAACTTCTATGCTACAGCATTTTTTGCATGTATTTTTATTTTCATAAGTTAATAAATGTCCTCAGCAGTGAATAAATATATCATAATTAAGGAGCACCTATTTCAAGTATTTTATGATTTAATTCTAAAACCGCAAACAGGAATAAATATTTTTGGTTTCATTACATTCTTTGTGTTTGCCGGTCTTAATGAAATAAGGGTAAGCAGAATAGCATTAATCATTTAATCATGCATAATTTTATTAAAAATTATCAAATTTGTTACATTAGTGTATTTTAAAATTGCGCACAAAACAGTAGCTAGAGTAACTAGACTTAAAAATCGCTAAATTTTAAAAAGTTTTATAAGGAACCATTTTTTTTTTTTAAATTTAAAGCATGCTACTTTGATTCATGTTCCTGTGAAAGTGATAAATTTTTTCATTAATCAAAAATGGCAGATTTCATGGGTAGCTTATCAGTTTAAAAGATGTTGAAATAAATCTGAATTTAAACAATTTAGATCTTTCATTAATATTTGTTACCATGATCAGCAAATTTGTTTCTATATTTTAAAAGCACTGCATTATACGAATCAAAATGAGGTTAGTTTTTGTAAAATATTTGAAAATATTTTTGATTGTATTTACTGAAAACAATTTTGAATTAATGAAAGCTGAAATTTATCGAATTTCGAATTTTTTTAATATTAATTTCAAAACAGGCTTCGTATAATTTATATAAGAATTTTAAATTAATCAAGATCATAGAAGTGCATACACCAATTCCAAATTTTCCATAGAATGGTTTAATTTGACAAACATATTTATTTCCAAAAATTTAATAAAAAACTCTTTAGACCAGTTTTCATAAAAAAAAAAGAAATTTTCAGTTTTTCAAACAATCGGCCTAGTTTTGCACCTTTAGATGCTGTTTTTTTTTTTAGTTGAGAAAAGCTAACAAGGTTTGCTGAACCAAATTCCGTAATATTTGAAACAAAAATGAAAAATAACTGTTACAGGAGATAACCCAACTGTTACCTAACAACGTACTATCAAGGAAATCAGAGGATAGAAGAATATTTAGAAAAAGTTATTTATAGAATATATGCTCTTAAATTTCCTTTAAAAAAAAGACTTCAATTTTTTTTATTGAGTTTAAGTAAAAAAATTGCTCTTGCCTTATTATTGAAAAAAAGTAACATATCTTAGTACATTCTAGTAGAGTTGAGGATTTTAAAAGCAAATAATGAATTATCGGTACCACACGCTAAGTTGAGCATTTTAATAAAACATTTTTATTAATTCAATCAACATTTTAATTAAAATTCAATTTTAAATTTCACATATGATCAAAACAGCCTTTTAATTTAAAATTTTTAAATCACACTATACAATTAAACATTAGCATAATAAAAATGAAAATGAAATAAAGTACAGTTTCATAGATTACAACTTTAAAATTATGTATTTGCAAATCTAGAAATCTGTAAACGAATTCGACCAGCACAAAGTAACAGTTAAGGGTAAAAGGAAGACCCACAATACGAGTTTGCTATTAAAAGTTTTTTATTTGGAAACAGTTGGTAAGAAATGCACCTTAACCCTTTAACTTCTACAAAGGCCCATTCTAGTAAAGATTCGATAATGCTACTCATGTGACAAGTTACCTGGCAAGGGTGAAAGCACAGTATTAGGAGTTTGCTGAACGTCTTTTAGTTGGAAACAGTAGGTACGAAATATGCCTTAACCCTTTAACTTCTAAAACGGCCCATTCTAGTAACGATTCGATAATGCTACTCCTATGACAAGTTACACGTCAACAATGTGCCTATGCAGCGGAAGTGTATTAAAGCACAATGAACACTTTGCAATCCCTTTAAGTCTGTAATGAAGGAGGGAGACAGAAACAGTATATTGCAATCTTATAAACATAATGGGAAATTTAAGTAAGGAAGCATGGTGATAAAACATGTCGAAAAAAGTAATCACACTTTTGAAAACTAAATACTAGCAAAGTACTAACTTTCATTAATTTGTTTTTAAGAAAAGTGTTACTGAACTTAGTTAGGTTTGTAAACTAAGGATTCAGTAACGTTCACTCCTCTTATGAAAAGTTACAATGAAGCAATAACCTTCAGCAGCAACAGTGTTGTTTCATCAACCTAATCAACAAGCCAAAATATAAGCGATAACAGATTATACTATTATTTAACATTTCAATTGTTTTAAGCGAGGGGGAAAAAACAGGAGAGTGATTCAAAACTCCGCAGGATAAGTGTCATGAATTTCTTTAACATGCATGATACCTAATTACCTTATATAATCAATACTATATTTTTGAAGGCAGGCCTTGTATGATTTAAAATAAAAAACTACTTAGCAAATCACTTGAAGGAAACCTAGTTTGATTTGGTTGAATTAACGTTGCAACTCAGGAACACAAATGCTATTGGAGAAAGGCAGGGATTGTAGAGTTACTTTTAAAAAGTAACTCTTTTACAGTTACATAATATGAAAAGCAACGTGTTACAGTCACTAAAAAAAGTAACTAACCACAGTTACTTTTTGAAATTTCAAGTTAGAAGAAAAATTTAATTTAGCCATCTTACCATTTTTCAAAGAGAACCACGCTAAACGAAATGTAAGCTCAAACAAAACACTGAAATTATAATTAATTAAAAAAAATTAGATTTAATTTTAATCTTTTAACCTGATAATCAGCCAACAATGAGTCTATATGTAAACACTCGTTTAGGTACTGCCAGAAATAGGGGTATCTCAAGAATGAACGTGAAATATATGTCTCCCACGATCCCCTCTTCGAGGGGAAGGAGTTAGTTGCTGGTCATTGTTGCAGAGCCCATTCAGGCAAGGGGACACAAAGGGGTTTGGACTGAGGGATCCAATCTTCTGATTGGCAGTTAGTGTGATGTATTTGAAAATCTTTTCCCGACACTCTTAAAAAAAAGAGCGAAATCCACTCCAGTAGGAGAAGTGCATTTTCGATACTGGAAAGGAGTGAATATAAATTCAGCCCGAGTTAAAATCACTCGTTTAAAGTGATCCTGTCGGAGGTTTACCACAAAGGATCCACTCCTATAGGAGAAGTGCATTTTTGACACTGGAGGAGTGAAAATTAACTCAGACTGAGTTAAAATCGCTCGTTTGTTTTAAGAGTGTAGATGCCTGTAATTTGCGGGGCTTATAATGTGATACTTAGAAAGGTAAAAAAACAGATAAGGAAAGCGTACGTATGCAGGAAAAGTAATGACATTTTAAGTTGCTTCATTACTGCTAAAAAGTAACTAAGTTACAATTACTTTCTGAAAAATGTAACAGCGTTACTCGGTGTTACCCACGAAAAGTAACTGTTACAAGAAATGCATTACTCCAATCCCTGGAGAAACTAGAAAAGCATTGTAATTTAAAGTCGAGACTAAAAGGAAACTAGATCCATGCATGCAGATTCATCTTCTAATGGTCATGAATACTGTTTACCAGATCCAATGGGTTTAATTGAGGTGGGGAGAATAAGTTTTTCCCTTGAATTTAGATTACTTTGAACTGGATATATTTTTTTTAATTTTCGATTTGAAGTGATTTTACCAAATGCATGAAGAGTTTATTCATTCAGAATATAAATTATGCTTAATATAAAAAGGTTTATTGCTTTGTTAGAATTGATACACATAAACACAATTGACCATGAAGATGATACAAGTTCTTCGCCAAGATGGATTCCACCTAGAGTTTCTCAACAACCTTTTGAACAATACCTACTACACAGTTAGGGGTGTTAGAGAAACGCTTCCTTTTACTACCTAAGACAATTTAGTACCCTTCCCACCAATAGCAATCTGCTACAATATGCTTGAATTTCGCCAAGGAAGTTTGACTGCGTTTACATCAGTAAAGCCCACTATCTAGTGACTAAGGGGTCGTACATAAATTACGTCACGCTCATAGGGGGGAGGGAGGGGTAAGCGACAACGTGACGGATCGTGACAAGGAGGGGGGGAGGGGTAATCACTTGAGTGACGTAACGATTCAAAACTTCCAATTTTGCAAGGAAAATCTGTTTTTTAAAAGAACGATTTTTAGAAAGAAATCTGAAATCTTTTTTTATCGTAAGATCATCATAAGAAACACTTAAACAAAGGAAAATATTAAAATCAACTTTAAAAAAAAAGGGGGGGGGGGGTTGCGACCAAACGTGACGCAGCATGACAGAGGGGGAGGGAGGGGTCAAAAAAGTCTAAATTTGGCATGACGTAATTTATGTACGACCCCTAACTCCATGACCCTAGATTCTACCATAAGGTCGAATGATTGATGAATCGCGCTTCTATTTCTCAAACAAATGAGAAATAAGGTTCTAGGTACTTATATCATCAAAATACTATCCAAGAAACCTGCATTGATGGAGGAACGTGTACTTTAAAAATTATCTTTTACATTATACAGTAAACTGTATTTGTCTTTTACATTATACAGTAAACGGTCCGTTGTCAAACTATTATTTCGGCATAGACAATATCAAGTAATTGTCAACTCGGGTACCTGAACCAAAACTTTCAGTAATAACTTTTCAACTATGGAATATTAAAAAAAATTCAGAAATCATACTATTTTTATGTTGTTTTTGTGCAGAAAGACTATAAAAAAAACGGACATGAATTTAGTAGTTCTTAAAGCTTGGTAGTAGATTAGGAGGACTGGTGCATGTTGAAAATCACAATACAAAATACAGAAAACTGATTTTAAAAAATATTCAAACTAAAATTTTCCTACCAAAATGATTGAAGGATTCAATTTAAGATTGCATTTACTTTACTAAAAATTAAATTTAAGACTTTTCTTTCTAGAAAAAAGCATGAAGTTTTAGAATTTATAAGGAAATCAGATAAAATCAAAGAAAATGCGTAGAAGGGAGAGTATCATTACATGGCTTTAATCAAATAGAATTTGCCATCTAAAAAGAGTGCAATTCAAAAGAACAACCAAATGTCCCACAGAATGTAAAATCCCTCGTATTTCATGAGTCAGGGATATAGTACAATTAAATGTTTATCTAGGAGAAGTCAATATTTTGCCATCAATTAAGATTTTCAACTGTAAATCAAATTAACTGACTCAACTCAATGAAATTGATTTTTTTTTGCAGATGTTAACAAAAAAAAAATTACATATAACATCATCTGACTTCTCTGCCACCATAATAAACAGCTTTGAAAGAAATAATCAAGAAAGAAATTAACAGCAAATAATTTTGCATCAATAAAAAAAATGTTTTGGTTCTCAGTTCTTCAATTTGACTTTTTAGAATTAATGTAACACTACAGCTTAAAGAAGAGAGCTACGAGCAAAGAGCCCTGTAACTTTATTTGGCCTGTTACTATTTATATAACCCTGTAATTTAATTTGGTCACTATCAACATTGAGGAGGCTTATTTTACACGATAACTAGTTAACGAATACAATGTAAAGTTGTTTAAAACATAATTTTAAAAAGTTAAAATTTTAATTACAGAAATCATTCGTTTCATATACGAAACTATACGTATAAAAAATATCATGAAAAATTTAATTTAAATATTAGATTACTACCTATATTATTTTTGTTACGATTTCATGTACATTTAAATGCAGGAGTTTTTATACATTGTAACCAAGCAAGCACAAATTAATTTTTGGAAATTATTGAGGTAACAAATTGTCAAGATCATTGTGCCTGTCTCTTTAAAAATAAGGATCTTAATTTTAAAGTTATCGCATTTTTACAAATTAAAAAATGGGGGATTGACGATAATTTGCATTTACTCTAGTTAATAGCATATTTAATTTATTCCCCTCTACTCTTGATTTTGAATTAAGGCTAAATGATTAAGAGAAAAATTAAATTCATGTTATGAAATTTATATTTACAGGTTATGAAGTACTTCACGGTGATTCTAAAATATTAGTTAACTTTATTTTTAAATAAAAAGCATACTAATAAAAAGTCATAAATTATAGAAAGTGATTATTAAGACGCAAAAACTATTCCAATTCCTATGAGGTTCATCAAGCATAGGCAAAATTATTTTAAATATTCTTTTTAAGCATCAAACAGACGTTATTCAGATCAGTGTTCTTCATTAGTGCAGATTTTTCACTGTAGATTTTTCACTTTTTGTACGTACGTAAATTTCTCATAATTGAAGATTTTTTGGGAAAATACTGTGAAGGTAACAAAAAAAAAATATAGGAAAGAGTATTCTCCACTAGTACTATTTTCCTCATAGATAACTTCGACACTAACCACAATTTTAAAATTTTAAGTTTTCAACCATTCTTCTTGCTAAGAGGATTAGATACTTTTTGCATTACATAAATCCTTTCGAAAACAAATAAATATTAAACTCAATTAATATTTTTTTTTTAATGTGCAAATTTTCATTTAATATATTTCATCTACAAAACTTGTCACTGACTGATTTAAATAATTCCTATTGATAATGTGTTACTTAGAGCCGTTCTGCATTTTATTAAATTTTATTCTAATTTTTAATTTGGCTTCTAATGAAATTAAAGCAGATAACTAACAGACAGCAAGCATGAGTGAAGGGGCAAATAATGCCTAAAATAAGTGCAAGGAAACAGCAAAATGGCAAGCATATATAAATTATTCAAAATGTCGCATTTAGACTCTTTAGGATTTTAACAAGCCAAAACTATAAGGTGGCATATACACAGCTGGTAGATTTAAAAACCACAGTTCATTATGTGTACAATATTAATTTTATGTGTACAATTATATATATGCTGAAAACATCAATTTTGTTTCAATTTAGAAACAAAATTAGAAAAATTACATACAGGTAAATTAGAACAAGGACAAACATGTTTACTTCGTTTAGAGTACTTGATCATAAAACTAAAAAAGTCTTTATTTTAATCTTTTTTTATACTTATATACAGTGATTTTTAGTTAAATATTTTATATTTCAAATATAGCAATGAAGTCAATGAACAGTGAGGAAAAATTTTCTATGTGGAGTCATGAGAATATCTTAGGTAGGTACGCAACAAAAGGTATAGCTGCCACCAAAAAATCATTTTATAACTTGAGGAAAATTTGGGGTGCTAAATTGGAAATGCTAAAATGTCAATGTTTAAAGTTGCTTTAAAAAGTTATAATTTTGAAGATAAAAATCTTTTTAATATAAACTGAACAATATAATTTAAAATTGCTTGAGCTGTATCATTAAATGAATAAGAACCTGCAATCGTTACATCCCTATAAGTACTACGTATTATTAATAGCTTAACTAAGTGGGTGCAAACTTTGTCAAAGAAAGGGATGCACTGTTACAATGCAGACTCTGTTAATTTGTTTTTAATTCATTGAAAAATAAAATGCATTATTAAAAAATACTAATTAAATTATTGGTAATTTTTGTTGAAAAAAATCTTACGATTATGTTTGGACATTTTACATTTTTTTTAAAGAGAACTATTAACCCTTTGCACTCCCCTGTTGCAACCTTTCGTGTAATTGGAATAAATCTGTTGCACTGCATTCACGACACCCTCTTGTTTATCTCACTCAGGGTTCTTAATTGTTAGATAATCATAAGTTTTTATGTTTGTATTACATATGTATGGTCTGCCTAAATCCATGTCCCATTTGAAGTTTGTCAAGCACTACGTAAACCAACTCTAGGGCGAGTTCAGAGGAGATTGATCAAGACAATCCACCCCAAATCAAAAAGTTAGGATTGACAAAAGACTTCATATCATTGTGAAAGGGCAAAAAAAAATTTGTGACATTTATCCCAATTAACTTCAAATGTACTTTTGTACAAATGCACTTTTGTGACATTTATCCCAATAAACCTCAAATGTGACTGCTTCGAAAAATAATTACACTTTTGAGAAATTTTTAAGCTTTCGTTTTTTTCTTTTGGTTTTATATATTTAAGCTACAATATGCTTTATTGCAATATTTTGAACAATAAATTGGTTTAGTTCATTGTAGCGGCTGCATTTTTCTTTAGTTACTGGTTTTTACTTTTATGAGTTACTGGTTCCTACTATTGTTTATTAATAGGGATGCACCGAATATTCGGTTACTATTCAGTATTCGGCCACTTTAGCCAAACATTCAGTTTGGCCGAATAGTAAAGCTATTCGGCCGAATAGTCAGCAGAATAGTGAAATTTCATTTTTTTTTCAAATTTCTTCATGTTATCATTTTTTAAAACTTCGAAAAATTCTAAAATGGGACTTCTTTTTTTGATGGACTCAATTTCTTAAGTTTTTGTTATTTATAATGCTAAATCCAGCTCTACTCCCCAAGTTGTATTAAATAAACATGTCTCTTTAAGGGAACAGTTACTGTGAGTGGGCATTAAAAAAACAGTAATTGCTACTTATAATATCACAAATGTAACTTTTTCTCTAAAATATTAAACAAATATTAATATTGTAATTCTATAATAAGATTGTAAGCTAAGGTTTTATTATTTTTTTCTCATTCTACATTGGATCCACCTGTTTCTGTTTTCGTGTTGTGATTTCACCAAGTTACACTTTCTAAAAGGTTTGTTTTAATACCAAAAGAGTTCGACTTAAATTAAGTATGTTGCTTTAACTAAAAATTTAATAATTATATTTTATTAAAATTGTGTGATTGTGTAATTACGTTTTTTTTTTTATGAATAAAAAATTTAACTTACTTAGATACAACAAAAATAAAAATTAGTTTAGGTTGGGCGGATATTTGGCTAAGATTTTGGCCGAATATTCATTATTTGGTATTCGGTGCATCCGTATATATTAGGATGGAGTGCAAAGGGTTAACAATAGAGACCCACTAGTAAAGTAATAAAAATTACTAATAAAAAGTTCATTTAACTAGTATTTTGCTACATTGTTTTTTCCATTAAACAGATTCTGTTAAAATGTGCTAAATTTTTTCCCCTATCTGGTTTAATTACGACCGTCCACACGTACAGACATCGACAGATGTTCACTTTGGACATCTGATGGGACAAAACGGACGTCAAAATGTCCAAGTTCAAACATCAGAACAGCGATATCGGACACCAGAACTTGGAATAAGAACCGCCGACGCTTGGACACAGGGTTAAAAAAAGGACACAAATACACACACAAATGAGTGTGGTTGACAGACTCTTTGGAGTGGGGCAAACAGAAGTTGGGATACACGGGTGGGTTAGGATATTGGGTGGGGAAGACATGTAATGTGGACCATCGGGGTATGGAAGTATATTCCATTATTTAGCCAAGCTGCAACATGTTGGGGAGTCGGGATGTAAAATGTGGAATTGAATGTGTGGGTGTGGAGTTGGGGCATAATATATGTTTGTTGTAAAACAATTATTAAACTATAATTAGTAATAAACATATATTAAATACATTTGTTAAACGATGAAGAATAAATCAATTATAATGGTAAATCATTAAATTTGAATAAATGAAAATTCTAATTCAATATTTGTTGTACTTTAAACATAACTTATCAATAAAATAGTTTAAACAAATCTCATTTACCAAATTAATTTAAATTAGGCATAAAAGGGTTAAGTAGGTTGCTTTCTTAATGTGTCGATTTAAGTAACTAGCCGACCATAAGAAAATATACAAGGCAAAAAATCGTATACATGTTTGTTGATTAAGCTATGAAGCGAGTTGTTCATGCAGCACCTTACAAAATTACTAGCACCAGAATTGACACAAATGATTACAAGTTACAGGATAAGAAATACTGAAGCCGTGTCATTTTTTTTATACACAACTATGTGCAAATATAACACAACACAAGAAATTGCAGTGTCTGTGCATCAATATACAATAACATAATATACACAACCAAAAATTTAAAGTAAAAACACATCTTGGACCAAGGAATTATTTAATTTCATAGAGCATTACAATATGAATTTGCAATGAAGAAACTTAGTAATAAATAAAATTTTGGAAGAATTTTATTTTTGGCATTTAATATAAAATACTTATTGGAGTTAAATTACTTAAATATAATTCAAACTAAAATATAATTTTAGTATCAGTTAAAAGTAAAATAATGTTCCCACAATAAAAATTGTTCAACATGGTAACACTTTCGCACATTATAAGTTCAAATTTCAAAATGAAATCTAACTACCAAAAAATAAATTAAATTAAATTTATCCAAGCTCGTCCAAGGAGTGTTTTTTCCTTTCTAATAAAATTATTTTTAAAAACTCACCCTGAAGATCCACTGCAGATGTATATTATTCTTCAATACTTACAAATTTCCGGTGAAGAGAAATTTAGTTGACGAAAGGAACGCTCAATCAGCTTTCAGAGCTTTTCATCGGTCCAAACATGAGAGTCTGGGGCATCCAAAAACCTCTAAAACAGAAAATTAGTAAGGGTCAGGAGAAACAATAAATGATTTATTTAAAATATTAGACCACATCAAAACAGTAACTGGTCTTTAAGGTTAAAAAAAACTATTCTGATAAATATCACACTAGAGCTAATCGCAGGATTTGACGACTTGTGCTGGCACCCAACGCGATATTTATAAAGCAACAACGCATTCAGGAATTGTGTAAAATAAATAATTATGATACATAACACAAATGGAAATTACAATGGAATTTACTTTACAATGGAAATAGGAATGTACCTCAATAAATAATCAACAACTGCGATTATTACCTTCTCAATCCTCTCCCCTATTAATTGAATAAAGAGTGATCAAAATATAAAAATAGTAGAGTCAAGCATATAGAGTAAAAAAAGACTTAGAATTAGCCTGGTAAACACTACAAAAATGTCTATTTATCAACGCAACATTGCATAAATACAATTGTTGATCATCGTTTTTCACAACTGATCAACACGAAAAAGCACTAAATTTAGTTCGAAAATTAACTGTCTATATAATTTAAGATCTAATAATCAGTTTCAAACAACAAAACAAATACAAAAAAGTAGACAACATTCAAGATATTAAATATTCTAAACAAAGAAACTTACGGACTTTACGACGACACGTCCAAATAGCAAGACAACAAACAAAGAACTGAAACTTTACGCCAAATTTCTAGCTATTTGGCGCCACATTTCTTGTTTCTGGCGACAAATACGAAGAGTTTGGATTGGAGTATTGACTGAGTGACGTCACTTTCAAAGCTTTCTATTGGCTGAAAAAGTATTTTACATAAGCCAAGAGTTTTGCGCGGGTTAATTTGAGGTTGCCGTTCACTTATCCGGAGTGATAATTGTGCCAAATTGGTGAACGATGGTCTGTTTATCATTCTGAGGCAAATTCGCACCTTTTTTTGTCAAGCGCACGTGATAATAACCGGTTTTTCCCGAAACCGTAAGTCACAACGAGGTTTGTATTACAGCTAGAGCATTTAGCTTCAGAGTCCGGTAAGTAAAAGGCATGCAACTTTTTCGGTTATGTAAGTAAAAGATGTTCCAGTGATGCCCATGCGCACTACTCGAGTTGCTGATGACACTTGACCACTTGTTCAGTTTGGACAGAGTCTCTGCTAGAAAAGAAATCGGCGGCAGCCGGCAGAAATTATGTTAATTATCTACGTTAAGTGTTAAATTAAGTCACAATAAAGGTATACTACGTTAGTTAAAGCCTCGGTTTCCTCGGAGTCCGTCAACAGATTTAAGCGGTCGGACAAGTGCGGTGAGTGACGTCATACAAACTACTGACATTGATTACGCTAGAGTGGTTTCCTCGGGAGCGTTGCCGGACAGCTCAACACGACCTCCAGATTAAGTTGCTGTTGAGTGCGTTGGGGAAATCCAGGTGACAACGTTTTTTTCTGTTGTCTATAGCGTGGTATGCTTGCCAAAAATTAAAAAATTGAGGAAATGACGGAAAGTGAGAGTTGTTTTACGCTTGCCGAGGAAGAAATGCTAATTGATTTTGTGATAAATCACGAAGAACCTAATTTTTCAATTTTTGACATGCAAGACGAAAACCAAAACAACAACAGAGTTAGTTGAGAGTTCGCTAGGATTCCAGTTTCGTGTCAACGTCACGTTCCGATCAAGCGTTGGTTGGTACGGTGACGTCATCCACATATAATAGCGGCCGCAGCCTCCTTTCTGGCGACAGACTCCGAGGAAACCAAGGCTTAAGGGGTCACAGGAGTCTTAAAAATGTGCAAAGAAGATACTACACAGGGCCGTGTGGTATGTTTTTTTCATATGATGCAAATCATTGAAATGCCGCTCTCGATTTTCAAAAAAAAAGTTTTCATACTAATTATATTGTAACCAGGGCCGTCGCTAACAAAAATCGGCTGGGGGGGGGGGGGGCGTGTAGCACACTTTTGCCGAATAAAATATCTCATAGATTTTAAAATTTTAAATTTAATTACTTTTAGTTTTTTACAATTATTCATTAGTTTTAATTAAACTTATAATAATTAAAAAAGGTTAACTACTTTTGATAAAAATTAAAATTGCTTTTACAAAATTACTTATTTTTAATACCTGCATTTTACACACCTTTTCATTCTACATAATTAGTCGGGTTTAGGTTATACCTCATAAAAGGAAGGACCTAGATCCAGTCAGACATACAACTTTTTTTTTTTATATAAAAATGCGGATATCTTTATGGGAGGGTTATAATATCCTGATGGTTTGTTAATCAGTGGGAAGAGGGATCGATTAGTCAGCACTGTGTTTAAGTGTACACCCGTGCAACACCGGTTAGTTATGCCAGTTATTGACTTAAATCTGTTAAAGACTGACTGTTTTTAACTGACTCAGTTAAAGACTTAAATATAATCATAATGAATTATTTTAATTATGGGGTTAAACTAAAATTGCTTGGTTCGACTTTATTATTCATTGCGTGGAGGAAACATTCACACATTTTAACAAATTAAGGATAGAAATTTAAACTATGGAAAATACTTAATTTTTTTACAAAATATAAAAAAAAGAAGTACTTTTTCAAAATATTTGCTTATGATAGAAATAAAATGCTTTTAAAGCAAAAACGTGCGTTAAAAAAAATGTTGCATTCTAAACATTTAATATTACATATGTTTACAAAGCAAGAGTAAGCAGTTCGAATTGAAAAATGTTTTATTTATTGACACGCAATTTAATTGTAAAATTTACATTGGTCATTTTTATTTTTAATTAAAAAAAATTATAGTTTTTTTTACAATTTTTAAGTACAAGTACATATATAAAAGATAATTTAGCTCCCTAAAATGATACAATTATATGGATATGTAACTTATATAATAAATTTTTATAAAATAGTAATTTTTTTTACCTTATTTAGAACGAAAAATCCAAGTTTCTTCTAATAACGATAAATCACACGTACGAGCATCAATGCATCGACGAAATAAAACAAAAAACACAATAGACACGGTACGTTTTTCTCTCAAACTCCGACTGTACAGTTAAAAAAAAATAATAAAGGCACAAGACTTCCCGAGATCACGTGACCTCCGCAAGTGGCCAGTCAAAGTATTGAAATTGAAAGACAAAATTAGCCAGCAGTTTAACAACAAAAAGCAACTACCCAATTGGAATCCAATGGTCGCCCCCTTATGTGACCCGACCCCCCTTGTCGCCATGTGTGGTCATCAGCTCATCACTACTTTTATTGCTTAAAAGCACATGTCTGGACGTAAACTTATCCAACAAAAGGCTGAGATGTTGAGGTTCCGACAAAACAATTGAACAACATTTTGAAAGCATCATCTACGATCTACGGTTCCTTGAAAGTAATTTTACTTTCCCTTTTCGGAACAATCAATAGAAAATTTCGTGGGAAGCTATACAAATTCATGTTACATTGATCTTTTCCCACATAAAAGAGATAGAGAACAATTCTACAGTAACTCTAAGTGACGCTTGTCTAGACTAGACACCTTTTGAACCTTGGGAAACAGCGAAACACAACCCACTATCCCAATGAGGTCGTAAAATCATTTAGATTTAGATAAGATATTCCTTCAGGGCCCTGGGTACCCTATGTATAGAAATACGAAGAGGCTTTTTCCTAGCTTTCTGGAAAGGGGAAAAAAGGGGATACAATCGGGGGGACAATCGGACCACCCACCCCTTGTCTGAGAAAACGAGTAGTATTGTAAACTTTTTGTGTGTTCCATGATAGATTTTTAGGTTTCTATCTGTGGATACTATTTTGCAATTCCTTGGTTTAATCACGTTGGGCGTTGTGCTATGCTATAAAGGTGGACAGTTAGTAAAATCTAGTTAAAAGTGTTAATTTTGCAGTGCAGATCTAGGTTGATATTGCAATACATTTTTTAATAACAAAACTTAGTGGTAAAATTATAACGTTAGGAATAAATCAGTTTCAATTAAAAATTAGATTTGCCAAGTATTTCATTTTCTTATTACGCATTACTCATTCGTAAAATGGCTGAATCTTAATTTAAAAATATTCTTTAAGAAAAATACATTCATATATATCTGATACAAAATTATTGAATTTAATGAAATAGAAGTAAAATATTCAAACTCTACTTTTTAAAACAGCTGTTATATAAAACATTTAACTGATTGTTTTATATAATATACACTCTTAAAACAAACGAGCGATTTTAACTCAGTCTGAGTTAATATTCACTCCTTTCAAGTGTTGAAAATGCACTTCTCCTACTGGAGTGGATTTCACTCTTTTGTGTTAAGAGTGTAAATGCTTTAGATCTTTTGCAACTCCCTTGAGAATATATTTGTAACACAAGTCAAAATTGTTGCTCAGGGACCAAGTTTAAACTCAATTACTATTTTTTTTTAAAGTAAAATGTCATAACACTTACTTTTACAGAAGAAATTAAAGTATATATCGAACTCTTGTAAGTGTTGTTAAATCTTAATGTAAATAAACTCACCATATTCCCCTTAAAAAAAAACTGCTATGTAGTTCTCCATTGTCAGTTGTAATAGAAGCAATTGTTTTAGAATGCTACTGTTTTAGAATTTCCCAGCACATGTGAACGCGCCTATAGTCACCAGTTTGGAACCCAAATAAAAACAAAACATGTCTCCAAGCAGCGGCTTTTTTGCAGACCGCCCTCTCTCTGTTGAAGATAAGAAACCGAAAGAAAGAGCGCATGGGGATTAATACCCCAATTCCCGCTCAACCCCGCCTTTCCCCCTGGCCAGCTCGGACCTGTATTAGATCTATTTTCCTTCTCACTATTTCGAATATTCATTAGAATTGCCGCTCTTTTTCTTTCTATTTTTGAACATTTAGAAGTATTTATTTTACACAGATTTAGTAAATACTAAGTTAATTTTTTGAAGCAGTATTTAAAAAAAAATATGGTTATAATCTCGAATTTTGCCGCCCCTACTCAATTGCCGCCTGATGCGGCCGCTTCTCTGCATCATAGCACCACACGGCCCTGATACTACATAGCATAGTTTGATCTCTCTTGTAATTTTTTAACTACTCAATAAATGAGTATAATTTTTTAATATGTATTTCTACAAGATTTATTTATTATAAAACAAGTTTTAAAATTTATGAAACTTTAGCCAAAACTAAAATAAATGATATTAAACATGACGGTACTTGAACACACTGTGATTAGGCTTGCGCGGTAAATTGTGAGGTCAAAATTGAAAAAATGACCAAGAAAATGACTTTATACTGTACAAATATGTACAAACTAGGACTTATACCTAAATTCTCAGCTCAATTTTAATTAGAAATTATTTTAAGAACTTTTTTCTAAAAAAATTAATAAAAATTTAAAAAATTTGATTTTAAATTTTTTAAAAAATAATTTTTAATTAAAATTGAGCTGAGAATTTAGGTATAAGTCTTTGTTTGCACATATTTGTACAATATAAAGTCATTTTCTTATTCATTTTTTTCAATTTTGACCTCACAATTTGCCGCGCAAGCCTAATCACAGTGTGTTCAAGTACTTTCATGTTTAATATAATTTATTTTAGTTTTGGCTAAAGCTTCATAAATTTTAAAACTTGTTTTATATTAAATAAATCTTGTAGAATTACATATAAAAAAATTATACTTATACATTGAGTAGTTCAAAAATGACATGAAAGATCAAACTATGTTTTGTAGTACCTTCTTTGCACATTTTTAAGACTCCTATGACCCCTTAAGTTAAGTCAAATGAGGGAAATGAAAGATACAGAAATGGGCATGTATGTGGGTGGCAACAGCTACAACGGCATTTTCCCAATTTTTTTTACCCTTCAATTTTCTGGACAGGGCCGCAACTTAAGGGATGGGAGGGGGGAGCTTCCCCGCAACCCAGCAGGGGTCATCAATAGGCTCCTAAGAAAATTTTCTCTTAAAAATTTTAACAACTCGTTTTTTAACAACTATTTGGGGTGCCAAAAGATAACGGAAATTTTTCAGTACAACAATTAATCCTTTCCTTTTCCCACTTAGAAAATCCTTCTCTACGCCATCACACTGGACATATTTAGTATTTGGTTGTGTTTTTTTGTTTTGTTTTGGTTTGAATAATCGTCGCACTAGAGCTACACGACACGAGGGCTATTGGCGACGGGCGTCGTATTTTAGAACCGATGTCAAGTGATGAGCCAACACCTGAATAGGCACCCAACGCAACCGTTAAGGGCGACATAGTACGCCGCGTTGGACTTTGGAGGATATTTAACGTGCACTCCCTTACACTGGGTATTATTCGTCGGACATTTTTGGCTGCAGCCTCCATTAAGAGCTTTAACACAGCCAATAACGCCTCGTAATATAGAACCCTGGTCAAGTGACGAGATCGACACCTGAGCGGGCACCCAACGGAGCTTCGAGCGACATATCGTACGCTGACGCCGTCGGGACTTTTGACTCCACAGATTTAACGAGCACGTCTGTCCCAGTGTACTCGGGGCATATCCGTCAAGAGTTGGATTTTCTACTTTTCTCAGCACAGATATCCGATTTATAGGATGACTGGCAGTAGGTGGGATTCGAACCCCCGCACTCCTGAGAAGGCTGAATCCTGAGGTGGATGCCTTAACCATTCGGCCAAGGACGGGCCGATTTTGTTTAAAAAAAACAGATGAAAAAAGAGCTAATTTTTAAAGTAAAATCGAGACAACCAATTAAAGCACAGGAAAATCAAAAAAGAAAACAGGAGAGTTGCATCGTCTTCATGCAACAACCCTATTACACCGCAAGGTATTTCTCATATTCAGATTTTTTTTACTATGCTTTGGCTATGCTCATGCCATTCAAGGACAAAACCATCAGCCACGATATAATCATCGTCACTTGACCAGAGTTAGGAGCAGGTTGGTTGGTTGGTATACATATAGTTTCAGGCTTGTGTGCTTGCTCAGAAAGCCGCTTATAAATCTTCGTCAAGTTAGACAGTCACAAAACACACACTCGCACTCGCATGCACACATGTACGTGACAGATGCTGCCATCTATCACGCGCCATCTCCACAATTTAGACTTGTCCCTGAAGGGGAGGGAAATAGTCTCCATTAGCCTGTAAACGTGGGAAACTGCGCAATGACCGCCCACAGGACTTTCGGATCCAACAGATTTAACGAGCACGTATTCCGCATATACTCGGTGAGTTTTCAGCAACCAGGACTCGATCACGGGACCTTCCGGGGTCCTGGTTCATTCCAGGTGGCAGTCATTGGTACTACTTCCTACTTCCTATACACGCAGATATGCAGCCAGGTGGAGTCCCAAGTGCTGACGGGCAGCGTTAGAGTACGATGTCGCTCGGAAAGACCCCTTTTAGTAGCCTTTGCATGAGCCATCGAATCCATGCAATGCTAAAATCCCCATTAGCTGAAAAAGTGGTCGAGGAGGATTTCTAACCCAAATGATAGTCTGTGACCGATTCCATGGTATGAAACATCCAACCCTCCTTCATTGGAGGGTTTCCGGAACCCGCCAATGAACCCTGTAATTCCTGCTCTGTCTGGCAGAAAATATAAGAGAGAAAAATTGGTGAGTTTGCACTTCAATCCATGGATTTGATGGCTCATGTAAGCGCGCCTTATGTGTCGACCTCTCCACTACTTGAACAGGGTTTTAAATTACGAGTACTTGGACTATTCCCCCCCTTTCATTGAATGTGCCATCTAGTCCCCGCCCCCAAATATGTAAATAAACCAGGTAAGCAGGTACTCCATACATAATGTGGATGCAGGTAAGTCTCCTCCTCTACCTAGCCATAGCCAATGGCAGACCATCTTATCAACAAAAAAGCCTGCGGAATCCTGGCTTACATACCTAAACAATTTCAAGAAGGAACCCTAAAATCTTATTCAATCATTATCTTTTGGCTTTCATTTACCTATAATGTGAAATATAGGGTGATGAAATTATTGAGTTGGGATTACGGAGGACGTACCGCCAGAACTCTACATGCTAAAAATATTCTGTTTACGGAATTCATTTGCGCCATCGCTAAACATGAGATTGTATCTTACAGGGTAATTAAATAGTAAAATTATTTAGAGTTTTTTTTTGTTCTTGTTAAAACTATGTAAGCTTGCTTTATTATGTAAGACTGACATTTATTTGGTTGGTAGACATATATATTTTCAGGCTTTTGTGCTTGGAAACTCGTTTATAAACCTTTTTCAAGTAAGACAGACACAACACACGCACACATAAGTGACCGATGCTGCGATCTATCGCGCGCCACCTCCACAATTTAGACATGTCCTTGGAGGGGAAGGAAATTGTCTCCAGGGACCTGTACAAGTGGGAAACTGCGCCAAAAACAGCCCACAGGACTTTCGGACCCAACAGATTTAACGAGCACGTACTCCGTTTTCACTCGACAAACACAAACATCCATGCCTTTCCGGGATTCGAAACCGGACCCAGAAGCTTTAAAGGCTAGCTCCCTAACCGTTTGCGTTGCATGGTTTTGCGGTGCATACAAAGCCTAAATTGCTTGAAAGATACTGGATTTGCATAATTATTTGAAAATTTAGCATTCTTCATCTGCACATTGATCTACTCACACAGCCGCAATTCACACTTGCGGCCTACGAGATCTGAACTCGCCAATAGTCCATAAGTATCTCTAATGTGATGTTAATCCAACCAATGCTAACGTCACTCGACTGTGGTTCTAAAATACGACGCCCGCCGCCAATAGCCCTCGTGTAGCTGTAGTGTGACGATATTTCAAACCTAACCAACCAATGCAAAAACAAGTTAGCCTAGTAAAGTCACTGAACGCTTGAATAATTTTACTTCGACTAGGGTTCGAAATTCCCGGTCTCTAGTTGCAAAACGAGACCATTTTTTTTTTGTTTTGTGGCTGTAAAATTTAGTCGCAGATGTCGCGACTAGTTTTCAGAATCCGTCAGTGTACACTATTTTAAAAATCGGAATAAAAAAATCCTACAGGGAAAAATACTATGAAATAACAAATGCTCCCTTCACTGATTCATCAAATATAGTGCTTTGCATTAAGTAAATACGCTGATGCACGATTTTTAACGAAAAATATGGAACGATAGAAAAACATTGTTTGCATTGATTTTCATTTTGTTTACGATGCTTGATGGCTGTAACCCTTTCGCTACAAAGGATTTTTGCTTCCTCGTAATGTTTGATAAGAATAACATTATCGAATCACTAGTTGTTCGGGCGTTTTGGAGCGTTTCAGTATAAGAAAAGGGTTAATTGAATGATTTTCTAATTCACTTGGGAAGGAGAGAAGCGATAAAAGTTTTGGCTTGGTTATAATTAAGTTACGTATCGTTAACCATATAAATGTTCGATTTTTAACATAGTTAAATTTTGAATTGAAGCTGTAACTCTTATTTTCGAAACTTCACCGAACATTTAGCCACTTGTGCAGTTACTACTTGGTAAATGACAATTTAGGAAAAATAAGAATAAGTCATACAAAAAAATGCATGGTTCAAATAGCACCACTGTCAATTTTGATAGCAGTTTAATTTTCTCAATCATTACGTAGCTGGGGTGGATACTTAAACTAAGAGAAGTACTAATTAACGATGTTGATGACTAAATTTAAATTCAAATATAGTAAATGCTTATCAAAAAGGTTTTTTCAAAATTAAATTAAATTAATAGAAAAATACCATTTTCATTTACATTATTTCCAGGTCTATCGAGGCATGTAGACATTTATGGTTTTTTAACCCACGAACAACTAAGCTATTAAATGATTAAAACTTCATCAGTTTCACTTTAAAAAAAATCTACTAAACACCCATGGAGCTATACATTTATCAAGGACCAGCTAACTTATCTTTGTTTATGAAACCTTTGTTAATAAGTATAAAAGCGTTTATTGCATTTGTTAAGACTGCTAATTTGTCAGTAATGTCATATTAGAAATAATGAATTATTACTTTGAGATACTCATTGCATTAGAAACTTAAGGTAGGCGAATACCCAAAATTCTAAAATTTTTACTATTGCTTTAATCTTTTCCAAATTCGGCATAGTGATTTCAAATATAATGAATACTATTTAAGCTTTTGTTTTTATTTAAATATAATTTATTTTAAAACTGTGTTTTTCTACTAAAAAAAGAGGTTTGCGCCAACAAGTCTACCACATTGAATTTTCATCCTATGAACATTTATTATGTGTTACGTTATTCGTTTTGAACTGATACATGCAATGACCCTCTAGAGTTACATACAAATTACAAGAAAAAAAGTTAAGAAAATGTTATAAATTAACCACAAAAAAAAAAGGATTTTTTTCGATTAACTTACACTTGGACATTAAAAAAAAAAAACTTGTATACTTACACCAGATGTTAGAAGTTCATGGCACAGATATATATTGAAATATCAACTGTGAATGGAATGGAATGGAATGCAAATGCGCCCTCTAGAAGGGAAGGGCGTAGGCTATATCAACTGTGAAAGATTTCAGGTAAATTAATGTAAAACTTTTTATGCTAAGAAGTGTTGGCGTAAACCCCTTTTTTCAGTTGAAAAACACCTTTTAAAAGTTATCAATTATATTTAAATAAAATGCCCAAAAAGAATTGCTCATTATATTTGAAATCACTATGCCAAATTTGGAAAAGATTAAAGTAATAGTAAAAATTTTAGAATTTTGGGTATTCGCCTACCTTAACTCAATATCCGAGTATTGACAAAAAAAATTAATACTCGGATGTTGAGAGTAGTTTTTTCTTTACTGACATGTCATAAATTCTCTAGTCTGTACAAGAAAGTATTCATTATATAACAGATTTAAAAATTAGTAAATTGAGTAAAGGGTTATCTGCTACTCTTCCCGAGTTTGATACAACTTTTTTTAAGGAGATTTTGAAGAAAATACTGTTACGAGCTTCTAAACATCGATATGCAATGTTACACTGTTTAGCGCTGGAAAAATGATCTTAATTTATCACAAGATCATACTATACCATTATACTCCACCTACCATTAATAAGTTAATATTTTTAACAGGAGAATCTCCCTTGAAAAAGAGTTTAACACGCTAACTTTCTCAGTAAAAATGGTCAAGATCCTAGTTATAAAAAAACACCAACATTAATGATAAAAGCTTTTGCGACAGTAGATTGTCAGAAAGTTCTTTTCAAGGTATAAATGCGGTTTATTTATTTCCTAAAAGGAGTCTGGGATTTTTAGATGGGAAGTATTTAAACGAATTTAAGTTGTATTGGGTAAAGTAAATATTTAAATTTAAATGCGCCGAAAAATTACAATTCAAAAATATTTTCAAACTAATTTTTCTACTTAAAATAAAAACGTCTTACCTGTAAATTGGACATCCTTATACATTTTTTTTTCTTCTGAAGTTAGTTGCGAAAAGCAGCCAATTATAGTTGAATTGAGATCCACGCTAAAAATCTTTCCCTTTTCGAGATTGACCTCTAAATTTTATTTTGGTATTGCGTCAAAAAGTTTTACTTTCAAATAAAATGATAAGCAAGCATCAAAGTTCTAGTCAACAATTTCAAATAAGCCAAAAATTTGCAAACTAGAAAAGGAAAGACCAACTTGATTTACAGGACATGTTTATTTGGAAAAACAACAATTTTTAACACATAAATTACACGGAATGAACGTTTTACAATGCATAAGGTGTTTAATACTTTAGTTTTGCAAAGCAATTGCAGATATTGAGTTAAATTTACTCTGCACAATTAGCATTAAAAATACAATTCAAAGAGATAATGTCCATTATTTGGAAATAAGTACAATTCGTAAAAATCCACTGTGAAACTTTTACAGTAGTACAGGATGGAATGCTAAAGGTAACCAATTTTGAATATTATAAAGTGGTTGATAAATTAACAATTTAGGCACTTTATTTACAATTCCAAAATTTAAATAAATTAGTTTAATTACAATACAGAATTATGACATATAGTTAGAGAACAAATCCTAAAAAAAGGATTTCAGCAGTAAACTACAGTTAGTTTACACATTTTAGAAAATGAATAACCAAATTTTACTATACAACTATTAATTTTATTGAAGAAAAAGTGCAAATGCTATTATATAGGTTTTTCATGGAATGCAATACAATTACTTTCACCGCAACTTGAAAGCAAAAGTCTTGCAAGTCCAAATTAGCAGCAGAGTTAAGTTTAAATTTGAGACTGAATAGAAGTACCAAGTTATCTTATTGAGAATTACGAAATTTTAGTTTTTAGCTGTGCTTGCTGACATATCCAATAAGGTATTTAAAGCTTAATATTTAAATTGAGGTAGTAAATATATATTTAAAATTAAAATGTTTTCAGTGAAAAAATAGGTACATTTTTAATTCTAAAATGTATATTGCCATTTCTAATGTATTATTTACTAATTAATGGTTATGCATCTTTTACAAGCATTTCTATAATGGATTTTATTAGTTTAACTATATACATTTAAAAAAAGTTTAGTGAAGCGAGCTATTTATAATACATTTAAGAGTTTGGCAGAAAAATCAATTAGAAACCAAACAACGTAACGATCAGTTTTAATAAGGAAAAAAAATGCACGAACTAAAAATAACTTTCGTGAAATGCAATACCATTACTTTCAGCGCATCTTGAAAGCAAGAGTTTTGCAAGACCGAATCTGTGAGAGTATGAAGTTTAAATGTAATACAAAATTATTTAATAGATTTAAAAAAGGCTATTTACTTGTGCTTGCAGACAGATCCATTGAGATATTGAGAATAGTTACACTATTTATGAAGTTTTAAATATGTAAATTGATTTCTAAGTTTAATATTTATTAATGAAAGGTTATACACATCTTTTGCAGGTGTTCCTATTGAAAATTAGATTTTTTGCTATTGTTATGCATTGAAAATCACAATTCAGAAAATTGATCTATTTACATTACACTGCACTGCACAGCTTGTGCAGCAAAAGTAATTAAAAATCAACAACACAATTTAAAAATATAAACTGGCAACAATAGAAAGTAACCAAAGCAGACAAAAAAGACCACTAAACAATTTAGGCACTTTACATGCCATTCAAAGTTTGAACCAAGAATTATTAAATAATCCTTAGTTTAAATTACATTAATACACATAAAGTAATGATACAAAGTTTTTTTTTAAAAAATCCAGAAGTAGTGTGTTAAAACTAAACTATTTTTTTAACGATTTTTAAAAATGGACATTTTAGCTTTATTGGAGAAAATTCGCAACCTCCGACAGTTTTCGCGAAATGCAATACAATTACTTCCACCGCATCTTGAAAGCAAGAGTATTGCAAGAGGGAAACTGCCAAAGTGTCGTTTAAGTTAAGAAAATTGAACTAAAATTACTTTAACTTGTTTGAGAAATACCGATGCTTGCTGATTCAATTAATAAGATATTTAAATAAGTTAATATTTCAATCAAACGATAAAAAATTTATTTAAAGTTAAATGGTTTAGTTCCATTGACAAATTTACAAGCTATTATTTACTTTTATAACTGTAAAAAATTTATTTCCATTCAACAAACATTATATAAATGAGAGGCAATTCTTTTGAAATTATTTCTATTGTAAATGGTTATTTTAAAGTGAATATTTAACATGAAGTGATTATTTCAATGAAATGAGCTATATACAATGCGCTGAACAACTTTTTCAGCAAAAGTAATTAGAAACTTACAAATTATAACGTTGAAACAAATATAGAATGATAACATAAATAGACAAAAAGCAACGTATACAATAAAAAAAAATAGCCAATTTTAAAATAATTCTGGAATCAACCGAAAAAACTGAATTTGTAAAAGTTTCGAGACCGGCTCAGAAATTTCAAATATTGTTTCAAAACATTTCTTTGGATGATAAAAGAAAAGATGTTACACATTTAACTATTTGGAGAACAAATATTCAAAGGTTTTTAAAGCCAGAGATTTAAATGAAGGATTTTAAAATTTAACTACAAATTAAAAATGTTGAAGTTTTAAATATTTCAAATTACTGAAGTAATCGGGTTTTAGGAATTGGATAAATATGAAGCAACTTATCGGTATTTTGTTTTTGATTCCACAAAAAAAACACATTCCTCGGACAAATTAGAAGACTCGATTAAAAAAAAAAATACAAAAACAAAATCGATGACTTAAATAGAAGCAAAGAAAGTTTCAAGTACAGAGATGTCCAAGTCAACTATATTTTTTTTGCCGTATCCAATGTAGTAAAGAAAGACCTAGAGTTGACCTAGTTTTGGTTTCCTTACTGTTTCGATGCCCGGTGAAAAGATTTTGCAAAGTCTTAAGTGAAATGGAAAATTCAATAAATGAAAAGCATTTTCCCACAATTTTTATTTGATCAGGCACATTAAACTATTAGTAATAAACAAAAAGGATTTTAAAATTACGGAATCTTATTTAAAGATTTAAAATCTAAAAACTTCTCGTAGTAAAATTATTTGTGGAAAGAAATGTATATTAATATATCTTCAACTCAAACAAAGCTTTCAAGTCGCATTTTTTTTCATATTGTTTGAAGTTGGTTACACTTCACGTCTGGTAAAGTTCTCCTAAAAATCTTGGAATTAAAAATAACATTGAGCTTGTCTTTCTGGTAAATGAATTTGTTAAAACTTTTCATGCTGCATTGTTGTAGAAACCGTGCAATGCGTCATTCATTCTTTTCGAGTATTTAAAAAAACATTTAAAGAAACAATGTTAGTTGCACTTAACGTCAACCGTACGCCGATTTGGTTAGGCCATTCAAATCCGACGACAGTTGACAAATTCCGAAACAATTCGAATGCATGTTTGTAAAAAGTTAAACTCGGCAACCGAACCAAGAACAAGCTTTTAAATCATTGAAAGAAAATGGTTTATTTGACAATTTCTCTTATTGAGTTTTAAGACTTGAAAATTTAGTTTACGTAAATTTAACTCGAGGTCAATTTTCAGAAAAACTGCTACAAGCATAAACTTTGACGTGACAATTTTCAGTGACGCGATTTTCGGCGAATTGCAAATGTCCTTTTGCGTAAAACCAAACATTTGTGAACCTTCAGGCTGCATTTGGAATATGCAGCTTCTAATCTTTCAGAAAAGTATACAAGTTCTGCACTTTGCGTTTCATGCAACGCGTCCACTGGTGGCAGGAGCCCATGCTCTAAATATTGTGGAGAATACTTAGCGATCTCCCAACAGCAGATTGCATGCTTAGCAAACTGGATTCTAATCAAATCAACTGCGAGCACTCCGACAATACGCCGATCGTTTCAGGCCGGGCAAGGAAAGAAAACAAGATTAACTTTTGTCAACCATATCAAAAGCATACGTATCCGAAGGTGTCACAAAGACCCAATCGAATTTCATGCGTGCTATATCTATGGGAAGTGTTAGCAGCTACAAGTAAAATGCGATTTCAAGCTTGGAGTGGTCGTGCAATACTTGAAAATTAGAAGGACACTATAGGTTGCGAATTCCACGCTAATTCGAAAAGCAGCGTTTCTCTCATAGCTCGTGTTTTGACCAGTTTGTCTATTGTAAAGTAAACCCCTCCCAAAACGAACTAATATATAACTTGTATGGCTAGTTTGCACAGAATTTGCAGTGATTTGTATCTGGGCCTTTTGGTATACCTTAAATCTAAAAATACAAACTATAAACCCAAAATATAACTACTTAAAAACTAATGTGCACATTTAACCAAATGATGCCTCACAAACCACACAATCGCAAATATCTACGAAACTAGCCATACAGAACAAATACAAAACATCAACTTAAGAAAACTGTTGAAAATGTTGGTCATGCTACTTTGCTTAGATTACTTGGCTTTTTAATGAAGGCCACACAAGAGCGCTATTGCGACTTCATATTTTCAAACCACCTAACGCTTCAGCTTTTGAGTGAAACAGCGTAGAAATCGAAAGCTTATGTCAATCCAATTTGTCATGACATCAAGTATCACAAGACACTCCAAGGTCAAAACTGCATTCTACTTGTAGCTGCTTACATTTCCCACAAAGGGCATGCATGAAATTCCATTTGGTCTCCGGGAGACTTTTGGATGCGTATGAATGAATGATTTGACAAATGTAAATCGTGGTTTTCTTTCGTTGTCCGGCCTGGTACGATCGACGTATTGTCGGAGTACTCGCAGTGGATTCTATCAGAGTCAGATTTGCTAGGCATGCATTCTGCTGTCGGGAGATCGCTAAATATTCTCCACAATACCTGGAGCATGGGCTCCTGTCACCAGTGGACACGTTGCGTGGAACGCGAAGTGCAGAACTTGTACACCTTTCTGAAGGATTAGAAGCAGCAGATTCCGAATACAGCCTGAAGACTTACAAATGTTTAGTTTTACCCAAAAGGGCATTTACAAATTCGCTGAAAATCGTGCCACTGAAAGCAAAGTCTAAAGTCAACCGTTATGCTCTTTATTAATTTTTCTGAGGGTTTTAAAGTTGAATAACCGCAATTTAGCTAAACATTTAACAGTCACAAGAAATCATTTAAGAATAAATTGCATTTTTAACCAGCTTCTTTATTTACATGCTTTAGAGTTCCAAGATATTTGAGAAACTTTACCCGACATGAAATGTAACCGAGTTTAAATATCAAATTAAATATAAATATTTGAAATTAAAGTAGATTAACAGCCTAGTGATTGCTAGATGTACCTAAACGTTAAACAAAATATTGAAAATGACACAAGCATCCCATTGAAAGACTTCTTTCCAATTCAATTTCAACAAGCCTCGAAACAGCATGGAAACTGCAAACGAAGCTGCCTCCAGATCATTCTTTACTTTAAGGAATAGCATGTGGTAGACTGTTGGCATCTCTGCAACTAACATGCTGTGGCATAGATATTTTTTGTTACTTTTTTAAAATCTCTCAGATAATTTTACTAATTTTATTTTCCAATTACAGTATGTTAACTGAAAGTTGGAGTCTAATAAATATTTGGTCTCGGAAAAAATGTCTTAAAAGTGGAATAACTAAACAAATTTATTAAACCAATATTTTCGCTTATTTTAAAACAATTTAACGAAAATAAATGGTTAAAGATATCAAAAAAATATTTTAAGGTTATTCAAGCTAAAAGTTAATTTAATTTTAGTCTATGTATTTATGAAAAGAATTCCTAAACTGGAATAACCACCACATTCACCGCATCTTGAATGCGATGGCGATTCAAGTAAAAGGAACTATTGTTTGCACAAACATTGTAACTCAAATTAATGAAAAAAACCAAAACTGAAAATTTTTAACGACATATTTCAAATATGCAAGGCTATTTTTTTTACAAGTTTTATTTAAGCAGATGAAGACAGCTATTTAGGTTATTACTTTAAAATTAAACATAACAATATAATTATTTAATAAAGTGGTTTTTTCTGTTTTCCGGTCTCTTAAAAAATATATAAAAAGTGAAAACGAAATAATAAACGTGTTCTATAGAACAGCTTCCCAACAAACCAAGAGTACGTATGCAATAAAATCTGAAGTTTAATCGCCCATGGAACCATAAGAAATTCCAGCGAATGACATAAATCGTTCCAAGGATTTTGATTCTTTAATTGCACACGAATTGAAGTTTTTTTTTTCAAATTAAAAAATTAGATATTGATGTGTCTATTATTTACGTCTGAAAATGTCAGTTTAAATCCAGCTTAATATATAAAGTTTGACACTTAAATTTAAAATAAAAGTCTTTCAAATATTGCATTAAATAGAGTTAAATTGTTCTCCCCAAAAACAATTTAACTGTAAAGATTTCTGCAAAATTAAGTATTTGAAAATTGTACGTAAAACTTTCTCTCGGTTTGTTGGGAAGCAGAAGCACGTGGCTAGGGACCTGGGAAGCGCCAATTCCTCTCTCACCCCTGGGTGAGCCCCTCAGGGGAACAAGTTTAAAGTTATTTACATTATGCGAAGCATGACACATCTTATAAATCTTATTATGAATAACATAACAAAAACTCTAGTATTTAAATGAATTACATTTTTAGTTATGTGCCTCCAAACATTTTGAGTAACGACATATTCAAAAATTGTAAAACCGAGAAAAACCAATTTGAAGTTTTTATCGTTACCCATTTCCTTACGAAGAATTTTTGCTTCGACGTAATATTAGATAGGAATAGCATTATCGAATCCTTAGTCGTTCGGCCGTTCTAGTAAGGAAAGGGTTAAATAAAATGGCTTTTAATGTAAAAAATATTTTCCCCAATCATCTTGATACTTTGTGACATTAATAAAGGTTGTAATAGTATTTTAAGCTAATTATTTTTAATTTTTATTTTTCAACGATTATGGGGTACTGGGTCCACTTAAGCCCTGGCTTGTAAGAACAAAACATCGGAAGCTCAGTTACGAGTCCGAATTTCCCCGTTTCTTATTGCCTCTAGTTGCCACTTGACCGCTGCACCAAAATCAACATTGATCTCAGCGTTCGCAAATATCGAATCAGTCGCGATTTGATTAGAGCGTCTAAAACGTGCGAAATGGCCAATGCTTATGCCTACTCAAAAGAGACAACAAAGGCCTTCGCTCATTACGCATGCGTTAGATGCGGACGCATTGCTAGACGCGAGTTCTAACAATTGCAGATAAGATGCTGATATTGTAGAGCAGAGCTTTTTTCAAGCCTTGACGTTCGTTTTCAGTCCTTACAAACCAGGACTATAGTCATGAAAAATTAAAATTCTTGTACTTAACAAGACAAACTACAGTGAAAAATCTATGGAGTTTAGAGTAACTCCGGCTTGTAGTTCAAAATTGTAAAATAAGTTATTCTGGGGGCGAGAACGTTAAATACACAACATCAATAAAATGGAACAGTGTTCATCCACACCCTTTAAACACATTATGTATCACAACATTCTGCATTTGCAGTTTAAATCGTAGAAGTTTTTGTAGCAAAATTAAAAATAAATTGGAGTGTAATCACAACAGAAGTAAATCTGAAATAATTGTCCGAAACGTGTACCTTGACTGTTGAAGTACTCTGTAGAACAGTCTCTGAGTAGATGGGCCGCCCGCAGTCACCGAGTAGAGGGGGCCGCACGCAGTCACGGAGTAGATGGACCCACAGTAGCTGGTAAATGTGCTATAGCCCGGAAGTCCGAAAACTTCAGCCTGAACTCTTAGGACAATTATTCGGGAGTGAAGATCTGTAAATGAATATTTTTTAATTTAAAAAGATAATTATTTACAGGTATTAGCTATTGCTATTAATTTCTAAATTAGTTATTACTCGCTTCATTAACACCAATACAGTATAACTTATTCCTATGGAAATAGCCTAACATTCTAGTAACGTGAAAATAAGACGAAATACAGCTACAGCACTGACAAGTTATTATAATGAAATAAAAACATTTTAGTTGATATTTAGTATCAGTTTTTTTTTTATGAAAGAACTAAAAATTCAAAAGGATTTATTTATTATAGTAATAACTTTTTACAAAGTTAGATATTTTACGGGATCTGGACTAGAAGACACCCATCTTCTATACTAGGTAAAGGATAATCATTATCTTCAAGAGCTTTATTAATAGTTATTTAAAAATCTCCACAAAGACGTATTGAACCATCTGGTTTTACAAAGGGTACCATTCACTGGGCCCAATCACTGGTTCGATCACTTTAACATGTTGATCATTATGCTCAACTAAAGCTTCCACTTCACCAAAAGTTTTTATTAATTTCCCTCAAAACGCGCGAAATATATTTCCGATTTGTTGAAACAATTTTGAAAACTTAACAGTTTCACCATCAATATTTTTGCATTTAGCAGCATCTTAACTTTAGAATTACTCAAAGTAAACGGGCGTATGGTTTCTATGATTAACGTTAGCAGTACGTCTTATTTTAGACCTACAAAATGCTTTTACGGGACCTTTTAATTTACACTCGAGACATTTTTATGCGAACAGTCGTTAGAACAATGCCGTTTAGATGAACAAAAACACCTACCTAGCACTTTAGTACAGGTCGAATCAGACTACTTCTCCTTTTACATAGTTCAGAGGTAACGCTGATCGTGGATTATTCTTCAGGTATAGTCAGTCTTCTGAATGCACAAATATTGTCCCAAGGAGATTCCCGTTGACTTTCCTTGAAGCTCCGCGGCGTTTTTCCGAAGCTGTTTCCATGGCAGATGATATGCTCAAGGCCCTGTCCATCAGAGTTAGCCTCTCTTCCGGCAACAGTCTCTTCTGGATGGCGTCGTTGTTTAACACGCATACGAATCTATATGCCGGAGTCTGCTTGAATGTCCATGAAGTCGCAGCTTTTCGTCAACTGGGCACAGAAGGTGTTAATGACCTTTTATTCTCGCTGGTGTCGCAGACGAATCTATATATCGCAGCATGCGTGATTGTCCGTGAAGTCGCAGTACCAGGATAAGTTCGTCAACTGGGCACAGAAAGAGTTAATGGCCTCTCTTTCTCGCTGGTGTCGTCATCGGTGGAACCGGAATCTCTCGGCGATAGTCAAGCGCTGATGATCCATTTGCTTCTTTAGACCTTCCAACAGAGCGTCGAACGTCTTCTCCTTCGACTTGTCTGGAGAAACTGTCGTTAAGTAAGGTGTAGATTCGAGAAGGCAACAGCGCAACCATTGTAGAGACCCTCTCGTCATAATTCGTAATGTGGATAGGAATACATGTCCAAGCGATTCACATAAGCTGACCAGTCATCAGATCCTTCCTGGCTAGACTCCATCACCAAACCCATGCTTGGTGTTCTGGCAGGAGCAGGAGCATCAGAAATCTTGTCCCAAATCGTCGAATCGTTACTTAATTCCGAAAATTTTAAACTTTCAAACAGATATATTTATTGAACTTCAAAGATTTAATCGAGGATCATCGTTACCAGAATTTGCTCTGAATACTACCAACTGTTTAAAAGTAGTTTTCTGAAGTAAGCTTTTATTCAGAGCAAAACATGATTACAAGTCAAGATAACAACACAATTTCACCTTGAGTCATTATACGGTAGCTGACTGGCCGGCTATACGTCACTAACGTAATTTGCATACAAGTGCCTCTTATTGGACAACATAAATTAAAATCGCAAAAGAAGCCGCAGAATTACGACGCCCGTCGGCAATGGATCACGTGTAGCTCTAGTGCGATGATATTTCAAACCAAACTAAATTGAAGAAGATACAAGGATAGTTCATTTTTTATGTAGTTAAATATTGAAAAGCTCATCTTTAGCGTGTTTTGTTTAACTTTTTATTGCGGTTTTGAACACGGTATGTACAATTTTTGAGTAGTCCCGAGGAATAACTTTAGTTTAGTTTGAATTATCGTCGCACTAGAGCTACACGAGGGCAAAAAACTAAACTTTCTTTGCTTTGATTGCATAACTTGCTTCTTAGGGACTTAGCATTACGAAATTAATTGCTTGAACTTATCGAAGTTTGTTACTATTACGTCTCTATTACTTCCACACGTCTGCACAAAAGCCACAACTTCATAATAGGCGCGTTTACCTGAGCCATCGAATCCATGGATTGAAAAGCAAACTCAGCAATTTTTCGATCCTGGGGATTTTCTCCCAGACAGAACCGGAATTGCAGGGTTCATTGGGGGGTTTCGCAAACCCTCCAATGAAGGAGGGTTTGATGTTTCATACCATGGATTCGGCCACACACTATCATTTGGGTTAGAGATTCTGCTCGACCTCTTTTTCCCCTAATCGGGTTTTTGGCATTCCATGGATTCGATGGCTCACGTAAGCGCGCCTAATAGCTCCTAAATGGCTTTTGTTGCAGGGGTTCGTGTTGAGTCTTCGTGTTATTTAAGGATATTTCAACAATTAATCGGATTGCCCCCGATTTTTCCTTGGACTTCAAGCAGCCATAAAGAACATTTACATGAGCCATCGAATCCATGGAATGCCAAAATCCCCATAAGTGGAAAAAGAGGTCGAGTAGGATTCCTAACCCAATTGATAGTTTGTGGCTGAAGCCATGGTGTGAAACATCGAACGTTCCTTCATTGGAGGGTTTGCGAAACAACCCAAAATGCATGAACTTTGCAATTCCAGTTTGGTCTGGGAGAAAATCCCCAAGAGGGAAAAATTGCTGAGTTTGCACTACAATCCATGAATTCGATGGCTCATGTAAACGCGAATAGAGTATTTTAGGTGCCAGTGTTAGTGTTTTATCTGATTTTACGTAGTCAAAGATTTTTGTTCACTTCAGGTGACCACAATTCAAAGTTTCGAGGGCATCAGGTTCGTCAGTTAAAGGGCCCTTCCGTGGCCGAGTGGTTAGGGCATCGGCCTGGAGATTCAACCTTCTCAGGAGAGAGGGGTTTGAATCCCACCCACTGCCAGTCATCCCATCAATCGGACCTGTGCTGGTGCTGGAAATAGTAGAAAAATCCTCTATCACGGATGGGTCTGAGAACACCGCGACATTCGTGCTCGTTAAATCTGTGGAGTTTAAAGTCCCGACGGCGTTAGGGTACAATTTCGCTCAAAGTTCCGTTGAGTACCCACTCACGTGTCGACCTCATCACTGGACCAGGGTTCGAAAGTACGAAGCATTATTGGCTGTGGTAAAGCTCCGAAGAGAGGCTAGAAATAGGCAGCCGGAAACCATTGCATTACCTCAGTTAAAGGCCCCAGGTGGCCTAGAGATGTAAGCAACGAGCCTCTCACCGAGAAGGTTCTTGGTTCTGTCCTTGTAAGCATTGCTATGTATTCGTGCTGGTGGAAAAGAAATCTAATAATCACCGGGGTGCCTGAGTACACTGCGATGTACGTGCCCGTTAAATCTCTCGAGTCGAAAGTCCCGACGGCGTTAGCGTACGAGTTTGCTCAAAGTTCCATTGGTTGCCCGCTCAGGTATCGACCTCGTCACTTGACCAGATTTCTAATTAAGAGGCGTAATTGGATGTGTTAAAGCTAACGCTAACATCGTAACGCTAACACAAACCTTGAACCTCTCGACCAATCAGAAAGCCAGTAGAGATATATACGCGATTTTTGATTGGTCTAGAGAGTTTTAAGGTTTTTGTTAGCGTTAGCCTTACGGTTTACCAAAACGTGTGCAAAATATCTCTATTCTGAGAGATTCTTCCTTTTAGACTAGGATAACCTTGTACGCATAAAAAATCTTTTATCGATTATTACGTGAACTTCTTTTGGAATTACCGCTTTTATGCTCCATACTGAATGGTTTAAAAGTAAAAAAATAACTGTTGGTGGGTAGACATATATATATTCAGGTTTGTGTGCTTGGTCAGATACCAACTTATAAAATTTCGTCAAGTAAGACAGGCACAACACACGTAAGTGCTGCAATCTATTTCCACCTCATCAATTTATACACGTCCCTGAAGGAGAGGAAAATAGTTTCCAGGGACCTTTACCAAAGGGAAATTGCATCATGACCGCCCACAGGACGTTCGGTCCCAACAGGTTTAACGAGCAGGTGCTCCGCATATACTCGGTGGGTCTTCAACTGCATCGGGACTCGATCGCTTAACCTTCCAAGAACGAGTCCTTATCCACTTGGCTAACCGCGTCCCGAATAATTGTTAACAACAAAGCAATTGATTGTCATTGTGTGTATCATATAATAAAGTTGATCGTTTCAGGTTCAATTGAAGGTTTGCTTCCAGAGCATAATAATGTTTAATGAACAAATATGTTATTACTAGAATAGTGTGTTTAATGGATTTTTGTAGATTAAAAACCAAACCAATATTTCCAATATTTCAATGTCAAAAAAACTTGCTCGGAATACAATGAATGATTGATACTTGTTATTCAAAGCAACCAATTGCTAAATCCAAACACGTCATTGTATTATATTAAAATGCAATTCAGTTATAAAGCCTTAAAACGTAACCAGACGACCTTACGAATCGATCTATTAATATTTTAGCTTGATTAAATTACGAAAATTAAAATATGATTTGCAATAACTTTATAACTGACTCGGCTCAGCTATCGATAAGAATCTACTGTGATCTTGAGAAAGGTATTTTTGAAGTCTTAGCTGGACAACTGTAGCCACTATATTTTTTTGTCAGAAAAATTTGAATACGAATGAAATAAAAAAAAATTTGCATGTCAACAAACCGTTTTAAAACCGTAACTCACAAAATGACCAAAACCAATTACCTCTACAAAGTTCTTACTTGGTTGGAAGTTATACCAGATTCAAATAACACTCGCTTTAAAAAATGTAAAATCATCTCATTCTATGCAATTATGTTCATATTTGCAACAGACTTTTCATCTTCTCTAATTTATATTGCGAGGAATACGAAAAATTTTAAAATTTCATTGGTGGTTTTGCCATGCAGAGTTTTCAGTTGTGCGGCATGGTATTTTACAGGACGCATGAAGACATCTCTACTACTTTTGTGGCGCAATCTGGATAAAAAGGGAACATTTTTAAATAATAAAACTTTAAATGCTTTTATTTTATTCTTATGTATCCTCCAGATTATATTTGCTATTATCACCGAAAGCGTCACCATTTTCGATCGTCGTGTGGAGATATACGGCATCACAATAAAAAATTCAGCCGCCAAAATAATCGTAAGGTACACCAGAACGGCTATATACACATTCTTCTTCCCAGTTTTAGCTAATATAATTGGTCTGTTACACATAATTATCTGCATTCGTTGCTGCCGAGTTCTGAATGAACTTACAGGAAAAATTGAAGCCATCTCTCCCACTAGATTCACGATTTCTATTCAAGCAATTGTATTAAAAATATTCATAAATATTGAAAACTGCATTATCAGCCTTCAGAACATATTCTCGTTTCCGTCTTTACTGATGTTCGCTGCTCATTTTAGTTGGTGCAGTGGCATTCTAGGAGTAGTGGTCACGGGAGGTTTTCAAGATATGCCCGGAATTTACATAATTTCTTATACCACTTCCGTATTTAATTCACTTTTTTGCTTGATGGCCTGTATGTGGTTTGCTGGCGGGGTGCCACTGGCTATGGACACCTTCAAGGCGACATTTTCCAGGAAGACCCAACAAAGTTTGATGGTGGCCTCATCAGAGCGAGAATCAGGACTCGGGCAAGGTCTGTACGAAAGGCCGAGCCTTGTGCTTTCCGGTTGCGGGATTTTGCATTTTACCAGAAATTCAATTTTGGTAGTTTTGGGAACTCTGCTGACGTACACTATTCTTTTGCTAAGCAATCAGTAGTCAAACAGAAATGCAAAATGCATAATCTATACGATTTATTTGAGCCAGTTCTACTTCTGTATTGAACTCTCTTTCCTGTTTGATGGCTTGCATGTGGTTCGCTGGTGGGGTGCCATGGTATAATGGACAACTTCAACGCTGCATTCTCCAGGAAGACTCAACAAAGTTTGAGGGTGGCGTCATCAGAGCGAGAATCAGGGCTCGGGCGAGGTCTGTACGAAAGGCCTAACCTTGTGCATTCCGGTTGCGGGATTATGCATTTTACCAGAAATTCAATTCTGGTTGTTTTGGGAACTCTGCTGACGTATACTATTCTTTTGCTAAGCAATCAGTAGTCAAACAGAAATACAAAATTTATAATCTATACGATTTATTTGAACCCCTTCCATTTCTGTATTGAACTAGCTTTGTGTTTGATGGCTTGCATGTGGTTCGCTGGTGGGGTGCCATTGGTGATGGACTCCTTTTAGGTGAAATTTTCCTGGAAGATTCAACAAAGTTTGATGGTGGCCTCACCTTAGCGAGAATCTGGGCTCGGGCGAGGACTGTTCGAAATTCCGAGCATTGTTCTTTCCGGTTGCGGGATTTTGGATTTTACCTGAAATTCAGTGCTGGTAGTTTTGGGAACTCTGCAGACGTATACTATACTTTTGCTAAGCAATCAGTAGTCAAACAGAAATGCAAAATGCATAATCTATGCGATTTATTTGAACCACTTCTACTTCTGGCTGGTTGGTTGGTAGACATATATATATTTTCAGGCTTGTGTGCTTGGTCACAAGGACCCGCTTATAAACCATCGTCAAGTAGGACAACACAAGACACACACAAACATATATGACAGATGTTGCCATCTGTCGCCACCTCCGCAATTTAGACACGTCCCTGAAGGGGAGGGAAATTTTCTCCAGGGACCTGTACCCATGGGAAACTGCGCAATGACCGCCCACAGGACTTTCGGACCCAACAGATTTTACGAGCAGTACTTCGCATATACTCGACAAACACAAACATCCATGCCTAAACGGGATTCGAACCCAGACCCAGCAGCTCCAGAAGCCAATGCCTTAACTACTATGCCGCCGGATCGGCTTCTACTTCTGTATTGAACTCGTTTTTGCGTTTGATGGCTTGCACGTGGTTCGCTGGTTTGGTGCCATTGGCGATGGACAACCTCAAAGCTGTTAGTCGACAGGGACTGCACATATGAAGAGTAAAGGGAAGAACCGCTTTATTTCTTAGACGGGTTTTCTTAATAGCCTCTTTGGGGATGATAGCGAGAAATAACCGAAACTGGCATAAAGAAACCGGTTACTCGCTTTGTTTATCGCGACAACCCTGATTCACGCCAGATATAAGTGGATACGACACAGTCGCAAATAAAGAACCGAAAGATAAACCGGTTTTAGGTCGCCAATGTCCGCCAAGCACACACAATTACAGAAAGACTCTAAAGAAATCAAGCGGATCTTCTCGTGTACTCTTCATATATTTATTTGCTATCTTGACTTGATCATTAATTGATTTACATGTGTAGTACATAAATTATTTAGGTTAGGCTATTGGCGACGGCGTCGTATTTTAGAACCACAGTCAAGTGACGAGCCAACACCTGAATAGGCACCCAACGCAACCGTTAAGGGCGACATCGTACGCAGCGTTAGGACTTTGAAGGATATCTAACCTGCACTCCCTTACACGGGGTATTATTCGTCGGACATTTTTGGCTGGTTTATAGGTCGGCAGCTATTTTTGGCGATGACATAAATTATTTAAACAATTCAGTATCACCCCGGGAAATGCTTTAAGTTAAAATGTAGATATGCACTAATAGAGAATCCTATGCAACTGGGAATATGTTTCAGAAAAATTAATATGCACCTTCTAAAGCAATGAATCGTCAAATATAGTAACTCTGGTTCATTACAAAATTTTCCTAACCCTTTTTCGATTTACGAATGATAGTTTGGACTCGCCTAAGCTGTAGGTGCCATGCAGTGTTAGGCATTAATTTGTCAATTATCATGTTAATTGACTAAAAAAGTAATTACAATTACATTAATTACAATTAAATTGGCAACAATTAATTACATATAGAATTGGCAACCCTTCTTTCTTTAGATTCTCTACTTCTCTTCAAAGTAAACTCGTCCCCATTCAAAATATTTGATATGCTAAGAAATGACGGGCGGACTACAAAGGAATAACTGTTTACAACAAAGTGATTGATTTTCATTTTGTTTAGTACATTAAAATTGATGTTTTGCGGTGCAATTGAAGTTTTGGTTTACAAGCAAAATAATATTTAATCAATAAATATGTTATTATTTTATTAGTTTGGTAGATTTTTGCAGATTAAAACTGAACAAATTTTTCCAATAACATGTCAAACAACTGCAAGGAATACAATGTAATGATTGATACTTGTTATTCAAAGCAACCGATATTTAAACACAAACACATCATTGTATTTTGTAAAATTCAATTATAAACCTTATAATGTAACAAAGATGCCTTATGATTTTATTAATAAACGATTGATAAAGTTTCAAATGGAACTTAATTGAATAAATCGCGTGATTTGATTGATTGTAATTCAAAAATTGATTTCGGTTATGGAGTGACTTAATGATGGACTGAGCTCAGCTTTTGAAAGACTCTCCCGCGAACTCTGTGATCTTGAAAAAAGTATTTTTGAAGTTTTTACTGGAAGATTTACTCAATGTATATTTTGTTAGTTTATTTCTGAACATGAAATGACATTTAAATACTACTAAGGTATTTGAAAAAAAAAACTTAAAAAGTTGCATGTTTACAACTCATTTAAAAACTTCAATGCACAAAATGACGACTAAAACCAATGACTTCTACGAAGTTCTTAAGTGGTTGGAAGTTATTCCAGATTCAAGTGCCACACGGTTAAAAAAATTAAAAATATTTTCTTTCTATGCAATTATGTTCATATATGCAACAGACCTATCGTATTCTCTAATTAATAATATGAGAATTCTTAAATATAATAAACTTATATTGGCGTTTTTACCATGCAGAATTTTAAGCTGTTTGGCATGGTATGTAATAGGAAGAAGAGAGACAACCTTACCGCTTTTGTTGAGAGATCTGGATAAAATGAGAACCACTAGAAATATTACAACGTTTAATATTTTCCTCTTATTTTTATGCACCACCCAACTTATATTTTCTATGATCAGCGAAAACGTGTCCATTTCCGATCTCCATGTAGAAATATATGGTATTGAAATAAAACATTATATCGCAAAAATAATCGTAAGGTACACCAGAATAGCTATATATACATTCTTTTTCCCTGTTTTAGCTAACATAATTGGAATTTTTCATGCAATTACCTGCATTCGTTGCTGCCGAGTTCTGAAAGATCTTACAGAAGAAATTGAAGCCATCTCTTCCTCAAGATTGACGACTACTATACAAACAATTGTACTGAGACGATTCTTGGAAATCGAAAACTGCATTATTAGCCTTCAGGAAATATTCTCGGTTCCGTCTTTACTGCTGTTCGCTGCTCATTTTAGCTTTTGCAGCGGAATTCTTGGGATAATGGTCACCGGAAATTTTCTGTATTTGCCTAAAATACACATCATTAATTATACCACCTCTGTATTGAACTCACTTTCTTGTTTGATGGCTTGTATGTGGTTCGGGGGTGGAGTGCCACTGGCGATGGACAACTTCAAGGCTGAATTCTCCAGGAAGACTCAACAAAGCTTGATGGTGGCCGCATCGGAGCTAGAATCTGGGCTCGGGCGAGGTCTGTACGAAAGGCCCAGCATTGTTCTTTCCGGTTGCGGGATTTTGCACTATACCAGAAATTCAATTTTGGTAGTTTTGGGAACTCTGCTGACGTACACTATTCTTTTGCTGAGCAATCAGTAGACAAAGAGGAATACAATATTTATTTGTTCATCTTCTGCATTGAACTCGCCTTCGTGTTTGATGGCTTGTATGTGGTTCGCTGGTTTGGTGCCACTGACGATAAACTACTTTAAGGGGGCATTTTCCTGGAAAAACAAATAAGTCTGATATCGGCGTCATCAGAGCGATATTAGAGCGTACTCGGTCGAATTCTGTACGAAAATCTTTACCAGAAATTCAATTTTGGTAGTTCTGGGAACTCTAAACTAATTTCACAGAATACGCAAAGTTTATTTCAAAAACAGTTTTCTGCGCTTTCAGAAACACAAGTTGATGGCGTTGCATAATTTAATTTATCGTAACAAATGCCTAAATTTTCGAATAAACTAATGCAATAAATTTTTTTTTGACTTATTGAACTAGATGACTAACTCAGTCATAATAATGAAACTTATAATTGATTTATTTTAAATTTAATTAATGACATTGTGCAGTGATAGCTTAACTTCCAATTAAACAAAATCTGCCTGGAAGGAGAATTCGCCGATTTCTAGTTTCAGAGATTTATTCATTGGAAAAGAGTCTGGATTTCTCAGAATTCTAACTCCTTTTATTAGCGTAGTGTCCATGAATAATTGTGACACATATTTGACTAAGTCGGATGTTTTCCACTGTTTTTTTGTTCGACACTTTTAGAACAAAAACATTGTTTTGGAAAGGAAATTGTTAGTCAAAATGCACCTGTTGAGTATTATTTGCTTTTTTAGTTTTAAATTTTATTCCTAGATGGCAGCATGTCGACTTTTGAATTGGACAGTCTCTCTCTCTCTTTCTCTCTCTCAAAGTAAACCAATTTTTGAGTGGCGTTGCGAATTAACTGGACGTTGCAAAAATAAAAGCAATTGGACCATTTTCTCTGACGAACTTATTTGATGTTAGATGAAAGTTGTATAATGGCAACAGCAAAAGGAACTTAGAACTGAAGTGGACTGCTATGACTCGATTTTTTTAAAACAACTTCAAAGAAACTTTATTAGAAGGAGAAGGACAACAAATTATTTAATTTAGACAATCAACATTTTAATACGAAGGCTAACATTAGAAACGTAAAGTACATTTCAAAAACAAGTCATACCAGTTCACTTCAGTTCTATGTTAATTTTGTTGTTGCCAGTATACAACAAGAATCCATTGTTTTAAAGAAATGGTATGGTATGATATATTACATATATATTCCAGCTTGTGTGCTTGTTCAGAGAACAGCTTATAAGCTTTCGTCAGGTGGGACAGACACACACAGAAAGCGTTTTTACAAGCACAAGAGAAACACAAAGAAAGGACTACACAAACACATAGACGAATAACAGCATTTATTGACGGTCGCAATCATGCATGCATGACCGGGATTCGAACCCGACCCCAGTAGCCAGAAAGGCTATCGTCCTAACGATTGCACCATCGGCATCGGGGAGGCTGTTTTAAGGAATTAAACTATGTATGCTTAAATTAATTTGAAAATATAAGAAAAATTGTAGTAAATTCTCTGTGAAACAATTTTATTAGTTAAATTGATCCTAAATTCTCCACTCTTCATTTTTAAATGCTTAAAAATTGATTTTAACTTTTTTTACCGAATAAAGATTTGAAAAATTATTGTTATAATTTATTTAAAAGTTTTGATTCCAATTTTAACCTCTTAAATTTTACCTTAAAATTAATTAAGATTCCTTCCTCCCATCTGCATTTTACCATTTCATTCTGGATACATAATGAATCTATTTCACAAATTTTAGATTTTTAGAATAAAAAAATAAGAAGTTAGAACTGAAAAGGTTAATAAAAGTACGCAAAGTGCTACTCTAATTGTTGTACTTCATTCTATAAAAGAGTTATTTTCTTCTTTTTAAAAATGAACAAGCACCTTACGTGTTGAAAATACACTCTTAAAACAAAAGCGTGAAATACACTCCAGTAGGATAAGTGCATTTTCGACACTGGAAAGGAGTGAATATTATCTCAGACTGAGTTAAAATCACAAGTTTGGAGTGATCCTGTCGGAGGTTTAACACACAAAGGATCCACTCCAAAAGGAGAAGTGCATTTTCCAGACTGGAGGAGTGAAAATCAATCAGACTGAGTTAAAATCGCTCGTTCGTTTTAGGAGTGTACTTCAATAAATAAACCATGTTGTTTGATAGGCACTTTCTAAAGGTCAAAAAGCAAGCAAAACTTAACTTTTGACTCCAACGTGTAATATTCGGAAAAAATATTTTCTAGATAACGCTCCAAATCCCCAAGCAGCTGCATGCTGAAGTTGGAAGTCCTTTTGCTGATAGCAAAGTTTTTTTATGGACGCAGTTGCATTTCTTCTGCGACTGCATTCGCAGACGAAATTCAGAATTTTGGCTATCTGGTGAAATGTGTTGAGTTGGGTGATATTATATGTCGGCTGTAGAAATAAGGTAGCGAGTAATATTTTGAGATATTTAAGAGTGTTATGATTTAGGCCAAAAAGATGTTTGAATACTTGATATAGGTCTGCACACATTTTATTCAAAAAAATGTACGTTATGCACTTAATTGTAGAAAATTTATGAAGTAAAGCTTGTTTTTATTTAAACCAGAAAAATTGCAACGCATGAAATTGTTTGTTTTAAAGGTAAATTGTTCACAAACCAATAAACAAAATACCATGCAAATCTTTGTATTTCATTTCTTTTCATGACAAGCGGTACTTAAAAAATTATAAATTATATGCTATAAAATATTATTTAAAAAACAAATGCATATTTTAGAAGTGATTTTCACATTTACATGGCAACGGATAGTTCAAGAATACATTTTCTTGTTAGTTCGAAGTAGAAGTTAATGAAGTAGATATATGGTGCATTGTTAAGTATACTTCTGACTTTGGCTAGTCTAATGAAAAGATATTACAATGAAATTTAGAATCATGAATAGCTAAAAAATGTTTTATTTTATTATTCAAATTTTACTCTTCTTGATAAAGAGTCTTCTCAAATAACCATATGTAGTTCAAGAAAAAAATTTTCTTGTTATTTCGAAAATATATTTTTTTATTATTCAACTCCTACTCTTAATAAAAAGTCCTCTCAAATAACCATATAAATATACTGTGGTTTAAATACTCACAATAAGATCTCATATACTAGGTAAAAATAACCTTGATTATTCGCATTTACCTTCACAGGTATTGCATTCTAACGCTTTCAAAGATATTTATGATTGTCAAGCATATGTGCCTCAGGTTATGGCCCAGTTTTAATTCCAGATTGTTAGAAAAGATGTGCCATTAGACCAAGCTTATGATAGGCCATGGTCGGTGTGTGCGCAAACTGAGAAAATACAGCAACAGGGATTTGAATTGAAGAGCTTAGTGGAAGAACAAGCTAAGTGGCATTTTTGAAAAAATTGAGATTTTTGTGTAAATGAACATGCTACTAAGTTCTTTAACAATAATTAGTTTTCTCTTTTACAGAAATATTAAGTTTAGCACATTTTTTTACGAATTGCATGAACCGTTTTCAACAGATCTGAGTGCGAACGAAAAACTAAAGCTCATTTTCTCATCTTCTGATTTTTGGCACTTAGCACATTCTTGCGTTTAGCTGTTTATATATGGTATGGTACAAATATATTCCAGCTTGTGTGCTTGTTAAGAGAACCGCTTATAAGCTTTCGTCAAGTGGGACAGACACAGAAAGAATATTAGCAGTCACAAAGAATGGAATAGCACAGAGACAAATAACGACATTTATTGACGGTCACAAAGATCCATGCCTGACTGGGATTCGGACTTGACTCCAGCAGCTCCAAAGTCTAGCGTCCTAACGATTGCACCACCGGGTGGCTTTAGCTGTTTAATTGGCATCAATTGCAACAACAGCAACTACAATGAAATACATTAGCATGCTCTATGAAAATGCGGAAAAAAAAACAGTATTTTTCAGAATTTCGTTGCAGTGTCAAAGATTTAGCCGCCCCGGTGGCGCAATCGTTAGGATGTTAGCATTTGGAGCTGCTGGTTTCGGGCCCAAATCCCGCTCAGGCATGGATGTTCGTGACCGTCAATAAATGTTGTTATTTGTCTATGTGTTTGTGTTGTCCTTTCCTTGTGCGTCTCTTGCGCTTTTAAAAATTGTTTCTGTCCCACGTGACGAAAGCTTATAAGCGGTTCTCTGAACAAGTACACAAGCAGGAATATATATGTACCATATACCATACCATATAAAAATTTAAGTGTTTGGACCTGCGCTATCAGTTTAAAAAAAGTTCATTTTCAATGAAAGGGGAACTTTCTGTTCCTTTAAGAGTGTTTCTTTTAAAATAGATCTTTTTGCCCACTTCAAAACTTTGGGCCACAAAGAAGGGTAAAAGGAAAAACTATTGTTACTCTAATTTGTAGAGAAAACAAACGTCCCTTAAATAACTAATGATTTGGGAAGTAGTTACACAGCTGCTGCTGGGAATTTCAAAGAAAGTGTAAATCTTATTCTTTTTATTGAAAAGGAAGAAAAACCATTGATTGTTTCAATTGACTTAGGCTTCTAATACTTTTTTGGACAAAAAGAACCTAACTTTTAAAATTATTTGATTCATTACTTTTTGTTGTTGTTGCTTATCTCCTTGGTTTAGCAGAGTTAAACCAGGTCTATAACGTCAGTACTCGCAAAAAGTCCATTATCATAACTGGATTTTCATACAGATCGAGTATGTGGTCAGGTTCCGCCTGTTTGCTGGAATACTTCGGGCAGATAGGAAAGGTCTTCTCCCCATTCGTGTAACACAGAGATCTGATATGTCCACTTTTTAGTCTGGGAATGGCCGTCTGTTCGCTTCTGCAGCACTTTAGGTATAAAGCCTCTCTCGCTTACCTTTTTACCAGTGGTGCACTGGAGGAATTTTCCAAGAGGCATTATGAAAACTCATAGCCCTCGAAAAGAACTCGGAGTGGGTTAACAAATCAGAGGTGTAAAGCGGTTGACTTACAACCCTCTTTAGCCGGTAAGTCTGCCGTCTCGTTGCCAGAAATGTCTACGCGAGAAGGGATCCATTGAAAATGAACCTCTCTGAATGATGAAAGATACTTCATTACTTTTTAAAATCTATTAAGTCTTATATACTAATTATATTAATAAAATGTACATTTGAATAAAAATGGACTAATATATATATTCATGTTTCTTGTTGGAATTTGAAATTTTAAAATTGAATGCATTGCAAATATAATGCAGTTTGTTTGCAAATTACGATGTGAGATATTAAAAAAATAACCCAAGAACACCATTTTGTGAAATAATTTTTTAATATTGTTTTTAAAGTTGATTTTAATTTTTAATATAAAATTCAGAATAATAAATTAAAATTTTTTCTAAATTTATAATTCTTCATAGTTCAGTTGGTAATAAATTTGATTATCTTACTTAAATAATTTTAGTAACTTTTGTGCCTTAATGTTTGGTGCCGTGTATAATTACTTTGTATAAAAAGATCTTTTATAGTTTTTACCATTATTACTGCACAATATAAATCGGTCCTTTCATTTAAAATATCTAAAATCTGTAATTTTAGGTTGATGTTTTTAAGTAACCCAAAGTTGTTAACAATTGTGTCGAAATCACAGTTTTTGAAATCACTCTCAGAAGTAAAAGTATTTTCATAAAATATTAAAGTTAGAGCATTAAAAATTTCTTTCAAAGTTTTAAGGTCAAATTTTTCCATAAACTTGGTACCTTGGTCTAAATTGTTTTACAAATCCAAGAAATTCTTAATTTTAAATGTGAAAATTTACACACCAAATACTTCAACATGCAAGAACTTTTAGAAAACTTTCATGCTGCGACAATTTACTAGAGTACCCTGTACAATTCCCAAAACGGTTTTCAAAGAAGTTTTCACCGTAACTTAGGGGTTTACCTCGTACGTTTGAGCCATGTGTGACACGTTGGTATTTGGTCCCACAAGTGCTAAAGTAACCTCATTTCTTCCTTTTAACTTTTCTGATAATCCTACCATGGTATCGAAATGAGTTCGAGACAAAAATAAAAATCAATGAAGTTAAAACGTTTTTGAAGGAGTCATTGTTATTTCTTTTAATTGATCAATTTATATATGTTACCGTTATAACCCGGAATCAGCTAAAACTAGAATTAACTAGTGATAACTAATTTTAACTGAAGCCATTGAGGAAAACTAGTTTCCTCTATCCAAATCTAGATCTCACTAGTTATTAGATGTTTTGACCAATTACTTTGCTTTAAACTAATTGAAATTCGCCTAAACTAGAATTGTCTAACATGTTTTAAATAAAACTAGAATTAACTGCAAATGCTTGGCTTTTTATTTATAATGATCGTTAATTTTAGAATCTTATTACGACAATGGAATCCTTAAAAACTCGATGTACCGTTGTTAATGGAGTGTCTTCTAATATCCAAACGCTTTTATTGCCTTTCAAGCCCAATAATTAACTAAACTAATCTAAATCTATTATCCTTAACCGTGCTATTTTCCATTAATTCTAGCTTTTTCAAAAATAAGCGTGTTATAGTTAAAACTAGATTAAACCAATCTATTTCGTCAAAACTAGTTTTAACTGGCAATAACTGGTTTTGGCAGTGGAAACTAGTTTTAAATAATGTAATCAGTTGAAACTAGTTTTCACCAGTTAATTCTAGTTCTAACTGATTTCGGGTTTTAACGGTAACATATATATATATATATATATATATATATATATATATATATATATATATATATATATATATTATATATATATATATATATATATATATAATATATATATATATATATATATATATATATATTTTTATTTTTATTATAGTATAAGACGTCAAAATAAAAAAAAATCCTATGTAGATTATATTATTAATTTAACAATTAAATCTCTTAAAAACAAAAACAAACGATATTTCAAACAAAATTAAGATTTATATTAAAAAAAAAAACTTTATTAACAAACGCCGGTAGGGGAGAGAAGGGGAATGGCGCCACCTTAAGGGAAATTGAATTTTCATGCAGAATTGTGTTGCAATTAATGTAAATTGTAATGAGCATAGCATACTACAGTTGATAACCTATCTTGTAGTGATTTTTTAAAATTTAAATCTTTAATATAAACTGAATAAAATTGCATTTTTCTATAGCTCGCACAGTGGCGGGATTACCCCGGTATCTGGGGTAATGCCGCCACACCACTGGGGTTATGCGCCACATCGATAAACAAAGCAAATAATCTATAAATAATGGAAAATTACGTAATAAAGCAATACATATAGAACTAAAATAGGTTTAATTAACTTTGGAATGGTAAATTGTACAGGGTTCAGCTCTTGTATTAAGGTAGGCGAATACCCAAAATTTCCCAAAAATCTAAAATTTTTACTATTGTTTTAATCTATTCCAAATTTGGCATTGGATTTCAAATATAATGAATAATACTATTTAGGCTTTTGTTTATATTTAAATATCATTTATTTATTTTAAACGGTGTTTTTCTACTAAAAAAAGAGGTTTACACCAACAAGTCTACCACATTGAATTTTCATCCTATGAACATTTATTATGTGTTAAATTCTTCGTTTTGAGCTTATACATGCAATTACTCTCTAGAGTTACATACAAATTACAAGAATAAAGTTATTAAGAAAAATGTTATAAATTAACCACAAAAAAAAAAGATTTTTTTCGATTAACTTACACTTGGACATTTTTTTTTTAAAAAACTTGTATACTTACTCCAGATGTTAGAGGTTCATGCCACAGCTATATATTGAAATAGCATCTGTGAAAAATTTCAGGTAAATTAATGTAAAACTTTTTATGCTAGAAGTGTTGGCGTAAACCCCTTTTTTTAGTTGAAAAACACCGTTTAAAATAAATAAATTATGTTTAAATAAAAAAAATTGCCCCAAAAGCATTGTTCATTATATTTGAAATCACTATGCCAAATTTGGAAAAGATTAAAGTAATAGTAAAAATTTTAGAATTTTGGGTATTCGCCTACCTTAACTTTCTATGTGCAACTAACTATGTAGTTTTTTTTTTTAAAAGTGTCGTTGGTCTATTTGACCAGTTCAGTTATTCTTTTTCGGATACGTGGCATCTCTAACGAAAACTAATAGGTTGTAGGGCCAATGTATGAAATTTCTATTTTACGGCCGCCATCCGCCATCCTTTTGCATGTGGCGGCATAACCCCAGAGTGATGTGGCGGCATTACCCCAGTAAGCAAAATGGCATAGAAGGCTTGTTTAAAGAAAGATAGTTAGCCCAGCGTCCAAACTAACGACTTGATAAAATAGAAAAATAATTACTCTTTTAAATGATATATAACAGATAAATCTAACTTAGAGATAGCAGTCACTTATCGCTCAATTTCTGTAGGCTCAAGATTAGATGAAAATCACTAAAAACTGTATTTTTTAAATATCTCTACACCAACTCACCGCACGGCCATTAGCGTCTATACTACAAATAACTTTGTTTCCTGCTACAGGTAAGCGCTCACAGCCCCCCTCCCACACACATCGCTGGCGAGATACAAGGGGTGGCGGCATTACCCGAGGTGGCGGGATTCCCCTGCTCTCCCCTATATATTCTGAGTGGCGTGACTCCCTAATAGAGACGGTCAGTTCCATAGAGCTAATGGGTTAGGTTTGAAATCACAACTTTAGCAGGAAGTATTGCTTTGCCATGCATTTTTTGCATTTTTTTATTGCATGCCACCATTTTCACCAGGTAAAGGAATCATCACAACATCAATTGAAAGGAACACCTGGTTACTTAATAAGTAACTGAAAAGTATTTAAATAGTGTCACTATCTGCTGTATATTTTTTACATTTTAAAACTTCAAAAATATATAATTAAATAACTAGATAACATTTTCGTTTCAAATTTGTTTCATTTCGATATTATGTTTATTTCCATTCCTTGGGAACAAGCTCTAACATTTCAAAACAATACTTTTGAGGAAGTCGTCAAGTCGTGATTCCCAAACTAATGCATTAGCTCTATGGGAATGGCAATCCCTCTCAACCCTGCAATGCATGACATTTTTTGTTCATCCCGAAAAAAAAATTTTTTTTTTATCTTTAATGCTCATATATTATGGGGAAAGTACTGAAAAAATTAACTGCATTGGAATTTACATAATTTAATTTTTTTTTTAATTTCTGCCATATAGTATGACTTATGACTTTCTTGGTGGGGGGCAAGTTCGCCGAACACTGCGACCTTAGGTTGCCGCATAGTAAAAACCAACAACAAAATTCCAATGTTGATAAGAATGATTAGAAAACTACTAAATATATTTTAAAATAACCCTCTTTAACGATAATTATTTTTTCAAAACAATTTTATTTGTATTTAGTACTAATATTATTTGACTTTGAATACTACCAAAGACGTAATTTCACAACAGTTAATAACTTCACTCTTCAATTTTGAATACACTTTTACTACTGTCATTTATGAAAATTATTAGTATCTAAAACTTCAAAATGGAATGTAATAGATGGAAAAATACTGATTTATTGAAAGGGAGCTCTACTTTAATAGAATAAAGTTACTTGTTGCAATATGGCAACAGTATGCATCAGAGGGTTAACTCTCGCTAGATGGTAGGATTGGCGTATATTCCTGAACCAATGGTCGTCTTTAAGAAAAACGTGATCTTGTATTCTCCGAGGAGCTAATAAGTTCGAATCCTGTTATCACGAGTCTGTTGCGACGTAACTTGTGGATAGATGGAATGCTGTAGAAGCTTTTGCTTGTTGTGGCCAGCAACGAAAGATTGGCACGTCAGGAGCGCTTACATCACAGGCAGTAACGTAATGGAAGCCGCCCCGGTGGTACACTCGTTAGGATTCTGGCCTTTGGAGCTGCTGGGATCGGGATCGAATCCCAGTCAGGCATGGATGTTTGTGACCGCCAATAAATGCTGTTATTTGTCTATGTGTTTGTGTCGTCTCTTTCTTTGTGTGACTCTTGTGCTTGTGTCATTTCTGGGACTTAGTACAATAGACTTAAAGTCGCAGTGCTTGGCGATCTTGCCCCTCACCAAGAAAGTCATAAACGTAATGGAAAATGCGGAACCAGTACCGTTATATTTAAATGCGAAGTCAAACACTGCAATATGGAATTCATTCCATAGTAATAAAATCTTTGCTTTCGTGAGGGCTAGTTTTAAATAAAGCTTATAAGCGGTTCTCTGAACAAGCACACAAGCTGGAATATATATGTACCTACCATACCAGACTGGTTATAAAGGAAATGTAATTTTAGTACATCAGGCTCAAATGGATTCAACATTAATGGCGCTATTTTCTGACCTAATCACTTTGAATTCAATTTTTTGTAGATTTCAAGTCAAACACACATTACCAACAAATAAGGCCAATGTTATAGTAAAAAGAAAATATTGTAAGTCTAATATTTCCGTCAAAAGAGAAAACTAAATCTCACTTTACTTGGTTATTAACAGCCACTCAATATCTAGACCTAATTCAATTTTTATGTTTATCGTATTATGAAACAACGAACACTCTCTAAACAAAAGAGTGAAATACACTACTATAGGAAGAAGTGCATTTTCGTCACTGGAAAGGATTGAAAATGAACTCAGATTGAGTTAAAATCACTCGTTTGGAGTGATCCTGTCGGAGGTTTAACAACAAAAAAGAGTGAAATCCACTCGAACAGGGGAAGTGCATTTTCGACACCGAAAGGAGTGAAAATTAACTCAGACTGAGTTACAATCGCTCGTTTGTTGTAAGAGTGAAGATATAGAAATATGAAAAATTCATTTTGTAGCTACAATCTTTGCCTTTACATGTTAAAATCACAGTAAACGTCTGGTTTTGGAGATTTTTTTTACAATTCTTGTGTCGAAAATTTTCTTATGTTACAGTTACTGTTATAAACCTAATTGTTTTTTTACAAGATTTTTAGTTAGTATCAAGGTAACAGAAAAGTAGGCTGTTTTAGTTTTTTGAAAACTTTCTGTTGTCTTTAAATTCATCAGGAATTGTTTCATAAGCGACTTCAAATTTAATATTAAATAAAGTTAAGAGTTGAAATAAGTTGAAATATAAACAGACTCTTTTTTGGTGCGCAGATTTAAAAATGAGAATTTATCTGAAGCTATATCATAAAGTATTTTAACTTTAAAGTAAAATTGAAGAACATCTTGAATATAAATTACTTCCATTATTTTATTCATATTCTTACATTATTATTTCCTCCAAGTGCTACCCATCAATATATTTCAAGTCCAATCTTTCGTAATTCTTCCCACAAATTCAGTTCTCGACTTTATTCCGACCCCGTTTTCTTCGCCCGATTTGCTCACTTTGACCAATTCCACAAGGATAAGGGCCCTTATTAGGAGATGTGAAAGCGCAGAACTGATGTTTAGCTTATGCTGTTGTTTTTAACATGATTAATTTCTTGCTCATCCATTGACAATCGAGTCAATTTTTTTTGTTTGATTGTTGATGTAAATTATTAGTGTATTCATTATAATTTTAAGTGGGTTTTTTTTTTATAAGATGCCAGGTTATTTTCAAAGCGGCGTTATAACAAACAGCATTTTTATCAAGATGAATGGGATTGTTTTTTTTTGTTAGGAAAAAGATTTGATTTCAATTGGCAGACTGGGGTTAAAAGTAAAGCTTTAGTTGTGATTGCTTTGTGTGTTTCACGTGACTTTTTTCCTCCAGCTTTCATTTCTGCTTTTCTTTTAACTGGTGCTAAGATTGGTTGGCTGTTCTCACTACTCTCCGTGCCCCCCTAACTCGGTTAAAAACAAAACTTAAAAGGGCAGGGGGAAAAGCGCAATTGGTCCGTTAGTTGGAAACTCTTGTAAGGTAATATTTGACATACAAAATGATCTGAATACAATTTAACCAAAATGCACTTTTTATTCTGATAAAATTGTCAAAAAATTTCTCAAATATTATTCAAATCTGTTAGACCTTAAATGAAATTAGTGTTGCAAACATGTTTTCTGGGTGGATTCACAAATAATTGATTTAACTCTTAACATGCGCGGAAGGATCGTTGCCATAGTACACTTCTATTCACCCAACTTAGGTTGGCAAGGAGTGTAGGCGCTGATTCACCAGTCGATCAAGCATTTATTTTCTTACAGCGTTTCTGTTACCACTCAAGACCTGAAACAGTCCTTTTAAACAAATGATTGCCAAAACTGTTGAATGTCATCTTATTTAGACAGCATAATTGAAGAGTACAAGGGAACGAACACTTGATTTCGTAGAAAGCTTTCCTCCATAGGCCTCTTTGGCAATGATAGCGAGAAATCGCCTAATTTTGTATAAAAAAACCGGTTAAGCGCTTTGTTTTTCTTTCGCGACAACCCTGATTCACGCCAGAGATCAGTGGACACGAGTACCACGAATGAAAAACCGAAATAAAAACCGGTTTCCTGTCGCCAATGTCTGCCAAGCAGACACAATTACGGGAAGATTCCTAATAAATCCAGCGGTTCTTCCCGCGTACTCCTCAATTATTGATTTTCTACATTAAAACATAAAAAAAAATGTGTTTCAAAGATAATCTGATCATTTATACATGTAAAGCAGTAAAATTTAGATGCTTAAAAATAGTTTCATAATTCATTTACCATAATATGTTGTCTATTTTCTCTTATGACATGGAACCATGACAATTGTCCATCCAAATTAAATAATTTTAAAGCCGGTTAGTAGGGGAGAGAAGGGGAATGGCGCCACCTTAAGGGAAATTGAATTTTCATGCAGAATTGTGTTGCAATTAATGTAAATTGTAATGAGCATAGCATACTACAGTTCATAACCTATCTTGTAGTGATTTTTTAAAATTTAAATCTTTACTAGAAACTGAATAAAATTGTATTTTTCTATAGCTCGCACAGTGGCGGGATTACCCCGGTATCTGGGGTAAGGCCGCCACACCACTGGGGTTATGCCGCCACATCAATAAACAAAGCAAATAATCTATAAATAATGGAAAATTACATAATAAAGCAACACATATAGAACTAAAATAGGTGTAATTAACTTTGGAATGGTAAATTGTACAGAGTACAGCTCTTTTATTAACTTTCTGTGTGCAACTAACTATGCAGGTTTTTTTAAAGCTTCGTTGGTCTATTTGACCAGTTCAGTTATTCTTTTTCGGATACTACGTGGTATCTCTAACGAAAACTAATGGGTTTTAGGGCCAATATATGAAATTTCTTTTTTACGGATTATGCCGCCATCCTTTTGCATGTGGCGGCATAACCCCAGAGGGATGTGGCGGCATTACCCCAGTAAGGCAAAATGGCATAAACGGGTGTTTGAAGAAAGGTAATTAGCCTAGCGTCCAAACTAACGAGTGATAAAATAGCCAAATAATTACTCTTTTAAATGATATATAACTGATTTATCTAACTTATAGATAGCAGTCACTTATCGCTTAATTTCAGAAGGCTCAAGATTAGATGAAAATCACTAAAAACTGTATTTTTTAAATAACTTTACACCAACTCACCGCACGGCCATTAGCGTCTATACTACAAATAACTTTGTTTCCTGCTACAGGTCAGCGCCCACAGCCCTCCTCCCTTACACACCGCTGGCGAGATACAAGGGGTGGCAGCATTACCCGAGGTGGCGGGATTCCCCTGGTCTCCCCTAGTAGCCAGTTATTTGTTCAAAAGAAAATATCAAACCTTATTTTTTTTAAACGAAGACCTATAGAAGTATTCTCTAAAACAAACCTTCATTCCTCGTTTCTGATTTACTTCCCCCTAGGCTAGGAAATTCCGCCTCAATAAACTCAGCACCCGAACTTTTTTCTTGTCATTTTCTTCTTTCTCTCTGCTGGAGGGTCTCCAAAACAGAACCAAAAAAAAATATATATATATAATTCGTCCCACGAAAAAACTAAGAAAAATATAAGAGGAGTTATGAAATCCCTATAATATAACAAAAGTATTAATGCGAAAGTATTATCGGTGGGACAAACAATCCACCAACGGTCTATAGAATGACTTGTTTGTGAAGCATTCTCCCTTGTCATTAGGTCTAAATGACTTGCCGTGTTTCTCTACCTTTTAATGTTTCAGTAAGGATATTTCCGATACTAAAGTATCAGGATATGATGGTTCAAGATGTGTCTTAAGGAAGGCGAGTACCCAAAATTCTAAAATTTTTACTATTACTTTAATCTTTTCCAAATTTGGCATAGTGATTTCAAATATAATGAGCAATGATTTTTGGGCAATTGTTTTTATTTAAATATAATTTATTTATTTTAAAAGATGTTTTTCATCTAAAAAAGGGGGTTTACGCTAACACTTCTAGCATAAAAAGTTTTACATAAATTTACCTGAAATTTTTTACAGATGCTATTTCAATATATATTTGTGCCGCCTCGGTGGCATACTCGTTAGGATTCTAGCCTTTGGAGCTGCTGAGGTCGGGCTCGAATCCCGGTCAGGCATGGATGTTTGTGACCGTCAATAAATGTTGTTATTTGTCTATGTGTTTGTGTCGTCTCTTTCTTTGTGTGTCTCTTGTGACTGTATCATTTCTTGGGGTTGAATACAATAGACCTAAGGTCGCAGTGTTCGGCGAACTTGCCCCCCACCAAAGAAGTCATAATATATATTTGTGCCATGAACCTCTAACATCTGGTGTAAATATATGTTTTTTTTTTAAATATCCGAGTGTAAGTTAATCGAAAAAAATCCTTTTCTTTGTGGTTAATTTATAATTTTTTTCCTAATAACTTCTTTTTTTGTAATTTGTATGTAACTCTAGAGGTTCATTGCATGCATCAGTTCAAAACGAAGAATTTAACACATAGTTAATGTTTATAGGATGAAAATTCAATGTGGTAGACTTGTTAGCTTAAACCTCTTTTTTAGTAGAAAAACACCGTTTAAAATAAATAAATTGTATTTAAATAAAAAAAAATGCCTAAATAGTATTATTTATTATACTTGAAATCACTATGCCAAATTTGGAAAAGATTAAAGTAATAGGAAAAATTTTACAATTTTGGGTATTCGCCAACCCTAACTGTGGAGATTTCTAATAAAAATTAGAATATTTGTTGACTTTCGTAATTATGAGGAAATTTTGTGTATTTGAAGTGTTTCGCTTAAGAGGGACTGTCAGTCCCATAGAGCTAATGCATTGGTTTTGAAATCACAAATTTTGCAAAAGAATCGTCTTGCCATGCTATCCCATTTTCGCCAGGTGTGGAAATCATCATACCATCAACTTAAAACAAAATTGAAAAGGAAATAATATCCGGTAATTTAATTATTAATTCACAAAGTTTTAAAATAGTGCTGCCATCTGCTGGGCATTTGGAGAATTTTAAATTTCAAATATATATTATTAAATAACTAGATAGAATTTTCGTTTCAAATTTGTTTCATTTTGATGTTTCGTTGATTCTCGTACCTTGGAAAAAAAGGGCCAATATGACAAAGCAATACTTCTGCGGAAGTTGTGATTCTAAAACTAATGCATTGTTAGCTCTCCATCTGACTGAAAATCCCTCTTATTTGGGATGTTTTTCATCTTTATTTTTTACTTTTAACGGTACAAAGATTTGATAATTTAAATTATATATTTAAAAAAAAATAAAATTGATTGAATTGTCTCACATAAACACATAAGAATTAGTGTAATTTGGAATTTCACTGTCGAATGTAAAAGAGTCGATGGAGGAATTTAACATCGAGTCTTTAGGACCGAAAGTAAGGTTGACGGACTAGTGTAAGAACAGGCCCCAGTGAATGAACAGTTGGTAAATATATTTGAAAAGTAAGGATTAAAAATCATTCCACTCGATGGATTGGCAACACTGACTTCCTTCTAATTCGTAGGAATCTATCTGACATCTGATTGGTTATCCTGGTCATTAATTAAAATCCGACATGCTTATTGACTGGACATTTTTGTGTTCATTCACTGGTAAAAGTACTGTTCATTCACTTGGCTTTTGTAACCACTTTTTATTTGGACCCCCCAAAAGACAAAAGCAATGCAATATAAAGTCGCCTCTTTTTTGTGGAATTTACATATAACTGCAGATGTGTTCACATTGTCATAAACCCACAAGCTATATTTTCTAAAAATGTATGAATTTTCTTAAAACAAACTGTTCTGAAGCGTTCATTCACTGGTTAGTCTACCCTAGTAAGCATATAAAAATTTGCAATGGCAACCAACATATACTCTTATTGCTTTAATAGTCTTAAACTGAACTGCTCCGAATATTTGTAATTTCGCTTTAATATATAAACCTTCTTTCTAAAGCGACTGATACCTCTTCTCATACGCATATACATTTTTTTTAGATTTTTACTTACTTTAAAGCAACTTTACTTTAAAGCAACATTAAATAAATACATTTTTAGAGAAATGAACAAATTAATATGAACCCATAACTTAACAATCAATGAAAAATATTCATTTGAAATTCTTTTCTATTCTTTTTTTTCTAATTTTAAGGAATAATTTTCTTTGAAAATAATCCTTAACATTGAACTGAAATGGTAAGAAAATAAACATAATTGCCCATATAATCATAAAACTGAATAGCTTTATATTTAGCCCCAACAGCATTACGGCACCATTAAAAACATTACTTAGCCATTACATAAAGGAAATTTTGAGAATTAATTTTAGATCTGCTTTTTTTTTTTGGTAGATAAGAATGACGAAATTAAAAATGAAGTTATTATTTTTTTACTATTTGATAAATATTGTTTTAGATTTTTGCTGCTTTCTGATGTTGAATTACTTAAATTCGAGGATGTTATTTTACATTAAATGCCTGATAATTGTTGAGATATATCATCTTAAAATATCTGAATTTAAATTCTAAAAACTGTTCTTTCACAATTTAATTGTATTATTTTTCAGTCAATTCGGTTTACTTCACCCCTTAAACACCCATTATTTTTTCAAAACAAGAAGATTCTATCGAATAAAACTACATCACACCCCCTCCATTAAAAGCTAATGGAGAAAAACCTCACTGAATGTCATTGGGAAAGAATAATTGAGGCAGTTAAAGTCCCATTTCCATTAAATAAAAACTTAAAAAAAAAATACTTATGATTTACCATTTTCTAGACTACTTCTTAACTAAGGATATTAAGTAAATAAAATAAGTGGTGATGGTATCGGTTCTATTTAATTCTTTAAGAAAAGTAATATTTTTAAACTTTAATGGTATGGTATGGTATGATACGTATAGCCGCCTCGGTGGCTGAATGGTTAGCGTTGTAGCCTTTGGAGCTGCTGAGGTCGGGTTCGAATCCCGGTCAGGCATGGATGTTTGTGATAGTCAATAAATGTTGTTATTTGTCTATATGTTATTCATTTCTTTGTGACTGTAAAATTTCTTTCTGTGTCTGTCCCACTTGACGAAAGCTTATAAGCGGTTCTATGAACAAGCACACAAGCTGGAATATATATGTATCATACCATACCATACCATACCATACCATGATACGTATATATTCCAGCTTGTGTGCTTGTTCAGAGAACCGCTTATAAGCTTTCGTCAAGTTTAAACTTTAATGAAATCCTATTTATATAAAAGTAATATGCAGCTTCATACATACATACTTATTGTATTGTAAAGATGCATGTTTTCTTTTTGTTCTTCACCATGATGCATTTCGATCTTTATATATGAAGAGTGCAGGGGTAGAACCAATTGATTTATTAGGAGGACGCCCGCAATTGTCTACTTGGCGGACATTGGCGGCAGAAAACCGGTTTCTCTCTTTCTTCTTCGCTTGGTCCAAGCGTCGGGATCGTCAATTGCCTGAATCTTGGTAGCTATGAACCACATAGATAGTAGTTAAAGTATTACAGTGGCAAATCACGTGGCCAACAATTTCTTCATTGGGGCTCTTCTGGGAGCTCCTTGCGCGTCCCGTCGTTGTCATTGGAGGTCACGTGATCTGCCACTCAATTACTTTAACTATGATCTCTGTGGTAGGAACTGGTTTCCTTACACAAGTTTAGGCGATCACGCGCTATCATCGCCAAAGTGGCCTGCTAAGGAAACTTCTCTACAAAATCAATCGGTTTTTCCCCTGTACTCTCCATATTAGAGATCAATCGCGTTTCCACGCACATGGAAACTTAAGCAACCATTAATATTGACACATCTATCTCTCTCTCTCTCTCTCTCTCTCTCTCTCTCTTACATGATTTCGTGCAATTAAAATATAATTTGGTTATTCAGTTTTTGAGTGTCAACAGATATGCTGAATGAATAAACATTTTTCGATAACTCGATAGGTGAGTCAACGACGTGGGACAGCATAGTACAAATTGGAATACTGATCGAAGGAAGTGCTGTACTGAAACAGTATTCGAAATTTTGTCACTTGGATAAACAAAATTTTAATCTAGCAAAAATAATAATTTCAAAAATACAATAATCATAGTTTCATTTTATAAGAAATATAATTGCAAGAATGAACTAGAATAATAATTATATATTTTTACCCCAATAAAAGAAGCTGATATAAAAGCATCTTGAAAGCTATGGACATGTTTAAAACATATTACCATAATGATGAAAACATATTACCATAAGCACATGTGTATCACATTAAAACATATTATTATCATATAGCAAAACAGTTATCTCATAAGCACTAAAATGGTCTTCGACTGTTGGATTTCAGATAACCTATTTCATAATAATAATAATAGTTTCATAATATAAGAAATATAATTGTAAGAATAAACTAGAATAATAATATAGTTTTACCAAAGCAAAAGAAGCTGATATAAAAGCATCTTGAAAGCTATGGACAGGTTTAAAACATATTACCATAATGTTGAAAACATATTACATTAATGATGAAAACATATTACCATAAACACATGTGTATCATATTAAAACATATTTAGCAAAACAGTTATCTCATAAGCACTAAAATGGTCTTCGACTGTTGGATTTCAGATAACATATTTCATAATAATAATATAATAGTTTCATAATATAAGAAATACAATTGTAAGAATAAACTAGAATAATAATATATTTCAACCAAAATAAAAGAAGTTGATATAAAAGCAGCTTGAAAGCAATGGACAATGATGAAAACATATTACCATCAGCACACACATATGTATCATATTAAAACATATTATGAAATAGCAAAACAGTTATCGCATAAGCACGGAAATGGTCTTCGAATGTTAGATTTTAGATAACCTATTTCCCATGTTCTTTATGGATGTAGTCGAGGGATAGATTCATTTATCTTCCACGAAAAGTAAAGAGGTGTAATTTGCACATCGTTAGCCATTCCTTTCGACCAATCAATGATGTTGGATAAGTGTTTCAGTTTCAATTTGGTGTGTTATTTGCGCAAGTGACTCGTAATGCAGCTATAAAGTAAATTGGAAATAGGTATATTAATAGAATTGTTTGTTAAAAAAAAACCCTGCTGTTATTGTGTGAAGAAACATATAAAAATTATTAGTTTTTCTTTATTATATTTTCACTATAAATAATGAATTATTTTATTATATAAATTAAAATATCACTGCAACCATAGAAACTTTTTAGAAAATTTTAGACATTTTATTATTACATTAATATATTTAATAAACTATTAGAAATCTTGTGACATAGACCGTTTACACAGCTCAGTTTCTAGTAATTTAGGAACCTGAGTTTCTGAGCATTTAAGAAAAAAAAATGAATTTCTTCCATATCTTATATGGAAGATCTGCATCAAAAGTAGCAGTCTTTATTTTGTATAATTCAAGCTAAATTTAAAAAAAACTTCTCAAATAGAATTATTGATTTTACAAAACAACCGCTCACAGATTTTTATAAAAAAATATAAAAACTGGGTTATATATGACCAAAAATTCTCAAACAATTAATGCTTAACATGAACTTAAATAATAAACTATAAATTAATAGCGAGGAAAAGTATTAGGTCAAATAATCATGGTAAAATTCTCTCAAATAAAAAAAAAACTCCACAAACATCCGTGTCTTTTATCTAAGCTCCAAATTCCCTAACACTTTAAATACACTAAAAATTAATTTGTTGTTCAAATGTATATTTTTAACCAACTACAGTAAAAGGCATTTCCTAAGAATCGTTACACAAAAAATATTAACTGTTAACAAAAAGGTATTTTTTTGCTAAATTTATTTGAAAATTATCCATTAACTTCATGATATGATTGAAATACCCGTCACTGGAGTCACATGAACCCGATTATAAAAATTCATTTGTAAAGAGTATATATCAATCATAAAAGAACATAAAAAATGAGATAAAAACGCCAGCTAACTGGTTGATTGTTTTTTAAGTGTATCTTCAGAGCTTAAAAAAATACTTTTTTTTTCATAATCGGTTTTTAATAGGCAGGTCTCTATTTACTTCCATTTTCTCTAAATGAATAAAACAATTATCTTATCATTAAAACCGTTTACTAAAACTTTTTTTCTGGTTAAGCTGTCAAAAGTTTTTAGATAATGTATTTTTTATTAATATAAGTTCGAATAATGAGTTTCAAGTTATTGTTTAAGTTTTGTCTGCCCATATGACTGTAATCCTGTAGAGGTATTCAGTTAAGTAGTTAAGAGTTTTTATTTTAAATTTTAAAGTAATCACATGTCTTCATTATTAAATGTTGAAAGAAAACTAAGCATTAATGGATTTTTTTACATAGTTGCCAATAATGGCCTTAAAAAATAATACAATAATGTAACAATTGTTGTGAAAGTACCAGTAGCTGTCATATAGTAAAATAATAATGCAAGTTTGAAATTGTGTGTAAAATTTATATTACATATTTTCCTAGAACCTTACTTTTATGTGATTAAATGAATAATTATCAATATAAATAATCCTAGATAGTCTATTCTGTATGTAATTATATTTTTTATCATATATTTAACTGACAACAAATAAATTTATAAGAAAATTGGCTTTTTATTCATTTTGCATTGTGAATAATGCACATTTCAAATGTTTTAAAAAGTACGACATATTAGAACACCACAAAGAATGTACATTTTACTTTCAGAATCCTGAATTTTAATAAGAAAATATATCTGGTATGGTATGGTATGGTATGATACATATATATTCCAGCTTGTGTGCTTGTTCAGAGAACCGCTTATAAGCTTTCGTCAAGTGGGACAGACACAGAAAGAATTTTTACAGACACAAAGAAATGAATAACACATAGACAAATAACAACATTTATTGACTGTCACAAACATCCATGCCTGACCGGGATTCGAACCCGACCCTAGCAGCTCCAAAGGCTAGTATATATCTGGTAATATGAAGTCAGCTATAAAAACGAAACTGCTCGAAGGCTCCCTACGTTTATTTATCATTTCATAAATTATTTACATTCTTTAGTCTAGACGTTACAGCGTACTTGTAGTTATGATCTGATCAAGCACACAAGCCGGGATATACATGTAAATACTCCTATCCCTAGTTATGATGCTTCGAAATTTTTTCATATATTATTTTTAGATTTTTGAATAATTTAAAAAACTATTCAAAGAGTGCTGCAAGTAAAATTTGAATAATAGAATTGGGAAATTTGAGTGAGAAAGGTAAAATTTTGAAAACAGTTCTGAACTATGTACACATTTTATATATTGATATTTAAACATGTTTTGTTTTCCCATTACTAAAATAATTCGATATTTAAACAACTATCAAAATAAAGTGGGACAGACACAGAAAGAAATTTTACAGTCACAAGGAAATGAATAACACATAGACAAATAACAACATTCATTGACTGTCACAAACATCCATGCCTGACCGGGACACGAACCCGACCTCAGCAGCTCCAAAGGCTAGTACACTAACCAACTGCAATTTTTCTCAGTTTATCCAGAATTAATTGCTTGAAATCTTTGTTTAAATAAAGCTTATGCTTTTTTTACTTATGCCTTTTATGCTATTTTTACTTTTTTATTTTGTTGAACATTAATATCATTTCTATAATTTTAACGTTCAACATTTTACAAATCCCATAATTCTGAACTAATCAGCATGAATGAGGGTGTTAATTTGTTTATATAGTACTTTAAAAGTTATAACATGACCACATTGAAGCGAAATATGACTAATTCCTTTTTTTTTTCTCTAATGGGGCTGCAACATTGGCGGTAGAACCTTTTCAAATGCTGCATATTCCCCGGAACTAAGAGAAATTTTTTGTGGCAGAATCTCGGCGACTCTCGCTATCAATTTTGGCGTGCAGATTACAATGAATCTGAGCTCTCTGTGGATGTTAAATTATATGTAAGATGGATGGTTGTTATGCTCTCTTCGTTTAAATACATAGTTATTGTTAGTTTTAATTGTTTCATGAAACAACTATAATAGTTAATTATAGTTATTTTAATTGTGAGTTACGATTGACATACGTTAATCGAATTAATTTAATTGCAAGGTAAAGTTAAAAGTTTAATTTAATTGTAATTAATTTAATTGCAATTACTTTTTACTTAATTAACAAGATGATTGACAAATTAATTGATTACTGAATAATCTGAAGTAAAAAAAATTTTAAATCAACAGCATTCACATTACTATTTTTAAAATTTTATTTTCACAATGAAAAAGGAGTGTTATAATTTTACACTCTTAAAACAAGAGAGTGGATTTGAACTCAGTCTGAGTTAATTTCACGCCTCCAGAGTGGAAAATGCACTTACCCGGAAGGAGTGGATTTTTTGTGTGCTAAATCGCCGGCAGGATCACTTCAAACGAGTGATTTTAACTCAGCCTGAGATAATATTCAATCCTTTCCAGTGTCGAAAATGCACTTCTCCAACTGGAGTGGATTTCACTCTTTTGTTTTAAGAGTGTACATCACGTGTTTTTTTTAAATTTTTTTACTTAATATTTTATCAATAACTATTTAAATAAATAGCCCACTGCGTAGAATTGAAATTGCTTTTTTGCCTGGAGAATTCGATGTAAAAATATTGCATAAATTTTGTTAGTGCAAAATGTTTAGCTGTTTGAATTTCTTGTGTCTAAAATAGATTTTGTTATTTCTTTTCTTCCAATATCCAAAATGCTTTTCTAACACGAAACAATCCTCTGTTCTTAAATCTTCAAAATGTCTTCCGATTTCACTGAATCAATATGTGCCTATTTTGCATCTTCGATTTGTCCCTTTCCGTTCGTTTTGGAACTATTTTCCAACTTCTGTTGGAAGGTTGGTTGATTGGTAGACATATATTTTCAGGCTTGTGCGCTTGGTTGCAAGGACCCGCTTATAAACCATCGTCAAGTAGGACAACACAGGACACACACAAACACGTATTACAGATGTTGCCATCTGTCTCCACCTCCGCAATTTAGACATGTCCCTGAAGGGAGGGAAATTTTCTCCAGGGACCTGTACCCATGGGAAACTGCGAAATGACCGCCCACAGGACTTTCGGACCCAACAGATTTTACGAGCACGTACTGCGCATATACTCGACAAACACAAACATCCATGCCTGGACGGGATTCGAACCCGGACCCAGCAGCTCCAGAGGCCAATGACTTAACCACTATGGCGCTGGATCGGCGTTGGAAGGTTAGAAATGAGGTTGTCTTAAATTTCTCTCAACTTCGAACACGAGCGGGACATCCTTTCGAAATCTCTTTACATAATATGCAACTGAATATTTCTAAAATAGATATTTTTATGTTTATATTTTTTAACGGATGCCCATTCATACGTTAGAATTGCCGAGTAATTTACGCTGAACGCGCTGAAATTTCTTTGAAATTGAAATAAAAACGTAAACAAAAATCTTACAATGCTATTCCTATGAATCCTATGGCTCACGTTTTGCATTCTTACACCCGTTTGGGTTCGAATTTCGAAATAAAAAGTGTTCTATAGCCGATTCGTATAGCCTCCTCACCAATTTTCAGCCAAATCAGTTCAACTGTTCTTGAGTTACAAATAGTCTAACTAACAAGGTCTTCTTTTATATATATAGATGCTTTCAACCATGGAGAGTTTACAATTGTTCACTATAATACTTTTACTAATATTAAAGTCCTTAATTACTCTGAAATATGTTTGTTGCAGTAAAAGGAGTTTTGTTTTCAATTCAACCAAAATTTTAATAAAAAAAACATAACGTGATTTGTAACTTGTTCTTGTTAGCCACAATAATTTTCTGTCATTGTTTTCTGGTAAAGGTTTTCTTAAAATATCGTTTTTGGTCCCATTGCATGAGTACTATTGACGTATACAAAATATGCTGTAACAAAAGCAATATATTTTAGATTAACTCTATGAGAATGACGACAAGTATAACGTATAAATATTCTAACACTAAATTGAATTTTTATACAAGCTGAGAATCGCAGAGTATTAAAGAAACGCATTAATAATTATTTCACCATAGACATTTTGATTGATTAAACCCTGTAAACTAACACGAAAAAAATTCCGTTTCTATACCGCATCCAGTGATATACAGTAACTCTTTGTGAATTATTGCTCGAAAGCTTTGTTAATGACATTTTTCGATTTTTTTTATTGAGAAACTATGCCGTGTGAGATATACAATGTATTCTAATGTGCTTTTTAAAAAAGTATTATTTATTGTACAAGTGCGTTAAATTAAGCTTATTTTTAACGAGGTAAATTGCGTGCTTGTTAGGCTACACTCTTAAAACAAACACTCCCAATTTACCTCAGTCTGAGTGGATTTCACTCTTCCAGACTGGAAAATGCACTTCTCCTTTTGGAGTGGATCCTTTGTGTGTTAAACCTCCGACAGGATCACTCCAAACGAGTGATTTTAACTCAGTCTGAGAAAATATGCATGCCTTTAGGGTGTCGAAAATGCACTTCTCCAACTGGAGTGGATTTCACTCTTCTGTTTTAAGAGTGTAGTGCTTGTCAGATAACTATTTCCCTACGTGTCACTTATTCTACGTAAATATACGAAAGAAGGGTTCGGAAATGTTCTAATGAGCTATTTTATTACTGAAAAGGACACAACAGCACCATTTTTAATTACATGCAAATAGATAAATATTTTTACTTTGTGATAACTTATTTCTTTTATTTTCTTCGAAATTAATTTTTAACTTTTTTTTGCCATGATTAATTTTCGATAAACTTAAGTAAAATAGAATTTTTAATAAATATTATGAACCAAAAAACTTAAATACGTAAGTTACCAAGAGTTATTTTTAAATTTATCATATTTTTATTAGTGTTGTTGACTTAAGGGGTCACAGGAGTCTTAAAAATGTGCAAAGAAGATACTACCAAGCATAGTTTGATCTTTCATGTCATTTTTTAACTACTCAATAAATGAGTATAATTTTTTTATGTGTTATTCTACAGGATTTATTTATTATAAAACAAGTTTTAAAATTTATGAAACTTTAGCCAAAACTAAAATAAATGATATTAAACATGAAGCTATTTGAACACATTGTGATTAGGCTTGCGCGGCAAATTGTAAGGTCAAAATTGAAAAAATGACCAAGAAAATGACTTTATATTGTACAAATATGTACAAACAAAGACTTATACCTAAATTCTCAGCTCAATTTTAATTAGAAATTATTTTAAGAACTTTTTTCGAAAAAAATTAATAAAAATTTAAAAATTTTTTAAAAAAATGGATCAAAAAATGGAAACCATGGATGGAAACGAAACAGTTCGATTATTATTTATTCTGAATATTCTGTCGATTTGAAGAGGGCCGGTCAGCTAGCTGTCATTCAGTTTTGACGAAACTATTTTTTTTTGCTTCGCAAAACAATTGTTTGTTTTGTAAAACATGTAAAAAAACTGCCCGGGGCCCCAAACAAGTATTTAGGCTTTCAATGGGTCCTGCAATGCTGCTCGATGTCGGATACTCAATGCTTCTTTTGGAGAAAAAAAATTGCCCGGGGCCCCAAACGGGTATTTAGGCTTTCAATGGGCCCTACTGCCCGATGTTGGATGTTGATGTGTTTTTAGAGAAAAAAATTGCCCAGGGCCCCAAACGGGTTGCGTTCTTGATTGCCACTCGTGTAGCTCTAATGTGACGAAAGTTCAAACAAAACTAAACTGCGAACTGGATAGCCACTCGTGTAGCTCTAGTAAGGCGTTAATTCAAACCAAATTGGATTGCCAATCGTGCAGCTTTAATGCGACGTTAATTCCAACTAGACTGGATATTTGGGGTTGACCTGGGAGAAATAAATGACTTCCAACTCACCCGTAGCTGTCCGCGATCCATTGACCTTAGAAACTAGGTGCATTGGCGTGAAGGAATCTGGCAATGATAAAACACGCGAGTTTCGCCCATACATTTGTTGTGCCGATCCAGCGGCGTAGTGGTTAAGGCATTGGCCTCTGGAGCTGCTGGGTCCGAGCTCGAATCCTGTTCAGGCATGGATGTTTGTGTTTGTCGAGTATATGCGGAGTACGTGCTCGTAAAATCTGTTTGGTCCGAAAGTCTTGTGGGCGGTCATTGCGCAGTTTCCCATGGGTACAGGTCCCTGAAGAAAATTTCCCTCCCCTTCAGCGACATGTCTAAATTGCGGAGGTGGAGACAGATGGCAACATCTGTCATCTGTGTTTGTGTGTGTCTTGTGTTGTCCTACTTGACGATGGCTTATAAGCGGGTCCTTGCGACGAAGCACACAAGCCTGAGAATATATGTCTACCAACCAACCAACCCTTTGTTGTTTTTGGTTGGACACGCGCCAAGCAGCACCGGATTCTTAAGATTTACCAATGTTTTTATTATAATTTTTCCAGCGCAACCTTTCCCAATTCTTCCTAGTCCTAATTCCTCCTCGCGAAATGCGTCGATGTTCGATTTTCATTTTTTCAATTACCTGTTGGCCATGTAAATCTAAAAGGCACCGAGAAAAGAACGAGTTCGCCATGCACTATGCTGCCAGGGATGGTGACTTGGAAAAGGTGAGGCGATTCATCGAGGCAGTGCCCGTGGACAGCCTCAACAGACAGGGACAGACCCCTCTGCACAGGGCAGCTCGTTTTGGTCGGTACGAAGTGGCAGAACTGCTCATCGGCACCAAGTGTAACATCAATCTCAAAGATCATTATGGTTGTACACCTGTGCTGGAGGCTGCTCGATTCGGCAGGAAGGATGTTGTGGATCTCCTCCTTCGTCGTGGAGCCCAAGTCAACTGCGTTGATAACCTCGGGTTCACCCTCCTTTACCATGCCACTTCACATGGTTGGATGGACATTGTGCGTCTTACCCTGGACGATGTAGGATCAGGCCTGTGTGCTTCTGTAGACAGACATAGGGGCATTCTTCTATCGTTGGCCGTCCAAAGAGGACACGAGGAGGTCGCAGCCTTCCTCATTCAAGCCGGAGCAGATGTCAACCTAAGTGATGCAACGACGAGGACTGCCCTGCACCGGGCTGTTCTGTTAAAGCAGACCAGCTTGATCCAGATTCTTCTGGGGATGGAGGGACTGGACATCAGCCCTCGAGATCGCTATGGTAACACTCCTTTGCATCTTGCTTGCAAGCATTACTGTTCAGAGGCCATAAAGCAACTCTTGGACGCAGGCGCCGACACCAACATGAAGAACAAAGGAGGTGAAACTGCTCTGAGTATGGGTATTAGGAGAGAAAATTTGCCCTACGAGGACATCGGGTTGTTTGTTCGAAAAGGGGCCTTTTTGGAGGACTGTGACTACGAGTGCATATCCCGGGACCCTTTTCTCAAAGAGAATGTTCTGAAGGATGTAGAATTATGCGCCCAATCCGTTGTGAACAAGTTCAACCGTCAGTCCTTGCCTGCTTTGAGCAGCATTACTTACTTTTCTAGAAGGCTCCCAAACATTGATAATTTTAAAATAGGAACTCGACACATCGATGAAGTGGAAAACTTGGTCAAGTGTGAGATAGAGAGGAACACTTTCTGTAATGTGATCAAAGTACGCCCAATATCTTTAAGTGCCCTCTGTGTTCTATCTCTAATAACTTACCAGTCGGGCAAGAAACAAGCTGCTTCTACAGGTTTTGGTCATTCACCATTTTAAGAAATCATACCTAAACTGTTTAGTATGCATTTGTAAATCAAGAATAATATTAATGTTTACCACTTTTTTTTATAGTTGGTATATAGTGCGTCTCAAAAGTTTAGGCAAAAGACATTTTGAGTCACAAAATTTCAATAAAAAGGTTTATTTGAAATTTTTTTTGGTAGTAAGTATATGATTTTGTCTACATTTATGAGACAGATTTTTTGGGTACTTTTTACAATTAATTCAATTAAAATTTATTATTGGTTGTTTTCTTTGTTATTCATGCTATTTTATTATATACTTGCCTTAACCTTACTACCCAAAATTTTTTCAAATAAACCTTTTTATTGAAATTTTGTGACTCAAAATGTCTTTTGCCTAAACTTTTGATACGCACTATATAGTAGTATGGTATAAAATATGTTATCTGTTGTTTTAGTACCTAATGGCATAATATTTAATAAATTCTTATTTTCTTAATAAAACAATAAATTCTATGATTGTTATTACACAATATTTGCCCTTAATATATTTTCAGACTTCTCCTAGGTCCATATTAATGTTTTAAGCCAAAATGGTTGGATTGTAGCTTATAACTGATAGTTTATTTTGCTGTGCAAACCATTTTTGTTGATGATGTCAGTTTTTTAGTACGATCCTTTGTGATACTTTTATTTCCTTTTTGCAAATTAATATTGTTTGATGTTCTATAATCTGAATTTGTTTGACATGATGGAAATATCAGTTTAGAATTTATGTTAAATATAATCATGCTTATTTAACAAGGTGGATTTTTTTTTTTGCAATTAATATAACAATATTTAAGGAAATTAATTTTTAGTACCTCATTTCCTTTATTGTATGCATTACTTTGACAATTAAAAAATGATCATTATTGTATGAGCAAAATAATTATGCATTTATCAAATTATTATATTAAGTTTTTTTTATAGTTCATTCAATATTTGGTCTAAAATTAATGATTTAATTCTTAAAAAAATCATTAACTCAAAAATTTTACTTTGCTTGATCCGAATTTTTATTTGAATTGGTCAATAGATTTTTCTAACTCTGCATGCATTGCATTTTATTATGCTATTTGGCACATTGCTTTTTCTCAATTTTTTTTTTCATTGCTTCTTTTGGCGTTTGTGTTTTTCAAGAGAACAATGAATGTTTTAAAATATATTACACCTCCAAAAAAAATTTTGCCAAACAGGGCCTTTATCTAGTTCTCATTCCAACAATTAAAAGTCCTAATTCACTTATTCTCATTAATCTTCTTTCTCTGATTTAAAAATTAGTTTTTCCGTTTGCTAAATTTGTTTGAAAAATTATGTAATTTTTTTAAAAAATATCTTTGAGTCGCCATAATTTTCCATTAACATTAACTTTCTTTCCAAAATTCAGTTATTATTTATTTATCGTTTGTTAAATTAATTTACAGTTTGAAAAATAAATATTTAGCAAAATTTATGCTTTAAAAATAAAAGTAAATTTTGCATATTTTCGACTGTAAAAAAAAATCCCCGTCAAATTAACAGTTTAAAACTGGCAGTTGTGTTGCCAGTTTAAAACCGTTCTGAAAACGGACTCAATCCGTACAGGTAACGGTTTGAAACTGGTGTCGACAGGTAATAACCGTTCTGAAAACAGGCACAATCCGTACAGTTAACGGTTTGAAATTGGTATTGTGTGACAATTTATAACCGTTTTGAATACTGGAACAATCCATACTGGTAACGGTTTGCAACTGGTGTTTACAGTTTATGACTATTTTGAATACGGATATATACTGTACTGGTAACGGTTTACAATTTTTTGCAAGTTCTTAACAGTTTTGAAAACGGAAGCAATCTGCATTGGTAATGGTTTACAACCGTTTACAAATTTTTTTTAATCAAAGGTTTCGGTAAATTAAATATTTATAACATCTGCACAGATTATTTTCTGAAAGAGGTTAGTATGAATATATATCAGTTTAAAAAACAATTATTGACCATAATATGGGTTCTATCAATTAAAAAAGAACACATTATTAAATATGTTAATATTTGTATATCCAATTCATTAATGCAACAAAAATGCATACTTGCCTTTTAAATGCACCACATTGACCTTATATATGAACAAAATTGTTTGCCTTTCATTAGTCTTTAATTTGTATTACTTGACAAAATATTTAATTGACTGTACAAACATGCAAAATCATTGATTAAAAAATACAATTTGTTTGATTGTAAACTAAAAAAAAATTAAATTCATAATATTTATTTCATATAGCTATTATTCTATGGATATTAGATTTTAATAACATCACTTGTTAGTAAAAAAACAACTTTAAATTAGAAAAAAATATATTTATTTAAGCATTCGTGAATATATGTATCAATGAATATGGTATTAAAAAATACATGATGAGTAACAAACAAAAGTTAATGAAAATATTTACAGAATGTATGCAGCAATTAATACTTGAACATATGCAGCAATATATTTAAAAAAAAAAAAAATTGTTCTTTGTAACAAACAAATGTTTCTGAAAATATTTACATAATATATCCAGTAATGAATATGTGAACACAAGCAGCAATGAATGTATTAAAAAAATTAGGTTCTGTGTAACAAGCAATTTTGTGAATATATGCCGCAATGAAAAAGTGAACATAAGCTGCAGTGAATATATTTTATATGCAGCAATGAATCTGCGAACATAAGCAGAAATTAATATACAGTAAACTCCCGATTATCCGCGGGTGGATTATCCGCTTTGCGGATTATCCGCGATTCACGATACCCCCACCTTTTTTCCCTCAGCAAAAATACTAATTTAACAAAATGCAGATAAATGAAATTTACCTTTTTCAAAACTTTTCGGAAGAATGCATTTTAAGAACTACAAACACAAAAAAACGACGAACACATTGCAATAAGAATGACTATAAGAAACCTGATGTGTGCCAAAATGTGTTCGGCCAGGTGCAAAACGAGTGCAGATTTTTGACGAAAAGCGTCACTTGTAAAATAAACTGACAACGATTTTAATTGAACTTCTTTGTGTGATTTTATTGTTCGTTTTCTTTTCTCACTTATTTCGCTTCTATGTACAACTGATTAAAAAAGTAGGAAAAGGATGCACAAAAAAGCAAATGCGTTTCCAGTATGGCATAGGTGAACAGTGACAGACATTTTAAAGCAAAAAGATAAACTGTACAATATGCATCAGTTCGACCTCTTTGACTAAAAGAAAAAATATGACATCCAGCAGAACATATAATGCAGCTTTATTCAAATTTGTGATCCCTATTTTATTTCTTTACTATTTTTCTTTTGTTTCATATTATATTTTCTTTACTTTTGCGGATTATCCGCGAATTCGCTTATCCGCGGATGCCGCGCCACCCAATTACGCGGATAATCGGGAGTTTACTGTATTAAAAAACATTACCTTCAGTGTAACAAACCAAAATTAATGAAAATTCTTACAGAATATATTCAGATATGAATATATTTAAAAAGTTATGTTCTGAGTAACAAACAAGTTTTTGATAATATTATAAAATATATGCAGCAATGAATGCGTAACATAAGCAGACATGATTACATTAAAAAAATTACATTCTGTGTAACAAACAAAACCTTTCAAAAAGTTACATTCAATGTAACAAACAAAAGTTAATGAAAATAAATTTAAGAAAAAAGCATTTCTCCTGATTTTTGATAAGTTCACTTCAGTTCCACATATTTAAAACACAATTTAAACTATTTCGGTTAAAATAATTACTAAAATTTTTTTTAATGATATAGTCAGATACCTTAAAATATACAACTCGAAGTGTTTTTAGGTAATATATATATTTTTATTTTGTTGTTTTCCACAGTTAAAATTTTTTGGCATTGTTTCAAAAATCGTATAAAAAATTTAAATGAATTTTTTTTCTTATGAAATTCGTATATTTGACCTAAAATAAGCTTATTTTGTGAATATCAGATGTTTCTGTAGTGTAGTAAATTTTTGGGACTGAAAGGGTTAACGATCTTAATCTATTACCATAATCATATTGTGATAGTGATTTGTAGCATAATTTTTATAGATATAATGTCACATTTAGTTGATGCCTCATATGTTTTAATGAAATCGTTTGTAAAAACTAATAAATAAAAAAAAATAGTTATAACTTAATTTCCACAATATAATTTTCACATTAAGGGGGAATGGGCGCGCAGGACCGGGGGTCTCCAAACTCAAGTGCCTCAATGTTAATCCAATGGGGGAAAAAACTATTTTCTTTGCCACATTTCTCCGGCTGTATTGAATATTTTTACAAGCGGATTTTTTTATGTGATAAATGTAGCTGACTTACAGGTCTCTATCTTCCCACTTTTTGAAATTGCTTCGAATATTTTGTGTAAAATAATTTATTGAATACTTAAAAAAATATTCGTACTAATTTCAAAAAGTGGGATTGTCGGGACCTGTAAGTCAGCTACATTTATCACATAAAAAAATCCGCTTGTAAAAATATTCAATACAGCCGGAGAAATGTGGCAAAGAAAATAATTTTTTTCCCATTGGATTAACATTGAGGCACTTGAGTTTGGAGACCCCCGGTCCTGCACGCCCATTCCCCCTTAAGTAGCGGCATCAGTTGATACAAAATGTCCAAAAAAGGTTTACAGACTCGACATTAATTTAAATTGTTTCATTATTGGAACTCACTTACTCTAACACAAAGCTATTAGACGTTAAAAATATATTTATTTACAATTATTCCAACAAAACACTCTTCTGAAAGCTAAACAATGTACAGGGTATGGTATGATACATATATATTCCAGCTTGTGTGCTTGTACAGGGAACCGCTTATAAGCTTTCGTCAAGTGGGACAGACACAGAAAGAAATTTTACAGTCACAAAGAAATGAATAACACATAGACAAATAATATTTATTGACTGTCACAAACATCCATGCCTGACCGGGATTCAAACCCGACCTCAGCAGCTCCAAAGGCTAGTACACTAACCATTCAACCACCGAGGCGGCATATACAGGGTGTCCGTAAAAGAGTGTCTGAGTTTCAAATTGAAAGAGTATCGGCTGTAATCGCTGGACAGTTGTGGTTGAAGGTGACGAATAAAGAATAACTCCAACAACTTCAGATAAGCGCATGCGTTGTTAAGCTACATCGTTTTCACAGTTGCAGTATCATCGATTCCATTACTCCGGACTTGCTGCACACAGTATGGGAAGAATGGCGTTTTCGTTTGGATGTGTGCCGTATCACTAAAGGCGGACACATTGAGCACTCATAGGTAAAACATGGAAAGTTTTCCTTCAATTTCATGTATGATTTGTTATATTTAGTATAAAATAAACTCCTGTAAAATATTATTAAAAATCGGACACCCTGTATATTTCTTTACAAATATACTAACACAAATCTCTTCACAAATTTAACACTTCGGATGCTGAGGACGCGCCAGCGCGTCTTGCTTTTCCGATTCATCGATAACAGCACATTCTGATAAAATTCATAGTACCATTTCGCCAACCGTTCTTAAGAGTTCAAGTTCGTTTGTAAACTCGATAAACGTGATGGTCTAGTGCAGGGGTTCCCAACAAAATTTTCTCGAGGACCCCTCATCGAGCCGCTATTGTGACAAGGACCCCCATTAATTTCTTATTCTAAAATTAAAAAGTGAGAGCCAAGTTAAGAGTCTTTATATTTCATGCGTTTTTTACAGTCACAACAGAGTACTCCCCATCAGTATACAGTTAGTTTTAATTTATTTTTCAGTTCTTAATGAGATGAGTTAAATTTGTCCTTTGAGCCCACTATTTCTGAAGTATTAGGTTCCGAACTTGAAACTTTCACTCTGAAATCCAAGCGCATGTCGAGCCAATACCTATGTATGTTTTTCATGAAACACACGAAAGAAAATGGTTGCTCATACCGATGTGTTTGAAAATTTAAGGATCTTTTTAATTGCTTTATCTCAAAGTTTCTTGTAGTCTTTGCGTACTGATGCCCAGAAGTTTAAAATTTTATCACTTATGAAAATGTTTTTCATCGTACAGCTGGTCAGATGCATAAGTTGATCTTACTCTTCTCCAGTGAGGCCTTGAATTTTGTGTATTTTTCTACAGCTGAAGGTATATTTTAAATCCATCTGTCGTCAGGTTCAGGGAAAATACTCTAAAAGTGGTGGTTGGGCTGCAAAGATGCTTGGCAACTTTGATCAAGAATTGTTTTAAAGTAGAAAAGTTAGTGACTTGTTTTCTATCCTTGACTTCCAGATCCGAGCTATTTCACCATTGCACTAATCTTAACTTTGAACATGTCTAAATTTTTTCCTAGTTGACTCAAGTTTTACACATTCAATTGTTCAAATACATCAGCTAAGTACACGAACTGAGAAAAGCCATAATCCAAGAGAAGTTAGTGGGCAAATCCACGGTCTTTGTGTCAAGAAGGAAGAGACGAATCTCGTCTCTGAGTTCAAAAAATCTTGACAAGATCCTACCTCGAGAAAGCCATCTTACTTCCGTATGAATAAGTTGTTCATGCTATCTGCCGATCCGTTTACACAACAAAGAAAATAATCTTGATTGTAGAGGTCGAGTTTTAATGCAGTTTATCTGCGTAATATATTTAATATATTTTTTATTCTAATAGCATCCTGCGGACCCCTCTGGCACAGCTCGCGGACCCCTGGGGGTCCGCGGACCACCAGTTGGGAACCACTGGTCTAGTGGTTACACAAACTATATGATTACCTCTTTCAACTACCTTTTTGTATGATATTTAATTGACACCTAGTATTCCTGATGTGACTGATTAATTTCCGTTCATAGATTTTAAAGCTTATGCAGTATTTGCGTTTTTTGTCACTTATTTGAATTATGTTTACCCGGGAGCAGGCTCGGTCTTTTGACGACACATTTTAATGGTGATTATTTTTAAGGGGTATTTCTGCAGTAGATAAATTTAGAACATAAGTTAATCGAGTGAATTTCTAACCGAGTCTAAACGTTTGGAGAAATAGTAACATAAGAATATTACTTTAAAAAAAAATCCTTGAGTATGTTACGTGCGCCCGTTCCCTGGTTCACCTCAAACAAATTTAAGATTATTTGATGATCAATTTGAGGATATAGAAAGTAGAATATTAGATTTTACACTTTTGCAACCGATCCCACTGTGCTCAGAATAGTACTTGAGGATTTCAAAGGGTACATTCAATTTCAAATTACTGGGAAATTAAATCTTTTGGTTCAAGTAAAGGGCGACCAGACATATTGCATTTCGCAGTGCGGTTTAGTTTTTTATTGAACTATCTAGCTATTAAAAATTACAAATAGTCTGTTTTATTTTTTAATTTTTTTCAAACAAAATCAAAGCAAAAAATATTAATTATGAAAATTTAATGATAATTTCATAGCAAGTTAATCACTGAAACAAATCTGGTTATTGGCTTTCAATTCAATGATTAGTGAAAGTTGATGAGTTATTCAATCGGAAAAGGCCAGTAACATTTCCTCGTATTTTTACGACTACCTGTCGTGTAGCTTCAGTTAGCGACGTTAATTCAACCTAACCTTGTAATTTTACGACCTCGAACTAAGATTTTTACTTTTTTGAAAATGAAGAACAGATAGTTCATTTCTATAGTAACGAACAGGTTTAAAAAACAAGATGATCTTCTACTTCACATCAGCCTCTATCGATGCTAATTTTTAATCTCTATCGCCGCAGTCAACGTGTTAAACAATTTACATTAGAGTTAAACTTTCAGTGTACTGTAACATACTGCCCAATCGGTTGGTTGGTTGATATACATATATTTTCAGGCTTGTGTGCTTGCTCAGAGAGCCGCTTATAAACCTTCATCAAGTAAGATAGTCACAACACACACACTCTCACACTCACATGCACACATAAACGTGACAGATGCTGCCATCTATCACGCGCCACCTCCACAATTTAGACATGTCCCTGAAGGGGAGGGAAATAGTCTCCAGGAACCTATACCCATGGGAAACTGCGCAATGACCGCCCACAGGACTTTCGGACCCAACAGATTTAACGAGCACGTACTCCGCATATACTCGGTGAGTTTTCAGCGACCAGGTTTTGATCGCGGGACCTTCCGATCCGTAGATCGCTACTCTGACCACTAGGCGCCTAACAGCCCTCTGCCCAACCCGAAATTGGCCCAATTCGTTATTTCACCGTATCGAAAAGCGTTTGTCGTGATTTCCGGAGAGTGTAATCAAAGCCGTTCAGTAATCCTCCCATTGTTATCGTGATTTGGTCTGTCGTTACTTGGTCTTACATCGGATTCAGAATTAATCACTTCCAGCTAATTCTGTAACGATATGTTGTAGTTTTATAAACTAAATTTTCCATTATAATTCGGATTAAATAGAAGATAGATATTTTGTGTAGTTTTCAATTAGAAATGTTTCAGTTCGGGTTATTTATTTATTATTTATTTCTTCGGAACAAGTCCATTTACAGGTAGAGGACTAAACCAAAACTGATCACAAATAGAAAGAAAAGTAAAATTGAATATCAAAAGAAAAAAAGAATAAAATATTAAAATACAAAAGCCAGTAAAGTCAATTATGAAATATGGATAAAACTGAAAAGCCAGCAAAAAGTGTACAACAAGAAATAAATAAAAAGGACAATATATTAAACAAGATTTTTTTTTCCTGAAACTTAGTATAAGACATAAAGTTATATCAACATAATTATATTTACACTGTAAAACAAATAATGTAGATTAGTTTATGTTTCAAACATGAAATAATTTATAATTCAACAGCGGATTTTGGATGTTATCTGAGCAGTTTTTACCCGATACTCAATCATACATGGTGAGGCAAACAAAACCGGCCCCGATCTAGAGATGGGAATACGTTGAAATGCTTGGCGAGAAAAACTCTTGAAGCCGTCTGAAACCTGTTTTTGCATTGGTTGGATCGGATTCGCTTCACATTAGAGCTACTCATAGACTAGTGGCGAGTTCAGATCTTAGTTCGCATTGTATGAAGACGTCCCATAATGCAAATTTTGTGTCCTGCAATCAATTTAGAATGTTTTGTAATACCAAAAAACAAAAAGGTCCGATTCTCTAGGATAAATAACAACTGAAACAATCAAATAATCACTAAATCTTGATCAGCTCTACTAACTTTGTTTATATTCCATTTCATCTAGCTTCTAAAAGCGTAGCGTAGTTGCTGGCAAATAGGTCGCCAAGCGTTTGTTTGGTCTTAATATTGAAGCGATCAATAGCTTCAGTAAGCAAACCTGTTTTGTATTGGTTTTAGACTTGGCAACATTTCTGTCGTATTCTTATCTCCATCTCGGGGCCGGTTTTGTTTGCCTCACCCTGTATAACTGGATAGAACAATTGAGGAGAACCATCTCTAGTTTCACGAAAATTTCAAAGCTTTTAGATGCTTGTTGATACGAAAACAATGAACTTTTTTTTTATAATTTTAATGTGTCATTTGTCACATCATTGGCTGATATGCTTGTCAAACGCCATACTTTTTTAATAGTATGATGTCTTTTAATTAGTCCAAGAACAACTTGTATATTACTCACCTATTTTTTTTAGAATAATTCGATTTAAATTATATCTTGAGTATGTAGGTATTATGATTAAGATTACTACTGCATAAGTATACTTAACATTTTTGTGTGTCACATGTACAATTTATCATTTAAATATTGTTTTACCAAAGCAACCAAATAACTTTTATGAGATTTGAATTTTTCATTTGTGTATATTGGTTAGCTTGCATACTTTTAAAACCAAGTGTCCATCGCTGTAGGACCAACTTCATTTGTTAAAAAGAAATTGAAACAATATACATTAAATGCGGTTGTCTTTTGATTAAACAAATGGTAAATACGTATAGAATTATTCGTCAAATAGATTGTTTTGAAATTAATGCAATTATCAGACGCAAACGATTATTCTCAACGACTTTTTTTTTAAAAAGCCCAATCCAAAATTCATATATAGAATAAATTGAATCAATTAGAATGCATTTAAAATTGTGTGCTCGTAAAACAGATTCTTTTTGCTAGTAATCTCATTAAATCTTTTAAATAAACAATAATTTTGAGAGCATTTCACCCAAAATTTCAAAATATTCTTTTTTCTCAACTTGGCAAATTCATTGTTTTATATTTTTGAACAGTTAATAATTTTTTTTGAGTGCGAGATAAGCAACGACACGTCTTATGAATTCCGAATAGTTTTAGGTACGTAACAAGCGTTTGAAGAATTTGCATTTAAGAAAAATCTAAATATTAGTTGAAGCACTAATATGATTTTTGGAATTTAAAACAATAAACATATATACCTTTCCCATGGGAGGTAATTACATATTCTTGTTTAGTGGAATTCGCCTACTGAAATCCGCTTACTTGGTAATATCTTTTTTATTTACACAATTTTAATCAGATGTTTTTTTTTTTTTTTTGAAGAGACGTGAATATAATGAATCGTTGTTATTTTGATGCGTTTAAAACTGAGTCAAAGTCCAATTTTTAAAATAATCGGTAAAAAATTCGAATTTTTTTCACTAAAAAAGGGTCCGCGCAAGTGTATCTCGGCCTATAACTACAAACAATAAAAAAAATTCAAAGAGAGAAATCATCTTTTGTTGACTTAAGCGAAATGAAGAAGTACAACATTTATATATTTTTTTTGGTTGTCCTAAATAATTTCAGTTATGTATTATTCATATATTTATTATTTTATTAAGCATATTTGATCAAAATCCCCTTTCCCACAAATAAAAAAAGGAGAAAAAAAATTCACACCAGTTTTCCATCCTACCCTTGAAAGTGCCAGCAATATAAATCTGACAACAAAATTGGCAGGATGTTTAGACATTTATAAATGATGGAAACGGGTTTTTTCGAATTCCACATTTTCTGCAAAAGAGTTCTTTTAAGGCAAAAGCAGACTGCATCAGGTGATATTTGGAATTGGAAAAGGACACACATAAATTTGATTTTGAAAGATGGTATGGTACATACATATTCCAGCTTGTGTGTGCTTGTTCAAAGAACCGCTTATAAGCTTTCGTCAAATGGGGCAGACACAGAAAGAATTTTCACAAGCACAAAGAAAGGAACAGCACATAGACAAATAACAACATTTATTGACGGTCACAAACATCCATGCCTGACTGGGATTTCAACCCGACCCCAGCAGCTCCAAAGGCTAGAGTCCTAACGATTGCGCCACCGGGGCGGCTATTTTAGATATATTTTATTTTTAAGTGATTCATATGTTACATTTATTAAATCGAAGATTAAATGGCCGATATGTGATTAAAGATGATATAATATTTCTGACTCAAATTTAAATTTTAATAAAATTAAAAAAAGTTATAGATTAAAATGTCTTAGAAGTCGTATTACAATTACTACAAAATGTTAACGTAATTACTACAAATGATTACTACAAATTCGTTTATTTATAAGACTTTTAATTGTTTTGTTTTTAAGTCATACTACATTAAAAAAGCTGTTTTTAGAAGAAGTATTAGTAATTGATGCAAAATGTCTAACCAAAATCAAACTATGATTATTCACAATTACTTACTGAAATCGAAGTTTTAACACCTGCTGTATTTTAATTATTAAACATGAAATGTCAAAACTAATCAATTAAAAAAAAGTTGTAACTTCAATTTTTTTGAGCAGCAGTATCAGCAATTGATATAAAATACCTATCCAATGTTTGCCAAATTTGACATTGGTATTATTAGCACTTACTTTACCGCAAAGCTACCAAAAAAGAATCATATATTCATTTACAATTATAACGGCATAAATATCTACATAGAGTTTCCCAGAGTTAAACCTTATCTGTGCTGTTAATAAGTCTCTTCTGCCAAATCGAAAAATTGTGCCAATTTGTTATGTCCCCGTATCGAAAAGCGTAGTCGGGATTTACTGGGGCTGCAATTAAAGCCTTTCAGTAATCCTTCCACTGTTACCGTAATTTGGTCTGCTGTTACTTGGTCTTATATTGTATCAAGAATTAATCACTTTCAGATAATTCCCTTTGGGTTATCTGTCGTAGTTTCAGTAATGAAATATTTCAATTAATAATTTTGATTAGTTAGTAAAAAAGATATTCGGGGTTTTTCCTTAGAGAATTTTGAGTTTAAGATTGATTAAGAATTTCAAAATGAACTATTATCTTATAAACCATCTATGCTTTTAAGAGTTTATTATTTTGTTAAAACTTTTTAGCTTGGCTCCAGCAATAATATTGTTCCAATTAGCTGTGTGGTAAAATTTTTCACCAAATTTTCGGTATTCGGTTGAATCTTTTTTTTTTAATTGTTTTTTTCCCAAAACCTGTAAAATAGATCGATTTAGCACCAAAAATATGGTGAGACATTACACCATACATCCATTGCAGATAATAGTAACCATTGTTATAGTGCCGGTCCACTGGCGCAATGGTTAGTGTACTAGCCTTTGGAGGTGCTGATCTCGGGTACGAATCCCGGTAAAGGCATGGATGTTTGTATTTGTCAATAAATGTTGTTATTTGTCTATGTGTTTGGGGCGCCCTTCTTTGTGTGTCTCTTGTGACTGTCTCTTCTGGCGAGCGGGGTAATAGGCTATATAGCTTACGCCCTTCCCTTCTAGAGGGCGCAATCACTGTCACATTTGTCATTTGTCAACAATTGTTATAGTAAAACCAATCGCACATTTTGTAGCAGCGTATTATTTTTCATTTTTTTTTGTAGCAGCGTATTATTTTTCATTGTATGTTTAAGATGAATATATTTAAATATAATATTTCATTCAGTGTATGTTATAATTAAGGTGACAATTGTATACATTTACTCAACTATTTTGTTGCGTAACATTTTCCGATTTATCATTTCAATTGCGTTTTACCAATGCAAAAAAAGTATGTAGTGATGTGAATTATGCAACTATGTGATTATTAAAGAAATATTCAAGAAAAGCATAAATATTATTTGTTCCTACACTAATATGGTTATCAAGTTTAAAAACATGAAACATATATTACTTTCTCATGAGCGCTAATTAAGTATTCATATTGAATTGTTTGTTACAGCATTGTTGTGCATTATTTTATACAACAAAAATTTACACAAATTCTACAAACATTATGTAATACATTCCGAAAATGCCTTTGTTGAATGCAAGGAATAATTGTGAAATTATTTAAAATCATGTGTTCTTAAAACCAATTTGTCTGTTCTTTTTAATCTCAGCAACTCTTTTAAATAAATAATATTTTCACGAACATTGCGGGCAAATTTTCTCAATGTTCCTTTAATTCTCATGATAAAACCATTGTTTCATATGTTTGAATGGTGAATAAATTTGAGTGTGAGATAAGCGACCATACGTGCCATGAATTTTAATTATTTTTATGTAATCATAATAAGCGTTTGAAGAAATAGCTTTTTTTAAAGGGAGTATCCAAGAAAAATCTAAATATTATTTGTTACATATTTTAATGATTTTCAAGATTAAAAACTTGAAACATGTATACTTTTCCCATGGGTTCTAATTAGGTATTCATGTTCAATAGAACTCACCTCAATACCTTATAGCACATGTTTTATAAGCGGTTATATGAATAAGCACACAAGCTGGAATATATATGTATCATACCATACCATACCATACCATAGCACATGTTTGATAATCATATTTAGCAGTTCCATTTTTCTAGAGACCTGATATACTAATATCCCGACACCTTATTATTTTGATGTTTTTAAAATTGAAGCCGATGCCCGTTGTTTTGTATTAGATGTATACATTCATTTAAAATTGCTTGAAATTCTTATTGTGTTGAAACCTTTTTTATTAGATTTCCCCTAAGAATAGCTACATCGATAAATTCAACAAATATTAATAACAGTGGGAAAATATGTAAAGTAGTTAGTTACCAATTAATCGACGTTGATAATTGATCCCATTTTTAATGTAATTTTTTTAAATAATTTATTTTTTTTTGGTATTTGTGTGGCTTGGGTATTGTGTCATTATATTTAACAATTTTTTAATTTAGAGACAGTAAAGCTCTATACTTACAGTAAAAAACATCAAAATAAGCAATTAATAATCTTTTTTTTTTCAAAATAAACGTCCTTACATTTGCCTATCGCAATTACTTTGATCTTTCATCATGCTCGAGATGTTTTATACCTATTGTAAAAACATATAAAAAAAGCCAATCAATACTAGCTTTTTTTAAATTTAACATTTTGTTTTGTCTTTCTCAAATATTTTTATTTTACATATCATAAACTCATTGTTCGTGGCAGTTGTGTCTCATACCTTCCTATACCTACAGTAAAAAACTTTTCAAGATAGCCAATCAATAATATTTAAAAAAAATAAACATCCATACATTTGCCCATCTCAAATATATTTGAGATCTCAAATATATTTTTTCCTTACATATCATAACCACATTGTTCGAGGCAGGTGGCAGTGTATCCCTATCGAATGTGGGAAAGAAATCTCTTTTTGATGGGGACAGAATATAGTAGAGCATCCATATTTTATGCCTTTTTGGAACGGAATATAAGAACCAGGTTTTGGGATACGACGGTAGACAGATGTTAAGGACGCCATGTACGAGATTTCAAAGTCCCATGGCATTTACTCTCATATCGAGGAAATAATATTTTGAAGAAATATATATTTTGTCAAGAAAGTATTATAAAGATGCTTTTTACTAACTTATATTCTAAATTTTTTTAAAGTTTTTCCTACAGCGATGGACACTTGGTATTAAAGTATGCAAGCTAAATAATATACACAAATGAAAAATTCAAATCACTAAAAAGTTATTTCGTTGCTATAGTAAAAACAAAATTGAAATTATAAATTGCAACATATGGCACACAAAATGTATAAGTATACTTATATAAATGTATAGTATACTTATATAAATGTATAGTATACTTATATAAATGTTAAGTATACTTATATAAATGTTAAGTATACTTATGAAATAGTAATCTTAATCATAATACGTACTCAAGATGTAACCTAAATCAAATTACTGTAAAAAATTAAAGTTTGTAATATACAAGTAGTTCTTGGATTAATTAAAAGACATTATACTATTAAAAAAGTATGACAATTGTCAAGCAAAACAGCCAATGAAGTGACAAATGACAAAATAAGGGGGTTTTCAAGCCAAGAAAACTAGTGTGTTCAGGGGTTAAAGTAATTACTCACCCAGAAGTTGGTCAAAATATCGATTTTTCAGTTTTTGCTTCTTATTATTCACAATATCTTTCTGGACATTTTCTGAAAGTTTCACAATGATATCTTCGGTAGAAAAAAGTTACAGAATATTTTCTGGAGTCATTCCTAAAAGATTTAATACGTTTTTCGTCTGCTTTCAATCTTTTTTTTTTTCTCTGTTTCGCGTTTTTCAATTCTTGTATTTTATAAATCCCTAAGGATATTTTGCTGATTGCGGTAGAATTTTGAAAATTTTAACATGTGTTTTAATATATCTGGTGCACAAAATTGTGCATGGAATAAGGTCTGCTGTGTATAGTTTTTTTTAAAGAAATGTTTTTTTCTCTAAGCAAATTAATAACTTTATCATCCTGCTAACTTTACTATCCTTAACTAGTTATTTAACATATACACGAAAAAGAAGCTTTCACAATTTCACTTATACAATATCCATTGAACTCTAATCACAAAGCGAAATGAAATTATTAAATTTTTGAAAATTACCAACATCAGTTATTGCATGCTGTAATGGTAAAAAATAGAATGAAAAAATATATACTTCGAATAAATTTTGTTTAGCTACCTCATCAACATTCTACACAGAAAGCAATAGCTAGGCCACCCCGGTGGCTTAATTGTTAGGACGCTAGGCCTTTGGAACTGCTGGGGTCGGGTTTGAATCCCGGTCGGGCATGGATGTTTGTGACCGTCAATAAATGTTGTTATTTTCCTATATGTTATTCCTTTCTTTGTGACTGTTAATATTCTTTCTGTGTCTGTCCCACTTGACGAAAGCTTATAAGCGGTTCTCCGAACAAGCACACAAGCTGGAATATATATGTACCATACCAAGCAATAGCCAGTGTTGTAAAAAAATATATATATGATGACGTTTGAATCCAAACCGATGACGTATTTTATTACTTTTCTATAACTTGTCCAACTGCCACCCAATCACAGAGACGACTTTCTATTGAAAAGAATCCATTCATCTACCAGTAAGGATAATTGGGTATATATTTCGGTCCATTGCTAGAAGTTTATTGATTCTGTCGGTTTGGAGGACCAAAGAAAGGCATCTTTGAGTTTTCATTTTTTAATAAACATACAAATGAAAGTTATACCATTATTTTTTCGTCTTCTACAATAAACCAGTAATAAAAATAATTCAGGAAAATGGATAAGAAACAAAATATGATTGGTAAAATTACGAAAACCAACAAACATGAAATCTTACACAACTCTATTGTAAATCGTTAGGATGCTATCCTTTGGAGCTGCTGGGTCGGGTTCGAACCCCGGTCAGGCATGGATGCTTGTGACCGTCAATAAATGTCATTATTTGTTTATGTGTTTGTGTTGTACTTTCTTTGTGTGTCTCTTGTGCTTGTAAAAACTCTTTCTGTGTCTCCCACTTGACGCAAGCTTATAAGCGGTTCTCTGAACAAGCACACAAGCTGGAGTATATATATATACCTACCTACCATATTGTCATACAACAATATATACGCCATTAATAAAGAAAAGCCATATATTCAAATATTTAAAAAAATCATGAAACAACTTTCTACAATCGAGTATTGAAATTAAAAGAAAATAGCAGACTCTTCTATTTTAAGACACAAATCCTCATAAAAATATTTCATTTTTGAAAAATCCAACTACATGATGAAAAATACACTCTTTTCAATCAATACCTAACTCAACTTAAAATCAATATCGAAAACTTCGGTTGAAAATTTCCCTACATTTTATACCACTCTACAGTCGTTGACTTTATTGCTCTGAAATATCGGAACTTAAACTTTTTTCCCTGACACTTCTACTATTTTGCGTTTTGAACTTTGAAGTAAGTTGGAAGTATTCAAAAATAATGGTTTCCCTAAACAACCGTTATTTTTTTTTTCACTTTAAATGCAGCCATTCGATCTGAGTTTTTTTAAACTTTTTTTTTTATGAAAACCAAATTTTCGATACTGTTTAATAGCAATAAACAGTAATGATAACTTTTGAACAAAATTTCAAAAGAGATAATTTCTGGTGCATATTTAAAGTTTGTATTTAGCTTAATTTCACAATTCCTTTTAATAAAATTTATTGTGATTTCTTAAAATTATTTTTGGTGAACTTATTATTACTTTTCAGTGAATGAAAGTTATATATATAGAATTTTGTTAACTGTAAAATAAGTAGCTAAAACAAACAAAATGCAACAATTATCGTAGTGGGCACAAAAAAAGCAGTTTCTAATATTTGTTAACCTTTAACATGTAAAGGAAAAATATTTTTTAAGAATTCTTAAGGGATGTATGGTTTCAAATACTTGCTATAATATGAAATACTCGAATTGATATTGGTCTCCAAATAGTATTTCTTAAATTTTTATTGATTTCTAATATTATCCCAATTAAAACTAACATTACTTTAAAAATTTACGCAGAAATTGCATTTTTGTAAAAAAAAACTCAGGTTAAAAATTTTAAATTTCATTCTGAAGTGGTTAGAATGTTAAATAGCAAGTAAAAATAACCAGTCATTTATTTCCTTTTCATCATAAGGTCGTGAAAATTGATCCGTCTATTCCCGTCAGAGAGTAAACCCTGACCCCTAGCAGTGCTTTACCCATTTTTTTAAAAAGAAAATGCATCTTTCTACATACTTGATCTGTTCAAACTTTGTAGTTACAGCAAGTTCTTAAGTTCAGCGTGTCTTTTTGCCCGCGGAAAATAGTATAGATCGCAAAACAAATATATCGACTTAACCAACGTGTCATTATTAGGAGAAAAAGTTTGGGAAGACGCAATTTACTTGAATATATTCCTGTGAAGAAGTAACGTGTTCTATAAAGTGGTGGTAGAGAGTATGGGCATCCTATTATATTCATGGAATACTCATCTAATTAATTAATGTAACTAATTAATGTAATTAATAAATGTAGCTAATTAATGTAATTGATAATGTAACTAATTAATGTAATTAATACATGTAACTAATTAATGCAACTAATTAATGTAATTGATAAATGCAACTAATTAATGTAATTAATAAATGTAACTAATTAATGTAATTAATAAATGTAATTAATAAATGTAACTAATTAATGTAATTAATAAATGTAATTAATAAATGTAAATAATTAATGTAATTAATAAATGTAACTAATTAATGTTAATAATTAATAAATGTTTTTTTGATGGTATAATTAAAGGAAATCAATATTATCAAAATATGGGAAGAATAAATGAGAGTTATTTGTAAACAAATTGAAGTTATTATAGACAAGTAGCAGTTGAATACAAGTTAAATCTTTTGATTTACCGATCAATGAGTCCTTGTTATAAGATTTGCAATAATAAATAAAATGCATAAAGATGTTGAGATTTTACTTAAAACTGCACATAAAAGTCATCTAAACCTTCTAAAGTGGAGGTAGTATAGTCATTTTATTTTATTGCGAGATAGTCAACATTTATACATTGCGATTCATTTGCAGTTCACACTGGATCCATTTGCAGTTCACACTGGAATTTTGTAGTTTGGCTTATGAAAGTGGGTGACAGACAAACATATATCCATTGCCTTAATAATATATTAAACCCTTTATGTTATAAAAGTTGTGTGGAAGACAAAAAAAAAATGAAAATAAAATTCGTTTATTTACATATTAAAACGGATTTTATATAATTAGAATAATAATGTAAAAAACTCTTTCGCGTTATGTATCGTGTTCTTTTTATTTTAGTTCAAATAAGATAACATATTTTAGTTCATATAAGATAACGTAGTTTGGCTTATGAAAGTGGGTGACAGACAAACATATATCCACTGCCTTAATAATATATTAAACCCTTTATGTTATAAAAGTTGTGTGGAAGACAAAAAAAAAATGAAAATAAAATTCGTTTATTTACATATTAAAAAGGATTTTATATAATTAGAATAATAATGTAAAAAGTAAAAAAAACTCTTTCGCGTTTTGTATCGTGTTCTTTTTATTTTAGTTCAAATAAGATAACATAATTTTATAAAAATTCTATGTACATAAATACACAAATTTTTGTCATGTATAGAAACAATTAATTTTAATAAAACTAAGCAACAAAAAATTAATCATTCGACTGAAGCATAATATATTCGTAGTGCTAATATATATTAATTGTATATTTAATTATGTCTTAAGTAAGGTAACCATTATTAACTATATTTCTCATAGCACTTTCAATATTGTTTACATATTCTAAGACTTACTCTGTAGAAAAATCTCTCCCTTAGATCTAGTTTAAAACTGATTGCGTTTTCATCTGTGTTAATTTAAATTGTTACTTTAACTTAATAAAGAATTCAAATAAAATCGATTTTTAGTAAAGGCATTTATATCTTGATAACACATAAAATTGAACAAAACTGGTATTTGTCAGCTTTGAATCCACATTTCGAATAAATGCTATTTTATAACTGACTTTTTTTTTAACCATATTCAATTCGAAAGCATAACCACAACTATTTCAAACACAATTATCGTAAAATAATAAAAAAGCACAACGTATTTATATCTTGTATTATTTAAAAACTGCTGGTACGGGATGTATTTCACTAAGAGTAATAAATCTATGCTTTAGATTTAATAATTTTTATCCTTAAAGAGAAAATTTAATCTATAATGTCAATACTAGAAAAAACAAACTTAAAAAAAAAAAAAACATAGGGCTCAAACATCCAATACCGACAATATTCAAATAAGTTTAAATCCATTGCTCGAAAATCCAATTTATAACTAAAGACTATCATAACACAGATTTAAAATTCCAATACAACTATTAAATTAAAAAAAGTTTTTTTTGCCTGTTTTGGTTTAATATTTTTCACGATATCCACATAATCTTAATATATTTTCATCCTTATATAAATATAGAGGAAAAGAAAAACAAATACAATATCTTTGATTATAAAAACAAAACTAGAAGCAGAAATAAATTCACTCAAAGTAATCCTCCATTTTTGTAATTTAAATATTTAGTATTGTTTTTTTAATAACTCAATTTTTCGGTGCTATGTTTAAGTGTTATTATTTTGCAAGAAATGTAATTATTTTATGTATAGTAGAAAAATAAAAACCTATGATATGATATTTTTCATTTACTGTATCAGTTAAAAATCTGGTTCATATGGATTCTGAAAAATGTTAAACTTTGAAGATAAACTTTTACTACAACTGCTGCACACACAATATACTAAAAACGCCAACATCATGTATGTTATATGTATCTACGAGTGATGTGTCTATCAGATGCCGTAATATTAATAGAATATTATAATAAAAATATTTAATAATTTGTGTGTACAGTACATTTGTTTCTTTAATAACCCTGAATTGGGGCGAAAATCTAGAATTTAACAACATTAAAGACCCCTTTAAAATAGTAAAAGCTATACATGTATTTAATAAAAATTCTTATTACGGATTAAAATATGGCCATTTTCGACAAGAATTAACATAACAATATGGAAGGACTTAGATATAAAAGGTTTTGTTTAGATATAAACGGTACTCAGATATAAACGTCACCTACCAAAGATAAAAAAATATAATTTACTCAAGGTTCATGAACTAGGGGAAGCTTGTTATCTTTGGAGGAAGGAATAACGTTTATTGATACAAAAATCTCGAGTTTTCAAAAATTTCACGCAATGGGTTCTTCCATTACGCTCTTCAATTAATATATTGTCCCACCAAGCTGTAGTGTCGAAGTGGAACACCTTTTGTTATCTAACTTTTATTATGAACAACGAATAACCTCAAATACAGTGGTAAACTTACTCAGGAAGTTGATGCTGATTGCGAACTCTAATTTATACCCACAGCGAACCTAGCGATGCGATACAACCATAGTTAATCTGAATGCAATCAAATCCAGAAGCAGCCGTGGAAACAACCAATAATCCCTATGGACCGTTTTGCGATGATTGTCAAATCCGTGAAAATTCACATACGAGCAGCTTGAATAAACAAACTTATCACATTGCAACGGATTTGTTTCCTCGGGGCCTACCAGAATCGGGTACAAAATCCGGGCAATTTATGCCGACAGTTTTCGAAATTGCAAGGGAATTGAAAGCGAGTTTCGACTCTGGCTAATAATTAAATCATTGAAGCACAGGGATATGCAAATATACTGTTCGTTTAGTAGAGGAGCATTTCTGAATAAAGTTATAAAAGGGCACGGTTTTAGGAAATATGTGAGATTCCTGTTTGGGGGCTCAAGACAGCTGGAATCACGTTTTGGGTTGAAATGAAGTTTTGGAAAGAATGAGGAATTAGCTTTATTTACCGTTTTTCTATGATATTTATATATGGATTGGGGCTGGGGTAATGTTTACAATTATAGCTTTTTAGAATCGAAATCTGAGATTTAATTGGTTTAAATTATTTCTGAGATTCAATGCTTTAATTATGGAGGTTTTTTTTATACCAGATGACCTGCATCCATGATAAACTGTGCTATGACCGACCACAGGACTTGTGCTATGACCGGACCCACAGATTTAAAGAGCACGTTCCCCGCATGTACTCAGGACAACTCAAATATTCATACCCTTACCCGGGATTCAAACCTGAGCCCACTCGTTTTATTAATTTCAACATAAATATAAAAAATCCCAATTTTGAGCTTAATCCAATAAAATAACAATATCCTATGTATCTTTACAATCACTTGGATCAAATAAAATAAATTACAGCGATGTCCTTGCTCTTATAAGAAATACTAGATAAAATAAACAAATAACCCAAATTAAAACATGCTTTATACTTCAAACAAATACTATTACTTATCATTAGAGTGAAAAAATGCAGTCCTGTAATTGGGTTCATATTCCTTTGAAGAAAGATCGTATTGATTCATCGTGTTTCTTAACAAGGAATA